>CM052437.1:114554636-114604790 GCA_028533085.1 Varecia variegata | reverse complement strand
GCGCCGCGTCTGGGGTGGGGAATGTGCGGCTGCGCGCGCGCCGCGGCGTTTACGCGGCGATTTCATCATGCTCCGGGCCCGGCCGCGCGCGCCGCTTCCGCCGCCGCCCCCTCCGGACCGCCCAGGGCTGCCGGCTCATGCCCTCCCTGCGCCCGGCGCTGCTTAGAGTTGCCCGCGCCGCTCTGCTGCTGTCGCTGCCGCCCCGGCTCCCCGCCCGGCCCTCGCTCCTGCCCCGCCGCTTCCTCGGCGCGCCCTCCCGCGCCCCGACCTACCCCGCCGCCGCCTCCCGGAGCAGCATGGACGGCGCCGGGGCTGAGGAGGCGCTGGCACCTCTCAGACTAGCCGTGCGCCAGCAGGTACCGGCGTTTTGCGCCCTCCGCTCAGCCTCCGGCTCTCCTCCCCAGAGCCCTCTCCTGGTCATCCTTCCTTCCCCCGGGCACCCGTCTACCTCGTGGGTCACCCCTTTCCCTTCCTACTCTGGTGTCTTCCTCGCCTTCCCACTTTGGACCCAAGTCCCCCATGCGTCGGCCACCTTCCTTCCCTCGCACTCCCATCCTCCCCTCTTTTTGGACGACTCCCTCGATCCCCTTGGCTATTCTGCGCCCCTGCCTTCCCGATCTGTTCTCTTTTCCCAATCCCGGTTGCTGCCCGCGCCTCTTAGGTCTCCAGTGGGGCTGGGATCTCTAACCCTTTGGTTCTCCTCGTGTCCTAACTGAATTACCTTAACTTCAGTCCTCCAGGCTCTGCTGTGCTGTGTGCACTCTGGGTGTAGAGGTTTCTAATTCTTTCCCCGGTCTGTGATGAGCCGAAGCTGCCTGTTCTTTCCTGTACGCCCAGACTCTTTAATCTTCAGGATGCTTTGAATAGTGTTTCCTCCTTTACATCTTCCTTCTTTCAGTGCTTAGCCGAACGATGGCTGAGAAAATAGAGTTGAAACGTGGATGTAAGGAGGTGTCAAACTTTCTTTTCTAATAATGCGGTGAATTCATCATTCTTCGCGCCTGTCATCTTTTCTGGCTTCTGAAAAGGCCTTTTGGAACGAGTGAGCTCCCAGATCGTAAACCTGGGGAACTGTAAATGTTGCGGAGTTACTCGGTGAAGTCAGCCATCCTTAGTATGGAACATCTTGAAATTTGATTTTGCGGAAGGCAGGGAAGGCTGGGAGACTTGGTGACTTAATACAGGCCTCCTTTTCTGAGGAGCATAAAGAATAGAATATAGAGAGGGCAAGGAAAAGATTATCTCAAATGATTCTCATATCCAGTTAGGTAGGTAGAGCTAAAAGCTTGCAGTAGGACCCCGGGGATCGATGACCTAGTAGTAAACACCAAACGGGTTTCTCCTCTCCTGCAAGGGTGCCTGATGCAATAATTTGCCTTAGCTACAGAGGGAGGAACTCTCTCTCGGAAATAATTCATTGGGGCACAGCTGCCGCAAATTCAGCAAATTCTGCCACTTTGCAATCTCTACTTCTTGCTGGTTTGAGCCTGATTTAATAGTCTTTTATTTTGAAATTTCACTATGAGCTTAGTTTTTTTATTATTGGTATCAGAACACTGTATTCATAGTCTCTGTCTCCCTCCACCCACCTTCCACTCCCCAAATAAAATTAGGTGTGGTTACTTTGTCTTTTCTGTAACTCTCAATTTTTTTCTATATCTTTCTCTTTGGAAGGAAGAATACATCTAATTTGGAAAAAAAAAAAAATATACACACACACCCTCAAACCCCTCCCTCTGCCACGTTAGCCTGGAACTGCAGTGCAAATCATCCATCTGTAGTAAGACTGGATTTAGCTAACTCAAGTAAACTTTGATGATGGAACAGCCTTCCAGTGTTACTGTTGTCTTATGTATTGTTTATGTTGTCTTGATTAAATTTTTTTGTGCTTTAAGATATTTTTGAATGTATGAATTAGTTTATGTAAGTTAATTTGGGTTCTTCTTCTAATTTTCCAGGAACATGTATCAGTTAATTAATTGCTTAGAATGTTGAATCATACTGAGTCCACTGTCAGCTGGAAGGGAATTTAAAGATCATCTAGTTATCTCATTTGCATATGGGGAAATGAGATACACTGTTACCTCTATCTGTTTTACATATTTCCATTGTGAAGTTTGTGCAGTTGAAGACTTCCCTGGAGTGGGATTTTTAAGGAATTTAACAACTGATCTTGTTAGTGGCACGGGTTTCGTGTAAATCTGCTGATCCGGAAAATGAATGAAGTGAGCATGTCACTTTAAGAAAACAACTGATAGTATTTGTGGCCAGTAATAAAATTCAAGCTTTGGGGAAATTTGGGAATTTTGGGAAACTTGTTATTGTGAGTCTGGCAGCTTCACAGTACTTAAAGACTTTTCTGATGAGATAAGTGGTGATATTAGCAAATGGGGTTTTTTTTGATATTGTATGATAAATAGGTTAATATTTGGAAAATCTGCATAACTCAGTTAACCAGTATTTTCTAAATGACTAATGCATGATGTTATAAAATCAGATATTGGTAAAAGATCCATTCAAAGTCTAAGATACATTAATGGATTTAATGTAACAGAGTACAGAAAGTTCATTGCTGTAGTTTCTTAGTTAGAAATAACCTTGAAGAAAATACCACTTGCCAGAGTTTCAATGTAGTATCAAAGAAGAATATCTACAATTATCTGAAAAGACTTTTAAAATTCTCCTCCCTTTTCCATGATTTTCTTCATATACTTTACCCAAGACATCATTTTGAAAAGAAGCAGATATGAGAATCTAGCTATCTTCTATTAAGCTAAAAATTAAGAGATTTGCAAAAATTATAAACCTGTTATTCTTTCACTATTTTTTATTTTGGAATGTAGTTATTTTTATAAAATTTCTTATGCATGTTAACATATATTGAGCTTTTATCATTTTAAATTAATTGATAAATATTTTTTAAATTTCCATTTTAATTTCTAATACAGTAAATACTGACAGCAATAGTCCACATAAACAAAAGCTTGGTTGAGGGGGAGTCCTCAGTGATTTTTAACAGTATAGAAGAGTCCTGACACCACAGAGTTTTAGAACTGCTGCTTTAGGGGAATGGAATTATCTGAATTATATGAAGACAGATTTGGACTGCTGTCTGAACACAGCTCCTGTTTCCCAGTTGGTTTTTTCGTTTACAGCCAAGGGTTTTCTCCTATAGTCTCACTGTCTTCACTTTCTCATTTTCCATTTTGTTCTTCTGTCCTCTGCACGCACTCTGCCCTAGGCCTCTACTACTCCCCTTGCCTGATACCCACAAGAGTACTTTTCTGTGATCATCACATTTTTCCTGTCTTCAGCATGTAGCTGTTGACCACTCTCTCCTGTCTAGAATTGCTTTTTTTTCCCCACTTTGGCTTTGTCTGAATGTTAAGTGAGATTCAGTAGTTGAAGAAATATATGTCTCAAAGTCTCTTAGTGCAAGTAGGGTCTGTTAAGATGATTTTTACCTGATCTGGAGGTTTAGAGAGGAACTTGTGTAGAGATTTGGTGAGGTGTTTTCAGTATCATTATACTTAAGAGGCCACTCTAAAATGATTTAGGTGGATGTGGCTTGATGTAGACCAAGTAACTAGTATGAAGAAAAGTAACCAAGGAGGATTTTTTTTTTTAGCTTGTAGTGGAACATAATAATTGCTGAGATAGAAGAGGTTTTGAAGAATTGCTAGATGGACTTTCTTTATACTCCTTATTTTTTATGTTAATGAGGATTAAATACTAGTGGCAACATAGCCTAGTAATTCAGAGTCTAGGCTCTGAAATTATATTTCCAGAGTTTGGATCCTAACTTTGCTGTCTATTAGCTGATGACCTTAAGCAAATGATTTAATCTTTCTATAGCCAAACTTCTTAATCTGTAACATGGAATTTATAAACATTAAAATGAGACAGTTATGTAAAGTGCTGAGAATACTGCCCACAGTACATAGTAAGCTCTTGGTAAAATGTGAGATATTGTTCTGAAATGATTGTGGCTTATAGGAATGCTGGTTTTATCAAACTATTGCTGACATGAAGCTCATATATTTTCTTGTGATTGTCAGTTTGATAATATTTGAACCTTTATAAAGATGTCTTCCGAAATTGGTAAGATAAGATGATAGAAAAGTCTTTTTAAATGATTTCTTGGGAGGTCTTGAAATGATTTACTGTCTAAATCACTAATGATATGAATAGATGTGTGGATAATAGAACATGTGTTTCAACATTTCAGGATTTCTTTTATTGGAATTGGGGGCAACACAATAAAACTCAGATCCTAATAGTAGTGAGAAGACTTAGCATGAAGAGCCTTGGGTTTTCCTCTGCTTTGATTTTCTGGACAGAGAGTGCCTGTTAAAGCTCTTGCTTAATCTACAAAGGACAAATGAAAAGTTTATGATGTTTTTGTCAATAGTTATAAAACATTTGGAAATCTAAGATCAACTCAATCCTAACAAAAACCTTCTAGTCATGTGTGTAAAACCAAACATCTTACAGAGGTGAGGAGATGTTTTCTTATTGTTTTTCTTGGCTAACTGAATATGCACCATGAATATATATGAAGGATCTAAGAGGAAGATCCCTTGGAATAATTTTCTCATCTAATAACTACTCTGCTTTATAATCACAGACTCTTAGCTCTAATATATATCATTATGGTAAGAAATTATCCAGGAACTAAACCTCTAGTGGATGTTTCCTAAGAGTAATTTAGAGATGTTGATGGTATTTCATGTCAGTTTCATTCAGTGTACACACAAAAAACCCCAAAATAGAGTTGAGTGATGAATAAAGAAGAAAAATAATTAGAAATTAGGAACCCTTAAGTACTTTCATTCCATATCTGGATCTCCTCCAATTCTTTTGTTTTCAGAACTGGATCATTATAAATCTTGATTTCAATTATTCCATTATTCAGAATAAACATAACTATTTCCTTTCTTCACTGAGACTTCAGAGATAATAAACTCAGAGTAGGAATCCTCATACACTACTTCTGTGATAGCCTTAGATATACGTGTGCCTAATTCTGTACCTGACCCTTAAGAGACAAAAACGTGATTCCAGATGATGAATTTTTAAGTTCTTTCTACCTTGTGGCCTTGCTTGCCAGTGCCTTTTCAGAAGCTCCAAGAAACTAGATGCATTGCGTGGGAGTGCCAGTGCATGACACATGGGGGAGACATTCAGGGGAAAGACTTGCCTACTTCTTTCGGACATTCAGAAAGAACTGCTACCTCTTCAGAACAAAGGCTCCCACGGGCTTCTCATCCCCATCATACAGCACAATTAGTGAACATTTATGAGATAGGTGTTCTGACAGGTAGAAGAATGAGTAAAGAATAAGCCAGTGATATTTACCGGATAGTAAGTATAATACTTGGCACAGTGCTAGGTTTAGGTTGCGGTATCAGTCAACACATATTTGAGTGCCAGAATTCCTTTCCTAAGAGAGCCTACTTTATAGTGACAGGTATAGATAAAATGCATATAAATGAATTAAATAAGTGGATGCATTCATAGAGCCATTTCAGATTTTGTAATGAAGAAGATAAAATTAAGTTAGGTGACTGGGGATGTTGCTTAAGCTAGAGAGGTCAGCATAATAGGACACAAACTGCTTGTAAACAGACCAGATTTGTATATGAGAGAATTAGGGGAATAACTATAGGCATACCTCAGAGATATTGCGGGTTTGGTTCCAGAACACTTCAATAAAGCAAATATTGTAATAAAGCAAATACCACAATAAAGCAAGTCGCACGAATTTTTTGGTTTCCCAGTGCATGTTAAAGTTATGTTTATACTGTAGTCTCTTAAGTGTGCAGTAACATTATATCTAAAAAATTATGTACATACCTTAATTTAAGAATACTTTATTGCTTAAAAATGCTAATGATCATCTGAGCCTTCAGTGAGTCATAGTCTTTCCTGGTGGATGGTCTTGCCTCGATGTGGATGGCTGCTGACTGATCAGGGTGGTGGTTGCTGAAGGCTAGGGCGGCTGTGGCAATTTCTTAAACTATTAGAAGACAGCAGTGAAGTTTGCCACGTTGATTGACTCTTCCTTTCACAAAAGATTTTTCTGTGGTCTGTGATGCTGTCAGCATTTTACGCACAGTAGAACTTCTTTCAAAATTGGAGTTAGTCCTCGCAAGCCCTGCCACTGCTTTATCAAGTAAATTTATGTAATATTCTAAATCCTTTGTTGTTTCAACTGTGTTAATAGCATCTTCACCAGGAGTAGATTCCATCTCAAATCAGCATTTCCTGCTTCACTTTGCACTTTTGTGACTTGGAGACAGCTTCTTTCCTGAATGCTCATGAACCAACCTCTGCTAGCTTCAGACTTTTCTTCTGCAGCTTCCTCACCTTTCTCAGATTTCAAAGAATTGAGGAGAGTTTTCTCTGGATTAGGCTTTGGCTTAAGGGAATGTTGTGGCTGGTTTGATCTTTCCAGATCACTAAAAATCTCTCCATATTGGCAGTAAGGCTGTTTTGCTTTCTTATCATTCGTGTGTTCACCAGAGTAGCACTTTAGTTTTTTTCTCTTTTTCTTTACATGAAAAATGCAAAGAAAAAGCTCCTGTCATCACCCTTGGCTAACTGTTTGGCACAAGAGGCCTAGTTTTCTACCTGTCTTGGCTTTCCAAGTGCTTTCCTCCCAAAGCTTCATCATTTCTAGCTTTTGATTGAAAGTGAGAGACATGCAAACTCTTCCTTTCACATGAACACCTAGGGGCATTGTAGGGTTACTAATTGGCCTAATTTCAGTATTGTTGTGTCTCAGGGAATAGGAAGGCCTGAGGAGAGGGAGAGTGACAGGAACTGCAGGTCAGTGGAACAGTTGGAACACACATTTATCAAGCTAGTTGTCTCATATGAGTATGGTTCATGGCGCCCCAAAACAATTACAGCAGTGACATCAAAGATCACTAATCACAGATCACCATCACAGAAATAATAATAATGAAAAGGTTTGAATTATAAATGTGACAGAGACATGATGTGAACACAAACTGTTGGAAAAATGACACCAATAGACTTGCTTGCCACAGGGTTGCCAGAGACCTTCAATTTGTAAAAATCCGCAGTATCTGTGAAGTGCAATAAAATGAGATATGCCTTAATTTTATTTTATTTCATTTTTTTGGAGACAGAGTCTCGCTCTGTTGCCTGGGCTAGAGGGCAGTGGCGTCAGCATAGCTCACTGCAACCCTAAACTCCTGATCTCAATCGATTCTCCTGCCTCAGCCTCCTGAGTAGCTGGGTCTAGAGGCATGTACCACCACGCCAAGCTAATTTTTCTCCCGAGTACTAACCAGGCCCGACCTTGCATGGCTTCCAAGATCAGACGAGATTGTGCATGCTTAGGGTGGTATGGCCGTGGCCTAATTTTTCTATTTTTTGTAGAGATGGGGTCTCAGTCTTGCTAAGGCTGGTCTTGAACTCCTGAGCTCAAGCGATCCACCCTCTTCAGCCTCCCAGAGTGCTAGGATTACAGGTGTGAGCCATTGTGCCTGGCCAAGATATGCCTTTGATTCCATGGCTCTTGGCTATATCGGACCCAGTGTCCCCTTTCTATAATACATCAAATATTAATGAGATTCATACAAAATATCAACCTGGATTTAATTAAAAAATATATATACAGAATGCTCTAAATGTAATACAAAGAAGTAAAAAAGCAATTTATAGTACATTATAATAATATGTATTTCAATATGTAAATTCTTGGGTATGCCTCCACCGGGAAGTTACAATGACATAAGCAGCTGCTTATACCTCTCCATGAATTTACAGTGAATGCAGTAGCTTTAAATGCACACTGATAAAGGTATATTGTGTTGGTTGCTCAGATACCACAGCAGCATTGTCATTGGTGACATGTTTTGTTTTCTTAAAAAAATGAAGAACTTCCTTGAGGCACAACTCTTATACAACTGAACAAAACAAGATCCAGTCTTTATTTTTTTGACACAGGGTCTCACTCTGTTGCCCGGGCTAGAGTGCAGTGGTGTGATTATAGCTCACTGCAGCCTCAAATTCCTAGGCTTGAGCGATCCTTCTGCCTCAGCCTCCCGAGGAGCAAGGTATCCTCTTTTAAATTGCATTTTATTGTATGTATTCCAGGAAAATTCAGTATATGTTAAAACTATGGGGAAATACTTCTGAGTATATATAAGCAGAGTCAGGTTCTAGGTTCAAATAATTACATTTGTCTACTCAAGACAACTTCAAGGGGAGAAATGTCCTCAAGGAACAATTGTAAGGTTGGAATATTTGAGAAGTACTTTATAAAGGATATGGTAGAATGTTGGTAAGTGAAGGGAAGCACTTTTGGGTAAGAGAATAAACATCGAAGGCATGCGGGTAGGAACAGTCACCAAATTAGAAATGCTGTGTGTTTGTGAAAAGAAGGCTTACGAGATGGGAGAGAAATGACATGAATTAGAGTAATTTGGCTACAGGTCTAATCTTAGCGTAGACACCTTTGGATAGGAGAGAAACTGGTAATTGGTTGTAGCAAGCTAGTCTCTGAGGGGTGAAAAGGAGAGATTAGATTGAAAATTTTGAAGTGAAATTGACCAGACATTAGAGGTAAAGAGGCATAACTTTATGTTTCTTGCTTGGGAAAGGGCAGATGTGTTGCGGTTAACAGATGGAGAGCATACAGAGGAGAAGAAACAGGTTTGGGGTAGAGCAAACAGTTGAGTTTGAAGTTTCTGTGGCCACACCCAAGTTGAAGTGCTTTGTAGCATAATAACAGCTATCATTTTGTGTATGTCTACTGTGTATTAGTACTGTTAAAAATTATTTAAAGTGTTTTATTTATTCTTTATAACAATCCAATGAGGTGTAAGTATTATTTTCACTTTATAATTGAGGGAGCTCAGAGATAATTTTTTAAAGAGACAGAGTCTTGCTCTGTCATCGGGGCTAGAGTGCAGTGGCATGATCATAGCTCACTGTAACTGTGAACACTTGGGTTCAAGCCATCCTCCAGCCTCAGCCTCCCAAGTAGTTGGGACTACAGGTGTATGCCACTGCGCCTAGCTAATTTTTAAATTTTTTGTAGAGAAAAGGTCTCACTGTGTTGCCCAGGCTGATCTTGAACTCCTGGCCTCAAGATGTTCTCCTGCTTTGGCCTCCCAGCCTCCCAAAGTGCTGGGATTATATACACCACACCTGGCCTTTAACCGTTTTTAAGCACTGTATTTTACTACAGCTTGTCTAGGTGTGGATTTTTGTTTTGTGTACTATTTGGATTTCCACATGCTTTCTGAATCTTAGAAATCATGTCTTTGAGCAGTTATAGAAAATAGAAAATATTTTACCCATTATCTTTTAAAATATTGCCTCTTAACACTTTTTTTGTTCATCCATATTCTGGCTGCGTGAATATTACACTCTCATTCTCTTCTCTATGTCTCTTTTTTTTTTTTTTTTTTTGAGACAGAGTCTCGATTTGTTGCCCGGACTAGAATGAGTGCCGTGGCATCAGCCTAGCTCACAGCAACCTCAAACTCCTGGGCTTAAGCGATCCTACTGCCTCAGCCTCCCGAGTAGCTGGGACTACGGGCATGCGCCACCATGCCCGGCTAATTTTTTGTATGTATATTTTAGTTGGCCAGATAATTTCTTTCTATTTTTAGTAGAGACAGGGGTCTCGCTCTTGCTCAGGCTGGTCTCGAACTCCTGAGCTCAAACGATCAGCCCGCCTCGGCCTCCCAGAGTGCTAGGATTACAGGCGTGAGCCATCGCGCCCGGCCTATGTCTCTTTACATCTATTTTATATTTTTAATTCCATGCTAGTCTGGATAATTTCTTAAGGTCTATCTCCTAGGTCACTAATTCTTCAGCTGTCTGATCTGCTGTTGAACCTGTCCAGTGAAGTATTTTTCTTTTTTTTCTTTTTATTCAGCTGCTAGAATGGGAGAGTTTTTAATTTTAGTGATTCATTTCCATATGCTCTATATTGTTCTTTTTCAAGCTGCCTGATTGTTTTTGATAGTTTCTTATTCTTGCTTATATTTTTGATTCCTCCTTTTATTTGTTTTAAACATGTTAAGCATTTAAAGATATTTGATCATTCTAATACTTTTGGGGATCTAATTTTATTTTCATTTCTGCTGAGCCTTATTCATGGTGGCTTGTTTCCTCATGGGTTTTTAAATTTTGAATTGAGCACTTACTATTTGGTAACCTTAACCTGTGAAAATCCTAAAAGGCCTGTGTGGAAGGTCTGCTCCTCCAGAGAATAATTGCTCCTTTTGGGCGTCCAAGGGCTCTATCAATTTGACAACTTTCATTTCTTATACCTTGTAGATCGTGTTTTGTTTGTTTTCTCAGATTACCTATTCTATCACATTACTGTAAATGTGGAATCAGCGACAATAGTAGGTTGTTGGAAGTGAGTAAAATACTTCAGAAAAATTAGCAAGGAAAAAATTCCAACAATAAGGAAAGGGGGCAAAGGAAGATGAGCCAGTGGTGACTGTGAAGAATGGTCAGAGAAGGAGGTGGAAAACTAAGTGTAATTTATTGGTTCTTCTCTGTTCCCAGTACAAATCTTGCTCTTTCCTACTTTCTATCAATGCTTTTCTTGCCTCCTTCTCAACTCCTGCCCCCCATAATTGAAAAAAAGCATAGTATTTATTAACTTGTCTGTATGTTCTTCTGGATAATAAATGCTGAGGGCAGAGGCCTTCAGTTATTTGTAATGACCTCTCACATTATGAACATTTGAATTGCATCATTCTTACACAGATACTTTTTAAAAGGCATGTTTAAAAACACATTCCTAACATTTCTTGACTTCTGAAATTAGTCCTGAATATAAATTCTCTTTGTTGGCTAGGGAGATATTGTGCGAAAATTGAAAGAAGATAAAGCACCCCAGGTAGATGTAGACAAAGCAGTAGCTGAGCTCAAAGCCCGGAAGAGAGTTCTGGAAGCAAAGGTGAGTCTTGGGATGCTAACATAAGTTAGCATAAGGAACATAAGTACGTATAGGATTGTTCATCTTTATTTAATTATTTTGGGTGGGAGGGACCTAGAAAAGTTTCTGAATAAGCATCATTTGGGTTATCTGTTTATCCAGAATGCCTTTTCCTCCTCCTGCCTCCTAATTGGCAGGCTCCTCATCATTTCAAAGTGTAATTTAGAATGTCATCTTTTCTATAAAGCCTTCCTAACCCCTGGCTCCAACTCCCCCAAATCCTGGACTCAGTGGGCTATATGAATTTCCCTGGAAGGCGTTGTGCTCTTCTTTATGAATTCTCCTGGAAGTAATGGTTTTGTTGTTTTAAATTTTTTTTTTTTTCCCCTTTAGGGAAAAGGTCTATCCATCTGATAGCTGTTTCCAAACCTTTCAAACAATAAACCCCCCATCTCCAAACTTAAATGGTTTGCAGTTTTAAAATCACCATTTTGCTATAATGACCCATTAAATACTCAGATATTGCTTATATTGCTTATCAGTGTCTACATCTAAGTAAACTTAGTCTTATCATCTTGGAAATGATCATATGCTTTCCTAAATAAGTAAAATCATTTTTTTTGTTACTCAAAGGGGAAGAAATAGCTAAGTCTTCTATTTTTTTAACTTATCAAAATCTTGTCTATTTGATAAATTTTATATTGAATTTTGCTGAGGAATAAATTCAGGTATAGAGTTCAAATTCCCACCCACTCCTCCAATTACACACTTTTTATTTTATTCCTTACAGGAGCTGGCATTACAGCCCAAAGATGACATTGTAGACAGAGCAAAAATGGAAGACACCCTGAAGAGAAGGTTTTTCTATGATCAAGCTTTTGCTATTTACGGAGGTAGGGGAATAATGATAGAACAATTGTGTTGTTAGTGGCTCCACTACTGTTCTGAAATCAAGAAGTTGGCTTGCCAATTGGTATCTAATTATATCAGGTCACATAAAGCAGATGGTAGATACTTTGCTTTTATTTGTTTAGAGTTGTCATTTGGTGTAATACCTGTTGTTCTTTCTCTCCACCTTATTTATTCTTTTTTTTTTAAATTTCAAAGTATTGTGGGGGTACAAATGTTTTTGGTTACATGGATTGCTTGTGTAATGCTTGAGTGAGGGTTAAAAGTGTGCCCTTCACCCAGATAAGTTCACTGTACCTGTTGGGTAGGTTTTTGTCCATTCTCTTCTCCACCTTATTTATTCTTGAAGACTGGTTTTTTCCATTAGGATGTAGGGAATTGTTGGGGGCCCAAGTATTAAGCATTTGATTTGTCCATGTACTTACAAACTCTTTTTAAAATACAGGGAAACTTAGGAGTAATAGAGGGCCATTGTAGTCCTGGCTAACTGTGTTGTGCCCCTCCACACAAGGGCAGTGATAAAACAGAGTCCTTAGTTGATTATTCATAGGTATGTAGATAAATCACATCTTTCTGAATGCTGTATGAAGGTATATTGGCAGACATAATTCATTGATTAAATGTACAACTATTATATATGTTTCACAGTCAACAGATTATTACATTAGACTTTGCCAGTGAAACTTGATTCAAGTTTGGCTAAGCAGATCTCTAAATGTTTAACTTCTTAAAGTTTAAATACAGGCTCAAATACCCAAGAATAAATTAGAGACTTAGGTGCTAAAATTTTAGACCATTATCAGCTGCTGTGACAAATTATTTTCTGATTTCTATGGCAGAAAACTATACTCTGCTTTTTCATTCTGTTACATATGGGGGTGGCTTCTTTTGTTTTAAATTTTGTGCTAATTCTACTTGAAATTATAAATATGGAAATAGTAAGTGGAGTAAGAGCTTATTTACTTTGGTGAGCTAGCTGGAAGTAAGGCTCTTTGGTATTGAGGGATTTGCATTGTTGACTTTAATGCATTTTGGGGGAGTACGTGAAGTCTTAGAGGTATCAGTTTCTTGCCTCTCCTTGCCTTCATTTGTTTAGAGTGACAAGGTAAAATGCACGTTTTCCTTCCGTATTTTACAGGTGTTAGTGGTCTGTATGACTTTGGGCCAGTTGGATGTGCTTTGAAGAACAATATTATTCAGACATGGAGGCAGCACTTTATCCAAGAGGAACAGATCTTGGAGATTGATTGCACCATGCTCACCCCTGAGCCAGTTTTAAAGTAAGATCCTACTCTGAGAGGGGAAATTCTTTAATACACATATTTAAATCGCTTTCTGATTACAAAAAACTATCAATGTTCATGTAGAAAATCTGGAAAATATAGACAAACAAAGAAACATATACTTACTGCTCACAGATAGCCATGCTGAAATTGTTGTGTATTCTTTTCGTCTTTTTTTTCTGTATGTCCCTATATATTTCAGTGTTAGCACACTGCCTATTTTCATGTAATGTAGGTGAGCATTTACTCATGTCATTAAATTTTCATTTCAACCATTTTTAATGACAGCATAGTATTCTGTTTTATGGATGTGCCAGTTTATTTAGTTGGTGCCATATTGTAGGCATTTAAGGCGTTTCTGATTTTTGACTGCACTAAACATCTTGATAGATGGATTTCGTGTATATCCCTGATTATTTCCTTAGTATGCTTTCCTCAATAATTAAGTAAAATCAGAAGTTCTGAGCAAAGGTATGTGTATATGTTTTCAATGAAATACTTTACTATTTGTAAAGAATACATACATTTCAGTGCAGAAACGTAGATTATTCCTACCAACACTGTTGAAAGTAGGGCAGAATTTCTTGAATATAAAACTGTGAAAGAGGAAATCACCATTTTATATATTACCACTATTGATTTAATATTGCCTGATAAAGCACTAATTTTTACTATTGACATCCTTTAGGTTGTCTTAATTTTAGCCAATAGGACAGGAGAAATTCCTGATGAAGGATAAGATCAGGACTACCTATTCTTTTAGCTGTTTGTTCCACCAGTAGGCACTGTGTAGAGGTAATACCAGTGTCCATACAGGTTTCAGTGGCAGAAAACTCTTTCCTTAAGGGTTAGTGTGTATATTGAGCTATCACAAATTCTTAGCTAGTCAAATTCCTGATGATTTTGGCCTTTGCTTAGATCACTAATAAAAATGGCATAGGCATGGATTAATTGATTCTGAAAAGCAGCACAGACTTTATGACAACTTGTGAAAAAGTATAACCTTAGTTAATGTCTTTTTTCCTATGGGAAGGAAGAACATAGGAGAGGGTAAGAATAGATTCGAGGAGCAGTTGTCTCTGGTATACATTGCTATCTATCATGGATACATCACTATAGATATGGGACCTTCTATCTTTGAGATACACAGATATAAACTGTGGATAAACATATTGAAGGGGGATTGTTTTATAAGGTAATATCTACATACTTGAGAATGACAGATTGGCTTGGCATTTGTTAACTTAGGACCTCTGGCCATGTAGACAAATTTGCTGACTTCATGGTGAAAGATGTAAAAAATGGAGAGTGTTTTCGTGCAGACCATCTATTGAAAGGTATGGTTCTTGATTTCCTTCAAGTAGTAGTAATCAAAACAAAGTGTTTAGATTAAACGTATTTCTCAGAATTTTTCTGTTAAAATTTTTATTGAGGCATAACATACAAAGAGTAAATTGTACAGATCTTAAGTATACAGATCAAGTCCTTTATTTTTTTTAAAAAAGTTATATATGGATAATTAGTTATAAACAGATGATTTTTCTAATTAACAAAAGAATCAAGATAATATCATGATTGTCCCTATAAAATCAACCATGAGATTCATATAAATTAAGAACATTATCCTGGGAATTATCTTTTTAACTGTCCTAACATGAAATTCAAAAGTGCATTGTCAGGGTGTGGTAGCTCATGCCTATAATCTGAGCACTTTGGGAGGCTGAGGTGGGAGGATCGCTTGAGCCCAGGTGTTCAAGACCAGGCTGGGTAACATGGCAAGACCCCATCTCTACCAAAAAAAAAAAAAAAAAAAATGAGCCACGTGTGGTGGAATGTGCCTGTAGTCCCAGCTACTGGGGAAGCTGAGGTAGGGGAATCATTTGATCCCTGAAATTGGAGGTTGCAGGGAGCTCTGATCACACCACTGCAGCCTAAGAGACAGACTGAGATCGTCTCAAAAAAAAAAAAAAAGTCAATTAAAAAAATAAATGAAAAGCGACAAGAATCAGGCAAAAGATATGTTAAGAAAAAGTATGTTGTCCTACTTTTTCCCATTGATTGAAATTGACACATATCAATACTGTTTTTTGTAGCTCATTTACAGAAATTGATGTCTGATAAGAAGTGTTCTGCTGAGAAGAAATCAGAGATGGAAAGTGTCTTAGCCCAGGTGAGTACTTTAGAGATGTTATCAGAGAAACCTAGGTAGTTGTCCTTTCAGCATTTGATAGCCATTGAATTCCATATTATGCTGACCCTCCTCACAATTGTAAAGAATCAGAGTTTACCTTGTGTCCCTGATAGCAGCTCATTTTGCATTTTTATTTTCTTCCTTGTCTTTTGTGGCTAACCCTTTATTTCAACCAAAACTTAACAAGTCATTGTAAATAGGCATTAAAATTGTCTCTCCTTGGAAACCAGTTTTCTGAATTTCATAGCTAAAGCCAGAGGAATAACTGCTGATGAGTAGTGTTCCCTGTTGGTGTGAAGATTTGGGAGGCAGATAACTTTGTGAGCCCTGTGTCATTGGCTACTTGATCTGCCTCTGGTTGGACTGTCCCTGACTACATGCTATTATTCTTAAAACCTGATGAGCAGGTTCTTGCTTTTCTGCCCTGGATTTTCCCAGTTTGCCCTGTAGGTGTAAGTTTTATAATTTGTGTTTAAGTTGACAAATTTTAGGGAAGGCAAAAGAGACCATAGATATTAATTTATTCTGACCTTTTACCAAGTGCAGGAATATGTTCTATATTAGAAGTAATTCATCCTTTTTGGGGTCACAGACCATTTTAAGAATATAATCAAAATTACACATCTCTCCAGGAAGATGCACATGTCCATCCATGTATACATATTGCCTGTTTCTCACCTCGTCTATCCGCTGTTCTGTGTAGGCAAAGTACATTTCTCCAACACCATGTTTAGTCACGAGGTCCACTAAGGTTCATCTCTTTAATTTTATTTGCTTTCTTGGATGAAAAACAAACAAAAGACCAGTAATGTGTTTATACCTATTTTTTTTACATCAAGATATATCTATATATAGCTATCTATATGTATATAGATCTTTATAAATATAGATATCTATATATCTATATATATATCTATATATATATCTTCCTTGCTGGAAGCTCATTGTTTTCGTATTGTTACTCATGGTTTAGAAAATATTTTTGTATTTTGACACTGTTATAGCCATACATTCATCTCATTTTCTTTTCCAAAGGCATGACCTTTATTAGAAAGATGAAATGAAAAAATGCCTCTACTTATCCCTAAATTCTTTTGTTTTCCATTCAGAATTTCAGATTTACTAAGTTTTTGTGTGTATATTTCTTTGAGTGTCTTTGATCTTAAAGTTTAATTCATTTCCAAGTAAATTGTCAGAATTGGGAGGTAAGTAGTTGATAAGTCATAATTTATAGTTAGAGCGCTGGCCTTCTGTTTCATTTCAGAACCATGTTCTAGGAGAGCAATCTGTGTTTTGATTTGCCATATCAGATATATATATACAGCTGTCAATATAATCCTCAATGAAAGTAAGGGACCCATGGGAAATAGTGTAGTACTCAGAAATGGCCCTGGTGGATTGACTGGCTGAAAGCCCATCTGTTGCTTGAGGACATAATAGCAGTTTCTGCACCTGTTAGTGCCTGACTCCTTTTCAGCTTTATGAAGCATGATAATTTCTTTAAAACATACTGATTTACCCTCTGTGCTAGCAAGAGCTTTACTTCTATTAGGTAGATTTAATAGCTCAGATTTAATTCTCGTTTCTCTTTTCTATCCATTTTTGCTGACCCATATCTAGATGTACCACTTTTTAAAATCATTTTTTAAACTTCTTATTATGAAAAATTCAAAACATACAAAGGTAGAAAATAAAACATAATGAACCCATCACCCTGCTTAAGTATTATCAGTCATTTCAAACTCATTTCCCTGACTTCTTCCCCTGAATTTTTTTGATGCAGATCACAAACCTTATTCTATTACATCTGCAAACATTTTATTGTATATTTCTAAAACATAAAAATCCTTCAAAAAATGGAGCTCAGTGCTTACCTTGGGAAATATTGATAATTTATACATGTATCGTCAAATATTGAGTCAGTGTTCACATTTTCCTGGCTGTCTTAAATGTTTCTGGTTTTTTTATTGAATTGGGATCCAGAGAAAGTCCATACTTTGTGATTGGTTGATAGTGTTTCTTAAATCTCTTTCAATCTGTATGGTCTTCCTTCATCCCTTTTTTCCTTACATTCTCACTACATTCTCATTTTTTTTAAGAAGCTGAGGCATTTGTTCCTTAATGTTTTCTACTGTTTGAATTTGGCTAATTGCATTATCGTAGAGATAATAAACGTGTTCATCTGTTTCTGTATTAGATTGAGAGGCTTGACCAGATATTTTTGACAAGATACCTAGTAAGTGGCGTAATGTTCTTTCAGGAGGTACGTAGTAGTACCTGGTTAGCTCTTCTGTGAGCTGCAGCCATTGATGTCAGTTGTGTAGATCCCTTACTTGTTTAGGGGTTTCAAATGGTGATTTCTTCATTATATTATTCTTTTTTTGTTTATTAGCTAAAATATTTGCATATGGAAAAACTTTCCCTTATCAACTCTTTGACTTCTCTGAGAAACTGGTTGTAAGTGCTCGATCCACTCTCCCACTCCCCATCCTTTTAAATCTGTTTTCAATTAGTTACTTTCCTAGCAACCTTCAGAAATGCATGAGTTCCTGCCTACCTCTTCCTCCTTTCTACTGTTAGGAACTTATAGATTAAAACATTTAATCTTCAGTCAGTTGTAGTTATTGTCTTATTGATGGTTAAATTATTCAATCTTTGGCTACCAGGCATTGTCTGCTAAGTCCTTTTGACACACCCTTAGTAGTCTTTGATAACTTCCTTCCTTTTTAGTATGACAAGATATTACAGCCTCATCTTGTACATTTCCTACCTAGATCTAGAATCCGACATTTCTAGATCTAGTAGTGAGGGACACTAGTAGTGAGGATGTTATTGGTCATTAGTTCTAGACCTTCTCAGTGGACTGAGCTAGGAAATTGGTATTTTTTTTAAAGATAAAATCATCATGAGTTAATATTGATACTTAAAGTTAGGTTTATGGGATTTTTACTTTATTTTATTCGTCTTAAATCTCTGTCTCCTTTACCTGCACCATAAATCCCAGTTCTCAGCAACACCAACATAATTATTGATGTGCTTTATCTCCCACTGTATACATTAGCAGCCTCAGAACAACAATACCAATACCACCATCAACAATATGAATATTGAAAATAGTTTAAAAAAATTTTTTTTTGTTCTTTTTTTTCCTTAGGCATACATCAGCAATAGTAGTCTTGCAGTCTAATAACTGTATTTAAAGTCACTTGGAGTCACTATCTCTGGGTAGTTAGGTTACCAGCTAGATGCAGTTAGTCCATGTATTTTGTTTTAGTTGCAATATTTAGAGTTTCAATTTTTTGAATTTGTTTTATGTCAAAAAATTTTCATAGCTCCAAAGTCAAATCTAAAAAACAAGGTATATTCTAGTAGATCTAGTGTCTCTTCCCTCCATCTTATTCCCTTCCTATCTCATAGGTAAGCAGTTTTTAGCTTAAAACAACTTCCTTTTTTAAAAAGAACAATATTAACAAAGACATACAGATATCTGTATACCTCTCTTTCTAGGTAAATGGTAGCATTCCATACACACTTTTTTCTGCCAGTTTTTTCAAGTAACAAATATCCCAGAGATTGCTCCATAGTAGTAGATAGAGATATACCTCATTTCATTTTATAACTAAATAAGTCTGTATTGTGTGGATGTAGTTTACATAACCAGTTCTCCACTGATGGACATTTGAGTTATTTCTCTTCTTTACCATTACAAATAGGGCTGCATTGAATAACCTTGTGTTTGTATCTTTTCATATTTTTGCTATTGTATCTTTGGAATAGATTCCTAGAAATGGGATTACTCGGCCAAAAGGCAAATGCAGACCAGGTGTGGTAGCTCATGCCTGTTATCCTCGCACTCTGGGAGGATTGATTGAGGTCAGGAGTTCAAGACTAGCCAGAGCAATACCGAGACCCTGTCTCTACAAAAAAAATAGAAAAATTAACTGGGCAAGGGGACATGTGGCTGTGCTGTCAGTTACTTGGAAGGCTGAGCCAGGCGGATCACTTGAGCCCAGGAGTTTGAGATTACAGTGAGTTATAATGACGCCACTGCACTCTAGCCCAGGCAACAGAGGGAGACTCTGTCTTAAAAAAAAAAAAAAAAAGAAAAAGGTAAATGTAAATGTAATTTTGTTAGACATTGCCAAATTCCCCTCCATAGGGTTTTGATTCCTATCTGTATTGTCAGAATCTTTTTCTGCCTTATTTCTTTTTTCATTATATCTTTTATTAAAAAGCATTATATATTGAATTACCTGGGAAATAGAGATGTTCCCTAGGCTTTTTACTTTTTCCTCAAGTAGGTAGACAAGCGTATATTGATGGTATTCATATCTTGAAGGTCACTGGAGCAGTTTCCTCATTGATCCAGCCTCCTGGGCACTGGTATAAAGTATGGTACTTTGTGAATTCCTTCTAGAAAGTCTGTAGAAATAGAACCTAGAAGGTTTACTATTTTAAACTGCTCATTCAAATCTGGAACATGTGGTTAGTGTGAGTGAGTTGTCTTTTTGTGGATGGAGATGCCACTAAATTTATGAGGAGAGCAAATATAAATTGTAATAGTCATCCCTTATTGAGTAGGTACTATTATGGAGCAATCTCTGGGATATTTGTTACATGAAAAAACTGGTAGAGAATAGTGTGTATGGCATGCTACCATTTACCTAGAAAGGGCAGCATACAAATATCTGTATTGTTCTTTTTAAAAAAGGAAGTTGTTTTAAGCTAAAAACTGCTTACCTATGAGATAGGAAGGGAATAAGATGGAGGGAAGAGACACTAGATCTACTTTATTGAGTAGGTACTATGCTCCAGCTCTTGTGCTAAATAGTACTTTATGTATTTTGTATAATCTTCTAGTAGCCCTTTAAGTGAGGTAGATTCTTTTCTCCCCGTGTTACAGATAAGCGAGCCTCAGAGAGGTTAGGTAAGAACTTAATCTTTAGTCACACAGCCCATAATTGGTAGGGTTGGGAGATACATACCCAGGGCTTTCTGACCTCAGAAATATTGCTTACTATTAGATGGTTTGTCATAGTCATGTAAAATTCTTGAATTAGAAGTCATTTTACAGGATTTGACATTGATCATCAATGTATAGAATGTGCAATACGCTGGAAAATAACAGAGATGAATAAGACACAGCCTCTACCTTCAAGGAGCTTAATATCTTGTGAAAAAGAAAAGTTATATGCACATATAATTATTATTGTTATTACTTTTTTTTTTTTTTTTTTAAGACAGAGTTGTTCTTTTGCCCTGGCTAGAGTGCCTTGGTGTCAGCCTGGCTCACAGCAACCTCAAAGTCCTGGGCTTAAGCGATCCTTCTGCCTCAGCCTCCCAAGTAGCTGGGACTACAGGCGTGCGCCACCATGCCCGGCTAATTTTTTCTATATATATTTGTGGTTGTCTGGCTAATTTCTTTCTATGTTTTTAGTAGAGATGGGGTCTCGCTCTTGCTCAGGCTGGTCTCTAACTCCTGAGCTCAAACGATCCTCCCGCCTCGGCCTCCCAGAGTGCTAGGATTACAGGTGTGAGCCACTGCACCCGGCACACATATAATTATTAAACAAGGAAATGCACCTGACTCTGAAATTTGTTCAGAGTAATAAAATTGAACTTTGAAAACTTCTTTATATAATTTCAGTTTCTTGCCAACCAATAACTATTAAAATTGAAAACAAGGTATTTTGTTTTATCTTTCATTGTAAAATGGTGAATGTGTGAGTTTTAGGTGAGTCCCAGAAAGGTACTCCATTTCTCTGTTAGTAAATGGAAAGTGTGTAAACTGGTTATGGTTCTACTGTGGATATCCTGAAGGTTGGGTTAATTCTGATGTTCTTGAATTTTGTGTGAGTTGTAACGTTGGATGATGGGGTTATATATAATACTTTACCTTATGCTTTGTTTTCTTTCAGTCTTTTACACTAATTATTTTCATGATATACCCTTTAGCTTGATAACTATGGACAACAAGAACTTGGGGATCTTTTTGTGAACTATAATGTAAAATCTCCCGTTACTGGAAATGAGCTGTCCCCTCCAGTACCTTTTAACTTAATGTTCAAGACGTTCATTGGGCCTGGAGGAAACATGCCTGGGTATGTATCATTTATTGTTTATCTATTTATGTAATGAAGTTGTTAAAATTGCTTGTAACAAAAAGTAAATATCAGTGCTATGAAGGAAAAATTTTGAAAAGTGATAGAAAGTACAGATGAATATATTAAGGAGAAATAAATGACAGAAATATTCTTAAATTTTATTTCTTCTAATTCTTTCTGAATATAATCATCTTTTTTAGTGTATATCGGGTTTTTTTGCCATAAAATGAATATAAAAGTCTGTGATCATTATATCTTCTAGTTATAGCTGCATAGGGCAGAAGGGACCGTTAAAGAATGAGTTTGGAAGGAAACTATACTTTTTGCTAAAGGATAGTTATTAGAAACCATTTAGTCTAGCGCAGTACTGTCTGATAGAACTTCCTTCAGTGATGGAAATGTTCTGTATTCTCTGCTGTCCAATATGGTTAGCCACCAGACACAGGTGGCTATTGAGTGCTCAAAATGGGGCTAGTGCTTCTGAGGAACTCTGAATTTTAAAATGTATTTCATTTTAATTAATATAAATTTGAATAGATATGTGACCAGTGGCCTACCATATTGGCTAGCATAGGTGTAGCCTGTTGATTTGAAATATGTGGTTTTCACAGATAAAGAAAAGCTGGACAGTTAAAAGTATGATCCAGAATTGGAATCTCTATCTCCAGATTCCTTGTCCACTGTTAACGGATAAGCCAGTGTTCCGTTTTGTAGCTTTAGATATTTTTCTTGGTTTTTTTTTTTTTTTTTTTTTTTTTTTTTTTTTTGAGACAGAGTCTCACTCTGTTGCCCGGGCTAGAGTGAGTGCTGTGGCGTCAGCCTAGCTCACAGCAACCTCAAACTCCTGGGCTTAAGCAATCCTTCTGCCTCAGCCTCCTGAGTAGCTGGGACTACAGGCATGTGCCACCATGCCCGGCTAATTTTTTTCTATATATAATTTTAGCTGCCCAAATCATTTCTTTCTATTTTTAGTAGAGAAGGGGTCTCGCTCTTGCTCAGGCTGGTCTCAAACTCCTGACCTCGAGCGATCCTCCCGCCTCGGCCTCCCAGAGTGCTAGGATTACAGGCGTGAGCCACCATGCCCGGCCAAGATATTTTTCTTATAGTTTCATTTTAAGTAAGAGAGTAGGTTTTTGCTAGATGAAGCTAGATAGATCATGTTTCCTGGAGTAGAAGCTAAAGAATAATAAAAATTTTGACAAAATGTGTCACAACTAATTATTTTAATAAGACGCTAGGTTGATTTGGAATATTTTGTGGAAAGGAGCCAATGATAAGCCTTTCATTTTGGCAATACAGGCAGAGAGTCATAAAATGGGACATAGCCTGTGACTCATTCTATTCCTGGAAATTTGTCTAAGCAAATAATTCAAAAGGAAAGGAAACTATATGTATAAAAAGTATATGAATTAAAAGTAGGAATACGCTGTGTGCAGTGGCTCACACTTGTAATCCCAATACTTTGAGAGGCTGAGCCAGGAGGATCGCTTGAGGTTAGGAGTTTGAGACCAGCCGGAGCAAGAGTGAGACCCCGTCTCTACAAAAAATAGAAAGATTAGCTGGGCGTGGTGGAGCACGCCTGTAGTCCCAGCAACTCAGGAGGCTGAGGCAGGAGGATCGCTTGAGACCAGGAGTTTGAGGTTGCAGGGAGCTATCATGACACCACTGCACTCTAGCCCGGGCTACAGAGCAAGACTTCATCTCAAAAACAAAAAAAAGTAGGAATAACCTGCTGATCCAATACTTGGAGGGTGGTTAAACAAAATATGGTAAAATGGATTAGTTTGGTCTAATAATCTGCCACTGTTAAATATGAGAAATTTTTACAATTACTTAGAAAATGGAAAAGTGTATAATAAGTGAAAGAAATAATATGTAAGTTTATACATGCTACTTATAAAAATGCATATTAACTGTAGCTGTGCTTACATTTGGATGAAATCTGGAAAGGACCACAAAAATGAAAAGAATTGGTCTGTGTTAGTGAGAAGAGGGTAAAAATTTAGATTCCCCCCCACCCCTCGCCTTGGTTTTGAAGTTATTTTAGTAAAATATTTATTTTGAACCAGGCCATTGGGAACACTTTCTTAATGGATGTTTTGCACGGAATATTTTCTTTGAAATTTAGGAGAGGGCAATGGTTATAATAGTGTATTTGCTTGACTATATCTGTAAAATACAGAGAAATGCAGAAGCCTTTGGCTAAAAATATAAAATACTGCAGAGAATGAGATGATATGAAAAACCTTGAAAACTACGAGACTTGGTGGGGTGAGTGTTAGTGGTAAGTGAACACTAATGTTAGATGTTAGCTCATACTGACTTCTTCGTAGCCCCACAGTTATGTTTTGAAATGTGGGTTAAATGAGGGATACTTAGGCATGGATCTTATTTTCAGAAGGATCTAAAATTGTCTTCTGCCTTTATGTATATGATTACTGAAGAAGACATCAGAGGTTTTAGGTGCACTATAAGAGAGGTGGTATTTTTTAATTTATTTTTATTTCTAATTACCCACTGGAGTAATTAAATGAAATGGCATTGCTAACAGTAGTATTGCTGTACCAATTATTATACTTAATACATTTTCTAATACTTACTATGAAAATATTTGCTACCAAGGAAAATAATTCTAAAACTTCATTTTAAGGCCTCTCCAGCTTTGATGTGAAAAGGGTATATTTAAGACTTTGAGGATTTGTATCTAGAATTTTAAGATTGTTGGAAAACTTAATGTATTTCTTTATAACAGACTCATTTACTTAAATTTGTAGGTACTTGAGACCAGAAACTGCACAGGGGATTTTCCTGAATTTCAAACGACTTTTGGAATTCAACCAAGGAAAGTTGCCTTTTGCTGCTGCCCAGATTGGAAATTCTTTTAGAAATGAGATCTCCCCTCGATCTGGATTGATCAGAGTCAGGTACTACCCATGTTACCCTTATAAATTAGTGAACGACCTTGACATTGAATTGGAAATGAAAGCTTGCTATTTTGAAACAATACTGCTTCGTAATCCTGGTTATGGTTTTATTTTTTGTCTTCTCCAAAAAACATGTTTTACGTTTGTATTCTCTAAATGTACTCTCTGGGATGACGGGCTGTTTTGAGTGATGAAAGTGAACTTGAAGGTAAAGGAACAAGGGTGGAAAATAGCTTAAGTTTCTCACTTGCTCCAAAATTGTTTTTCCCTTGTTCATCATAAGTTTTGAGGATAGTACAATCTTGATTGTCTAAACCAAGGCAGTTCTGACAATGGTGATATATGTAAGTGTAGGATGGGGTGGGGATGAGGAGATGGTTTTAACAGGAGGATTGTTCTAGGTGTCCAGGGAAGACAGCATTGCTGGAGTTGGGGTGAGGATGTTTCAGTAACCAACTCTGCTACCCTGGACACAACCTCCAGATATCTGGGGGCCAGTATGACAGAAAGGCCAGCTAGCAAGCTTACCTCCATCTACTCTATACTGTAGTTCAGACACTCACCTGCCTGTATTCTAATAGCCTGCTTTTGTCCAGTGTATCCAGGAATGTGTGGGAAGGCATACTGAAACTGTTCAGTTCCACTTTTCTTTAGAAACTCCTTATGACTAGCTGCTTATGACTTAAGCTTTTTGTGATTTGTTCATATTTTCTTCCTAATAACATCTCTTGGAGTAATACATTCCATTTAAAAATAGATGTGTAGTTAAACTGAACTTTCTTAGGCTCCAAAGTGTTTTCCCAGCCCCAGCACCTCACCCGTTTCTTCTCTTCTCTTCTTACTCGCTGTAATTACAGACTTTGGTCATAGCATATCCCAGCCACTGACTCTGGATCAAAGCACCTGCCCAGTCTTGGTAGTCCCCGTCATGTCCTCTGTGAGCAGATGCCTCTGCATTTTGACCAAAGTGTATCTTCAGGCCTGTAGTCCCTTCAGGTTTATGGGCTAGGAAGGAGAGACTTCATGGAGGAAAGAATTGCACAACTTAGGGAAAGGGGGTGAGAAGGACCCCTCTGGGCTTTCACGTAGGAAGAAAAGGTAATCAGAAACTTTCACCAGGTCTTACAACAATGAAAAACCTGTCAGATTTGAGTTTGTTTTATTTCCAGATGTCTGGGTTTTTTTGTTTTTGTTTTTTGGTCTCCCCTTTGCCACCAGTGTCTAGCAAGCATGCTTTCCCAACGTGGAGGAAGCTGGGTAAGACTGACCTTGTCTATAGCTAGCGTTTCGGAGAGGATTTATATAAAGTACAGTAGCTATGGGAAAATTATAAAGGACTGAGAAGTAAGGCAGCATCTGGGGCCTGTGAAACAAAAAGTGATGAGTAGGAAAACCAGCTCGAAGCTGAGGAGTGATCCCAGGGGTTAACTGGTAGAAAGTCCCTGGGGCTTCTTGACAGTTTGTTCCTTGGTCATTTTCACTTCAAAGTGTCCTGTTGGATTTTGGCTAGTTTTGTTATGTACCTCTGCAAGTTGCTGACCAGAAGTCCACTCATTCTTCGTGAGTCAGCATCCTCATGGTTGGACTAGGATTGTTCGTTTAGTGTTAGGATTCTTCCTGATGACAGTTACCAGGTGATTAATCTTTCTATAGCTGTACTTCCTTTTGTTTAGGTTAGAAATATTAGATTGTTCATGTGAAGCTTTTTTTTTTTTTTAATTTTTACTTTATTTTGCTTAGCTGGTTCTGTCTTTCCTGACCTGTGTGTATTTTAGGCCTGCACAGTTCCAGGTGTAGTCTCTGAACTCAAAGACAAGAGACAGAGCTGGTCAAATCAGTGTTAATGTTGAATGCTGCCTTTTGTCTATGAGCTGAGATTACTTTCTTACCCCAGCTTTACTGAGGTAAAATTGACAAGTAAAAATTATATATATTCATGGTGGATAACATGATGTTTTGACGGGTATACGTTGTGAAATGATTACCACAGTCTAGTTAATTAACATATTCATCCCTTCACATGGGTACTTTTTTTTTTGTTGGTAAGAATACTTAAGATCCTACTTTCTTAGCAAATTTTAGGTATACAATGAATGCATTATTACTAACTATAGTCCCCATGCTGCAGTTTTTGGCAGAACAGATGGAAAAACTTTGGCAGCAGCTTTTTTGGGGATTCTAGGCAGGGCCCTTAATTTATCTGCCCCACATTGTAGATGCACAGTTGCTGTCAGCCCAGTTACAAGCTATGTGAGGACAAACACCATGTTTGTTTGTCTCTTTCACGTTTCTGTGGACACAGAAGATGCTTGACAGTTGTTGAAAGACAGTTGGAGCATAGATGCTGCAGGACCAAATAAAATATACTATTAAAAAATAAAATTGAAAAATTAAAGCTCTTCTGCAATGTATTTTTAGGACACATTTAAGCAATTTTACATTACTTCTAAACATCTGAGATAATCATGAAATTGCATCAGTAAATGTGGTTTTTTTTAAAGAAGAGATTTGATTTTTACTCATAAAATTTACTTAAAAGGCTTCCTTCCAATAGCCACTAAATTGCCATTCAGAGAAATCCTTTTGGGAAACCATTACTATGTGCATATTTATTTCATCATTATGTAATTAGCTTGATGTTAGCTTGTTCAATTCATGCCTTATGTCCTTTGCCTTGAATAACACTTTGTTTAAGAAGCTCTTATTCTAAAGAAACTAACTGTATGATGCCATTATCAGTCATTTACTCACTCATTGCAGTAAAAAAGAAGAAATCAAACTGCTATAAAAGCTAAAGAACCATTTCAGTTCGCTTTTAATTTCCCATTTTTTCAGAAGTAAATATCGGGAGCTTCATTAGTGTTTACTTGTAAAGACTTGCTAATGCTTTAAGGAAAATTATTTTATTTGGACCTTACTATTCAGTATCATTTCTTTTTTTGTATGTGACATTTGCTTATGTTATTCTAATTTTAAAAACTGTATTAATCTGCTTTTAAAAAATTATTTCCTATTAAAAGTAATAACCTTTTTGAATGTGGCTAGAAGGAAAGAATTAATATTTGAGAGAAGTTTGATAGTAATAAAGTTTTCATTAGTGTATTTAAAAATGACATCCTTCACATGTACACCATAAATATGTATGCATATAATGTTATCAAAAAATAAAAAATAAAGATAACCACCCAGACAAACCTAATGCAAATTTTTTGGGGCCATTCTCTTAGGAAACCAATTTTCTTTTTCATGAAGGAGATTACTATAGTATAAGGGCTTTGTCAGTGTAGAATGCAGTTGAAAATAGAGGCCTTGTTTATTGTTTTTTATAGTTAAACATGCAGATTTTATCTCTTACATTTTTGTTTTCAGAGAATTCACAATGGCAGAAATTGAGCACTTTGTAGATCCCAGTGAGAAAGACCATCCCAAGTTCCAGAATGTGGCAGACCTCCACCTTTATTTGTATTCAGCAAAAGCCCAGGTCAGCGGACAGTCTGCTAGGAAAATGCGCCTAGGAGATGCTGTTGAACAGGTAAGATTCTGGAGGTAACTTATTTAGATGTGCTTATTCGGGTTTACAGCACTTGGCAAATTCTGGGTGCACTGGATGACAAAATTATTTTGGCAGTCGTTTTATTTTTTATACAGGACTTTTTTTTATAAAGAATGTGTTATATAGTATTATTGTAGTAGAAGAAAGTCACCTGAACATCCTAATTTCTGGGCCATTGGGACTAACATGAAAAAAAGGTTTAGCAGAGCACTTGGAAAACAGACCTTGGTTTGAACTGTGCCTTACCGATCCGACTTCGGGGGAGACAGAATTTGACCCACAGAAACCAAGCCCTCTGGACTTTAGACTCTTCTGTATTGCCCATAGCAGTTGGGATAAGGCCTTGTATATAACAGTATTTCTCTAAATATTTGCCTGGAGAAATGAGTGAGTGAAATATTTCTAACAGTAGCTGTTGCCCAGTAGTGGAATGAGGTGCCTTTGTGAGCAGTGAGCTTCCTGGCCCTGAAAATATTCCAGGAGAGGCTGGACAATAACTTGTCAGCTGTTTTGCAGAGAAGACCCCTGCAGTGGGTGGGGGATGGAGCTAGATGATTTCTGAGGGTCCTTCCAGTACTAAAATGGTAAGATTACATGTATTAGTAGATAAGAACATGTTAAAATCCTCTCAACATGTCTCATTACTTTTGTTAATTGAGAAGGGGATATCTTTGCCATTCTTTAGGGTCATTATTATGAATATCATTTTTAGTACTGCAGATTTAGAAGGTATGAGGTATTGGGCTGAATTTTTGCTGGCCTAGTGAGTATGTGGGACAGATTTTTAATAACTCCATTATCACCTTGTTAATGTGACACTAACCCCTTTAAAAATAAAGATCACATTCTGGGTATTTGACATTGTTCTAAAACAGGGTAAAATAGTTTACTTTGTGTTTCAAATATTTTCCAGTAGATTATGGATAACTCAGTGGCAAATGGTACTTTGGCCTTCAGAAGTATTAATGTGTGTTTCCTTCCTCTATGCTTGCTTGCTTATTTATTTAGGGTGTGATTAACAACTCAGTATTAGGCTATTTCCTTGGCCGCATCTACCTCTACCTTGTGAAGGTTGGAGTGTCTCCAGATAAACTCCGCTTCCGACAGCACATGGAGAACGAGATGGCCCATTATGCCTGTGACTGTTGGGATGCTGAATCCAAAACATCCTACGTAAGTGGAATGGCCTGTTTTTTGCTGTGTGGTTTTCACATTGTTAACTTAGAAGTGTAGATATCAAAATTGACTTTTGTGTACTTTGTCAGGGTGGAACAAAGAGAAAAGAAAGGAGATCTTTTCCTGAGCAAAATGCAAAAAGCCGTTGCCCCCTGCCTTGTAAGAAGGGGGCTACTCTTTACGTCCCAGGAGACTTCTGTAGGCTTAGCTTCGGGAGAGGGAGGGATGGAGAGAGAAGGTTGATGGTGGGGCAGTGCTGATGTATACGTTGCTGGATGGGCAGTGTTACTGGTAATATCCTCGGGTGGAGCTAAGACAGCGTGGCCTTCTTCCTGATGAGGATCCCAGCAAATGTTGGAAATGGTGGTGGGGTTGAGTGAAGAAAGTCATAGTGCTCTTAAGCACTATGCAGCGTGTGCCTGGAGTCCCAGCTACTCAGGAGGCTGAGGTGGGAGGATCATTTGAGCTTAGGTGTTCAAGGTCAGCTTGGGCAACATAGCGAGACTTCATCTTTAAAAAAAAAAAGAAAGAAAGAAACAGACTCATGGAGCTATTTGGTAGATTTGGGGGATATACTGGTATACTCTGATCTCTTTTTAAGAACTATCTTTCTCAAATTCTGTGTATTTAATAAAAACTCAGAGAAGATCTCCAGGTACCCTCCTGACCTCCACCCCCACGGTATAACATTAGTACCGAAGCTTAGGAATGAAAGGCATTTGGATGTAGGAAGTGCTTTCTGTATTGGTAGCAGTGGTAAAGGTGGCATCTAAAACAAGGGGGTTGAGAGCCTTTTGGCATTTCCCTTATTGAGTATCAGAGAGGCCTCCTTACCCACACAGGAAGAGGCTTTACTTTATGGCGGGTCATTGGTTTCCATATACGCTTGGTTTTAGCTTTTACTTTTTAAAGTGGTTTTCTTTTTATGGATTCATTTTTTTTAATAAAAAATAAAAATCAGTCATATTAAAAAAGTAATGATTATTTTTTATAAAACAAAAAGGATAAAATAATTCTGAAGAATATTTTGTAGAAAGTAAAACTGCCAATTGCATGCCTCTCCCCCAAAATGTTCACATCTCTTCTTCATATTGAGGATTGGCAAACATTTTCTATAAAGGGCCAAATGGTAAATATTTTCAGCTGTGGGTCACGTAGGGTCTCTGTCTCATATCCTCTTTGTTGTTTTTTACAACTCTTTAAAAAATGTAAAAACCATCCTTAGTCTTGTGGTCCTTGGTGTGTCCTCCGACTCTAAAATATTTTTCCATACAGTATAAACATATACACATACATAAATGCATAATGATATGCATATGTCTATGAGTAACTATTAATAATGTTTTTAATATATTCTTTTTCCTTTGTGGAATTGAGAAAGAATTACTATAATCTGTTGAGTTTTTCTTATCACTTTATTTTCTTAGCAAGCTTGCTTGATATTTGTCAAAATAGCAGTAATTATTTTAGGATTATGGGTGATCATTAATTTCTTTATTTTTTTTGGATTTTCTGAAATTTCTTTTAATTTTGAGATCAAACCAATAAAATGTTTTTCCTTTGTATGAGAAAAGTTTATTTCATTTTTTTTTGTTCCATACCAGTTCCGTCTTTTCGTTTGCTCTCCCCCTAATTTTGGGTTAAACCAGGTATTCTTGCTATCTCAGTTAAGATTCTGAATCTCACCTGCCTTACTTTTCATTTATTTCATTCGTTTGTTCATTCTACATTTGTCAGTGTTACAAGCCAGGTCCCATCTTAAGTGTTTCACATGTATTATCTTGTGAAGTCTTCACAGTAGTTCTGTTTGTAAGTACTATTTCTGAGGAAACTGAAGTGCCAAGTGGTTACATAATTTGCTCAAGTCTGATACCTAGTAAGTGGTGAAGCCGAGATCTGAACCCAGCTGTCTGCCTCCGGCCCATGTTCTTGACCCTTATGCTGTGCTGCTTTAAAAACCCTGCTACATGCCTGCCAGTCTTTAACTGGGTGCCACTGGGAGGGCTGAGGATCAGGAAACGTGGGCCTAACATTGAGATTAGGCTACAACACTTGTGTGAAATCACTGGAAAACAGGGCTGAACAAAACCAGAAGTTCCAAAGTAACAGAAACTTTGGAAGAGAGGGGAGAACTTCTTTACAAACTTTAATACTTTGTTTGTGTACTTCATATTTTATTTTATTTTATTAATGAAACAAGTTACTGTTGCAGTTAATGCCATACCAATTCCTTCTCTCTCCAGAGAAGTAACCACTGTCCCCAATTTGTTATCATTCTCAGGCATGCTTTTGTAATTTTACCTTTTAATACATAAATATGTTACTTGGCATGTTTAGTGAATGTCAGATTACCAAATTAGATGTTTTCAGGCTTTCTTATTTTCTTTAATTCCTTTTTTGTTTTGGGTTGAGGTTTATGAGCTTATCATAGGAGTTTTAATATTTGCCATCTTTGTCACCAGTGTCCCATGTGATAACATGTGCTGGGAAAGTTTAGCAGTTTTTATTTTTGAGACAGAGTCTCGTTCTGTCACCCTGGGGAGAGTGCAGTGACATCATCATAGCTCGGTGCAACCTCAAACTCATGGGCTTAAGTGATCCTCTTGCCTCAGCCTCCCAAGTAGCTGGGACTATAGGCGTGCACCATGAGGCCTGGCTAATTTTTCTAATTTTGGTAGAGATGGGGTCTTAACTCTTGCTCAGGCTGGTCTCGAACTCCTGAGCTCAAGTGATCCTCCCTCCTCGGCCTCCCAGAGTGCTAGGATTACAGGTGTGAGCCACGCCCTGCCAGCTTAGTGGTTTTGATGGTTAAATTTTCCCAAGCTTTGGATCAAAGGCATAAAATAAATATTCGTGAGAAGGACTAACTAGATATCTACTAAAATAAACCTTTTATAGCTCTTTTGTTCTTATTAAAAATGGGTTCTTAAGGGGTTACAATAATGAAGTACCACATACTAGGTGGCCTATAAACAACAGACATTTATTTCTCGCAGTTCTGGAAGCTGGAAGTCATAGGTCAGGGTGCCAGCATGGTCTGGTTCTGGTGAGGGCTGTCTTTCGGGTTGCGTGCTGCCATCTTCTGTGTCCTCACGTGGTGAAAGAGGGCACTCTGGTGTCCCTTTTATGAGGGCTCATATTAAGCCTCCACCTTTATGACCTAATCACCTCCCAAAAGCCCCTCCTCCTAATACCATCACACTGAGGGTTAGGATTTTAACATAGGAATTTTGGAAGGGACACATGTTTTCAGTTCATTGCTGGTTCTTTGAAAATAATTTAAAGTTTGCTTTTTAAGAGTATTTTGTGTGTGTATTAACAAGAAATGGAACCTGGCAGTGATGTGATTGTAATGCTGTTATTTAATTTTATTCTGTGACCTAAACTTTACCTGTTCTTTACTGAGTTTTCTTTTGTTTGTAAAGAAAGTGAATTGAGTACGAATGGCCACATCATGGCCAGCTGAAGTATGTGTTTAGTCAGCCCTCTGATAGCAAGTTGTGAGAATAGTAGGCCAAAGAGAGTAGTGGTTTCTGCCAAATTCACTTTGAATCTTCGTCGTAAATTTGAACAAAATCTGCAGGCTTTGTCTAGGTTCATGTTTGATTTCCATAATTAAATTCTAGAATATATTCATTTACCCCGCAGTTACAATGTGGCAGTATAAATCCATCCAAAGATAAGACTACTACTTTGTGTATAGTATGAAATGTATTTTATAAGCTTGTTAGCTGCCTGACATATGAAACTATTACCATTTCAAATATTTATAGGCTTGAATATATAAAAGGGTTTGTGATAGTCTGCATGCATTTGTGAACAGACCCAATGTAAGTAATAACGTTTTTATTGGTCATGTCTTCTTAGGGCTGGATTGAGATTGTTGGATGTGCTGATCGTTCCTGTTATGACCTCTCTTGTCATGCAAGGGCCACCAAAGTCCCACTTGTAGCTGAGAAACCTCTGAAAGAGCCCATATCCTTTCTGGTCACTCCATCACTCCAAAGCTCAGGACTAAAGTGTAAACATCTTGCTAATGCATAAGTTCAAGTCTATACCTTGTTCTGTGCATAAATTGAGATGTTTTGCATACTGTGGTAACACTTGTTTAAACTAACTCTTATTTTGCCCATCTCATTGCTTCTTTCCTATTGTTCATGCTTGTAGTCTGACATATGCCCACTCGGTGTTTGGCCCTTAAAAGAAGCATATTCAGAAAAATGCTTTGAATGTCTTTCAGAGGGTTGACCAGTTTCTTTGCCGTTTCCAAAAATGTGTATTTCCACACCTGCACCTACCTACATGCTCTTCACATCAGGGTACCTGGTGAATACTTTTTGTTTAAAAATGAGTGCCATTTTATGGCAGATGAAATAATAGCTCACTTGATCTGAAAATCAGCAAAGTAGAAATTTTCTTTCTTTACCAGGCCAGTGAGGTTGTGAGCTGACTTCTTAGGGGTAGGCCAGTGACAAGAAATAGATCTTGTTGGACATTTTAGAAAGAAAGAAATTGTTATCAGAAGTTTTTATGCTGTGGATGGGGTCATATTGCTGATGAGGTGATACCACTTTTATGTCATTATGACTGAAAAGGTCTCTATTGATGGAGTTGACGTGTTTGTGAGTGAGGTTTGTCTGAATGATTTTGTGGATAGTTGTTTCATCTTGCACTTGAAATGAGCATGAACAGGATTTGGGGTACTAATGGAGAACTGGGGTTGTTTTAAGTTGATTGTTGTCCAGATCATTTTCTGAAATACTGGGACAGTGCTGTATTTTTGGATTCCTTGACTATTTCCTACAAAACAGTCAATGTTGTTCAGTTTGAACCCAATAAGGGAGCAATTGGTAAGGCATATAAGAAAGATGCAAAACTGGTGATGGAGTATCTCGCCATTTGTGATGAGTGCTACGTTACAGAAATGGAGACGCTACTGAACGAGAAAGGGTAAGATTTAAAATGTTTACTTTTACGTGGGCTCCAGTCAGATATGTCTTCTCTGCCAGCTTCTGAAAGGTGGGTAAGATTAGTTTCTTCAGAAATTTTTTGCAGGTAAGTACTGTTTCTTGGCTGCATTTAAAGGACTGTCTTCAAAAATGGAGAGAAAATACTTTTAGACAAACAAAAGCTCCAAGAATGCATTGCCAGCAGCCTTTCACTATAAGAATTATTAAAGGAAGTTCTTCAGGCAGAAATATGTAAATTTACATCTACCCAAAGAACTTAGGAGCTCTATAAATGATAAATATGTGGGTGAATATAAATGACATTTTTCCTCATCTCTTAATTTCTTTAAAAGATAACAGGTTGTTCAAAGCAAAAATAATAATGTGGAATTTATAACACATGGAAGTAAAATGTATGCCTTTAGTAACACAAAGGATGGGAGCAAAGAATTGGTAATATATGTTGTAAGGCACATGCATTATATGTCAGTTGGTATAATATTATTTGAAGGTAGACAATGATAAGTTAAAAAATGTATATAGTAAACTCTAAACTCTAACCTGGAAAAAAACACACAAAAACCAAAGGGGTATAACTAATAAACCAATAATGGACTTACTCCAGGAGAATACAGGAGAAGAGGAAAAAGAACAAAAAACAGATGGAACAAATAGGAAATAACTAGTGAGATATAGATTTAAACTCAACAATATCGATAATTACATTAAATATAATCTAAATACCAGAATTAATAGCCAGTGATTGTCAGACTGGTTAAAGATTTCAAAACCCAATTAAATGCTGTTTATAGGAAACTCACTGCAATTGTAATACACAAATAGGTTTAAAAGTAAAAGGATCAAAAAATATTTTCCATACATTTCTGGTCTTCCAGAATTACCATCTGTTTATGCATTAATTCCCAGTAAAATGGACAAAGTTATATCACTAGTTAGATATCATTATCCACAAACAACACACCAACATAATTTCTTTATTAATTATTCTCAAATAACAGCTGTCTCCTTGCTAACTGCAGCTCTTTTATTACTGTTACCTCTGCTGTACTTAGACTGTGCTCACAGATAGGATACATGAGATACTATGTAATGGAGCCTTTAATGCATGCACGCATAAACTTCAGTCAGAATAGTGAAAAATGGAAGAAACCAGTGAAAACCATCCAGTTGAGGCATGAGATTATACAGCTTCAAAGACAACCACATGAGGGCTCTCTTTCCCAGCACTGAGCTGTTTGTGAGGCAAGAGAAATCCAAATTGATCTTCCTGACATGAGGAAATACCTCATAAGCGGAAAATATAGGTGTTACATGAAGCTTCTTGTAAAGGTGAATTCTTGTAGCCTGAAACTGAATGGGTATATCTCAGGACACAAGCATTTATTTGGCAGCCAGTGATTTAGGGGGATAATATTTTATACTGACATATCAAACAGAATCATTAAGCTTCTTTTAAACTGGTCTTTATCAACATAAGGGTCAAAGTTTATTTTGGAAATAGTGTGGGAGTTTTAAAATTACTTCTGTAAAATGACAAGCTTTTTTATATTCATTTTTATATTCATTGGGACAGTAATGAGAACAATTGTCTTTTTACCTGTAGACCTACTTCTGACTAACTTGTTATTCTACAACTGAAATTTTAAAAAGTTGTTTTTGTTTTTACCTTAATCTGAAAACCAAAGGAATTTGTCATACGGAATTTTATAAAACTAGTCAAATTTTTGGCTCCCTACCCAGAGTAAATTAGAATAATACTTAATTTGGTGTTCCTTATGAAATAATTTAAATTTTACTACAGCTGTTATATCCGGAGAGTTGACCAAGTTGTAAACTCCTTTAAATTAAGGCACAGGGATGTGTGTTTTAACTAATATAAAATGTGTTTTGTTTCTTTGTAGGGAATTCACTATTGAAACCGAAGGGAAAACATTTCAGTTAACAAAAGACATGGTCAGTGTGAAGAGATTCCAGAAAACACTACATGGTAAATTTGTAAAAATAATTAAAAGTCATTACTCATTAAAGCTTTTTTAAAATGTTTTTATAACATAACCGTTTTATAGAAAAGTTGAAGAGAAAAAAAAATCCTTAATGCCACAACCATAAATTTGGTGAATATGTTTAAGACATTCACTTGGGCCTTTTTTTCTTTTTAAACATAATTGTACTGAAAAATAATTTATACTATCACTTTACACTTTCTGTGGCCTGAGGTGCATATGAAGAATATTTCTTTGATTAAAATCTTTGTCTTTTGTCTGTTCGTTATAAGGAAATTTCCTTTTGTTACTTAAGTAAAAGAGAGAACTCAACCCCCCTGTCTTTTTTGGCAAAATAACTTGTTAAAAAGTCATTTAGAGCTGGGTGTGTGGCCCTTGTGCCAGCCTCCTGCCTGCTGTAAAAAAAAAAGTCGTTTAGATGAGTGATCTTTCATGCTTTTTTAAAAGCTAAAGAGATTATTTTTTGTAGAAAAAAATGCTATGAATTGAGCAGTGAGTATTTTGGAACATGTATGAAGTGTGCTGGTGGTTACTTGTGGCTGAATTGAAGCTCCTGGAAACAGAGTGGTTGGGTGTTTGAGAAGCTGCTGTCAGCGGAGAGAGTAGACCTACCTTTCCATTTCCTTGGCCTGCCCCGTAACCAGGCTTCAGTGAGCAGTGGTAGGAGTAGGCAGGGGCTGCTTCTGCATGCTCCGGGGCTTTGTGGCCATCATCCTGGCAGCTGGTTCAGAGCTATACTTCACCGTTACTCGGATGCCATGGAAGGATGGGTGGAAAATGCCTCCATCGTATTACTAAAATATTCTTACTCTTTATCCCAGTGGAAAGAAACAGCCTCTCTTTCCCCCCACATATGTGAGTTTTGGTTCTGATTATCTCATTTCCCATAAAACAGAAATTCTCCAAGGTTATGGTCAGTTACCTTAGACCTGGACGGTGTTTAGCTGTGCTTCCTTTTCAAATAATAGGAAATAATTATCAGTACATTTTCTGTGTGTACCACAGGTATTGCCTCATCCATGGGGCCCCTGGTAAAGCTGTCTTTGATGTCCCTGAGCACATTCTTTCCTGAGGGCCTCCCGACCCCTGAACCTTGGGAACACAGTGCCAGTAACTTGGCTCTGAATAAGTTCTCATCAAGATAACAAGCTCAAAAAGTAAAACAAACACAAACCATGTGATACTTTTTGCACGTAGGAATTGTTTTTGTTAATTTTTCCAGCTGTGGTAGATTTTTAATTTTAACAAAGTCTTATTAAAAGCTTTAACATTTTTATGCTTTCTAGATAGGCAAGGCAGCTAATAGGGTGTAGCTAATGTTTGTAGCTTACCAACTGGGAAAGGAATTCTCTAGTAACTCATTTCATTTTTATACTATATAAACAAAGAATTACATCTGGTGAAAATTTCTTTCACTCTTTATCTTCAAAAGGTGTGTTTCTTAGCAGCAAATAGCTTTTATGTATGTTCTGATTTTCTTGTCCTGATGTGCAGAGATCAGAATCCATCTAGGGCCAGGCATGGTGGCTCACATCTATAATCCCAGCACTTTGGGAGACTGAGGCAGGAGGATTGCTTGAGCCCAGTAGTTCGAGGCTGCAGTGAGCTACGATGAGGCCACTGCACCCCAGCCAGGTTGACAGAGTGAGACCCCAAAAGATCCACTTGGAATAGAGATATTTTTAGTGCTACGAATTGTTTAGAAAGGATCTGAAATGTATTATGTGGTATTTGAGAGAATGGTACTGAATTTCTCTCTCTTTTGCAGTGGAAGAAGTTGTTCCAAATGTAATTGAACCCTCCTTTGGCCTGGGCAGGATCATGTATACGGTATTTGAACATACATTCCATGTACGAGAAGGAGATGAACAGAGAACGGTAGGTTGTCCTGTACAATGTGCTATTCTTTTGTGTCAGAAAATAAAATTTATCAAAGTACATTAGTAAGATTCTGGAATGATTGATTAGTTATTATTTACTGTGACATATTAGTGATGTTACTCATCTTTGCTTAACTATTACAAACCACTTTCATATATAATCTTACTTGAGCTTTAGGATGTATAGGTTATTCTAGAAGCTATTGTTTCAGTTGCCTAGTGCTCTCTATTTTGAGACCAAATGTATAACTTTGGGTCACAATCTGTATTGCATCAATGCAAGAAATGGTACTTTCTGTGTATATGCTTGTTTTCAGAAAATTGGGATTCATGAGATGGCTCATAGACTTTGACTAAACCACCAAGGTGTAGCTATGCTCTGGTAAAGCATTAAAGGGAACCCTCTCAAACTGCATAAAATCGTCTGGGGTACTTTTGGGGTAAAAATGTAAATTCCTAATTCTATTCCAGGGATGGTAATTCATTAGGTCTGAGACTCGGAGGGGGGTGTGTGTGTTTAAATAAGAACCACAAGTGATTCCAGTGTGGGAGCTTGACAGGTCATAAATTGGGTAGTAGTGTCTGGGGTGTAGCCTTTCCTAGCACTCAAGCATTGCTGAAGATAGAAGTTTATAAGAAGTCTTCATCGACTCCCACGTGTTTTCTTTGGCACTGCTGCCTCTGAATCACTGCTCCTTGCCTTCCACTTTATCTCCTTATTCTGCCTTACTTCACCACCTCACCTCACCTTGTCTTAACCTCTGCCTGCAGAAATTATAGTCCTTTAATTTCTAGGCACAGATTTCTAGGAAAACCAATCAGAAGAGTGGATATAAAGGAGAGGTTATATATGTCAACTTAATTGAAAGAAACAGTCTTGGACTGGACATGGTGGCTCACGCCTATAATCGTAGTGCTTTGGTAGGCCAATGTGGGAGGATCACTTGAGGCCAGGAGTTCGAGATCAGCCTGAGCAACATAGCAAGAGCCTGTCTTTATAAAAAATAGAAAAAATTAGCCAGATGTGGTGGTGGGACACCTGTAATCTCAGCTACTTGGGAGGCTGAGGCAGGAGGATCACTTGCACCCAGGAGTTTGAGGTCGCAGTGAGCTATCATGATGCCACTGTACTCTAGCCCAGGCAACAGAGCAAGACTCTGTCTCAAAACAAAAACAAAACAAAAAAACCAAAAACGGAAATAGTCTCATCTGCTTGATCATTCTAAAGCTCAAGTGTACATAATGTTGGACATCAATCCTGTGGTTTTTTTTCTAGGACATTTAACCTTGAAGAATGAACTGGTGAGTTCTTGGCACCAGTATTTTAAGAGATCTGACACATTATTGTAATATATAGCTAATAAAGTTAGCATTTAATCTGCACCCTAAAGTTGCATCTTCATTTCCTGATGTTGAAGGAACAGCTCTTCCTTCATTCAACAGATAGTAAGAACCTCGGGTAGGCCCCAGCTACGCCATCATAAGGCTTGAGTTTTTTTGGGGAATGATAACATGTATGACTGCACATACTCTTTTTAGATGTCAAGTTTGCTTCAAGCCTTTTCTGCTTATTTTTCTAATAAAAATATTTTTTTTTTGTTTAGCTGTTCCTTTGAATCTAACAATATTGATATAACTAGAGCTTTAATAGAAATTCCATAAGGGCTAAACAAGAATGAATTAGTCACAGTGTTTTATGAATTCCCATCATGAAGAGAAATTTGATTAGGCTGTGGGAAGCCAAAAATGTTTCTAAATTATTAGCACCTAGTCCTTCAATCCATTTGCCTGTAAATTTGGTATAAAAACATTGCTAGTGAAATTTGAAAAAAGTATTTTCCTATAAAGGCAAGTTCCTACTCTCTCTCTCATGTTAAATAAAATTATCACAAGATGGAGGAGGGGAGTAGAATTCTGAACTTTCTGTGATGTGGGCAGCTATATTGATGGAGTATGGGGTTTACTTATAATGCATTAAAGGTTAATTAAGCTTTGAGCAGGGGGCTAAATTGGAACCTGTGTCATTCGTTATATTTATGGGACAAATTTTTTTCCGTATTTTTGCCTTCGAGTGAACCTTTTATACAAGTATTATTTAAGAACTGCCTTCAGCTCTCGTTTCCAACCCCAAATGGTAGGTTGGTTTGCCGTCCACAGAATATCTTTGCTTTCTTTGATTCTGGGTTACTCAGAAACCTATTTCAGGAGCAATTTAGGAAGGCTATACTTTTTTAGCGTAGGTATACAGAACATCTTTCTTGGTTTTGTACTGTTTCTTTTGGACATATGTTTATGAGCTAATTAAACTTTTTTCTTTCACTTGGTCACTAAAGCTCACAGATTCTTCTTTTAAAAGACAGAATGGGATTTTGTTTTTTGGCACTACAACTTGTTGTTTGATGATTTTTAGGAAGGTTCTTCAGGTGGTCTCCACAGAAAGAAGTAAGGGTTTTATGTGGGACCAAAACATTGCCATCTTATATTAATATATATAGTAGCTTTCAGAATGCTCTCACATTATTGGGCTTTTTTATAACAGATTTAAGGAGCAAGCAGAGCAGGTGGTGGAGACCTCCATTTTAGATGAGAAAACTAAGGTTCGGAGAGAATTCTCGGAGTTGGTCCAAATTCAGAGCTGAAACTGGGTGTTTCTGATTCTGGTTCTCCTGTTTCTCCTTTGTCATACTATGTTTCATATCACGTTTTCTGGCATTTTGATAATGAAGTTATGCTTGTACACCCACTGAATGTTAACCTCTTAGTTTGGGATGTTAGCATTTCAATATTTATAAATTAATATATTTGGATTTCTTTCTTTTTAAACCATCTAGTTCTTCAGTTTCCCTGCTGTAGTCGCTCCATTCAAATGTTCCGTCCTCCCACTGAGCCAAAACCAGGAATTCATGCCATTTGTCAAGGAATTATGTAAGCAAATCCGATTGGGTAATCTCCATGGGAACACTATCAAGTAGACTGAATTTTAGGAAATATATCATTGATTCAATAAAAATATAGATTGAATAAAGAATAAATCTGAGTGATTTTAGCCTGTGCTCTTATTTCTGAGAGAGAGAGTAAGCTTGCTCAGGATTTTTTATCCTAGCATTTGAATGAGTCAAGGTGTAGGACTCAAGATTCAGATTTAAAAATTACTGGCCTCTTATTTTCACCTTGGTGCTTATTTCATCAAGGGCACCCGAGTGGAGTGTAACAACTCTGGTGGGTCTATAGCCACTGGATCTGCAGTGCCGAACGGGATCCTCTTGGTCATCTGGTGCAACCCACTTATTTCAGAGTCGGGAAATGGGAAGAGTCCATTGAGCTGCTCAGGGCCATACAAATAGAGGTGGTGGAGCCAGAACTGGCCTCCTGGCCTTGGCTCTTACTCCAACATTTATTCCCCTGAAGCTGTATCAGATGTGGGTTTGAGGGAAGGTTTGGGCCTCTGCAAGGGATTTATTAAAAATTTGGGGGCTTTTTCTTTCTCTTGCAAGTGCAGCCTCTGCTGCTGTCTTGTGTTGGCCCCTTTTATAAGTTTCTTGAGCTTGTAAGACAGCCATTTAGATAACATTAGACTTACTCCATTATTTTATGTTTAATTTACTTCATTTATTTTGGATAGCGGAAGCTCTGACCAGGAACGGCGTGTCTCACAAGGTAGACGATTCCTCTGGGTCGATTGGAAGACGCTATGCCAGGACTGATGAGATCGGTGTTGCTTTTGGCATCACCATTGACTTTGATACAGTGAACAAGACCCCTCACACTGCAACACTGAGGGACAGAGACTCAATGCGGCAGATAAGAGCAGAGGTATCCAGCATTCTCTTTGGCGTTTTTAGTCTTAGAAATGTTTACTGCTTCTTAACTGATTTGAGTTGGGTTTTGATGTATTTATGCTCTCTTTCCTCCCTTTTTTTTCTTTTTGATTTTAATTGTCTGATAGGCTTGTATCAGACAGAGTCCAGATTCCCAAGTCCCCTTGGTTTAATTATGGAAATACCCATTAGCACTTCTCTAATATTTTCTAGCCATTTGGACTGCTCTGGGCCCATTCTCCAGCAGCTGCTTTTAATGGTTGTTTGTTTATTGGGCAAGAGAAATAGGATCTCAAGAGGTTGTTGCTATAGGCAAGCTATTGGCAAGCTTTTGGGGGCTTAGACATTTTTATCTTTATATTTCTATAGAAACATGTATGTGTGTGTGTATAAACTTCTCTGTGTTAACCTATTCAAAACAGTGAGTAATGCTTCGGTGATTTCACTCCATAGGAAGGGAATCATGGGGACGGGGCAAGCACAGCAGCGGGGGGAATGGATGGGAAGGGAGAGAGAGGCCACTTCAGTTGACAGCTGGCTGACCCGTGCATTAACTTTGAACAAGTATTATATTTCTTTAGAGTGCCTATTATGTGCTCAGCTTGATATAGGTAGTAATAGGGAAAACAGAAGTCAAAGGCTGCTTTTTTCCAAAGGAGTTTGTAGTCTAATCCAGAAGTCATGGATTTCTGGCTTGTCTTTCTACAAACCAGATCTGGCCACTCTGGACCTATGTCCCTATCTGGTGGTGTTCTCAGAGTGTGGTCCCCAGACCAGCAGCGTCAGCATCACCTGGAGACTTGTTAGATGGGCAGAAGCTCCACCCCAGACCTACTAAGTCAGAAACTGGGGGTTGGAGAGGGAGAGGGGGCAGGCAGACCTCCAGATGATTCTGATGCATGATTTTTGAGAACACTGCCATGTGGCCGCCAGCATTGGCTGTGGCTGAGGGACAGTCGGCCCTTGTAGCACGAGCTTTCCGGTTTGCTGATCTCACCTGACTCTCTTCACTCATGTTACTTGACTGACTCCTGTTCTACGAGTTAGATTTAACACACGTGAAGTAACTTCAAGTGACCCAGAGATTTAGGAAAGTTAGGAAAAGGCCTTGTGGCAGAACTGAGTTACCCAGGGGAGCTGGTGGGCATTCTGGGTTGGAAGAAGAGCACGAACACAGGCCTGGAATGACAGTGTTTGGCTCTGTGTAAGGTTTCCTGAGTTCAGGGTGAATCCTCTTTTTGAAAATCTAAACAAGTTCGTTGATACTTAGTCTTTCTTCTCTTTTACTCCAGGTTTCTGAACTTCCCGGTGTAGTCCGAGATCTGGCCAGTGGCAGCATCACGTGGGCTGATGTGGAGGCCAGGTATCCTCTCTTCGAAGGGCAAGAGACTGGAAAAAAAGAGACAATCGAGGAATGAGGACAATTTTGGCAACTTTTGACCACTTGCAGTAATAAAAAAATAACTCTTATCATGTCCACTTTGCAAAAGAAAACAACATTGTGATTTTTCCCAGGGACTGCATTTTCTCCTCAGTTGGCTGCCTGATTTTACCCAAACAATTAAAGTTGAAGGAATTCTGGACAAACTCGTAATCCATTGGCTTGTGTTTTCGCGTTCTCAGCAAAGCTGTTTCTCCCACCTTTGGGTAGACATGCTCACAGCTTAATGTTAATAAACACAATGCTTTTCTTTAATTAACAGCTTTATTGGGATATAATTGACGTACTGTAAAATTAGCCTGTTTTAAGTGTACAATTCAATGATGTTACAATTCCTTCATGTTGAGTATATTTACAGAGTTGTGCAACCACAATCCGATTTTAGAGCATTTCCTTCAATCCCCATTCCAACGTCAGCCCCACGCAGCCACTCATCTACTTTCTGTCTGTAGATTTGCCTTCTCTGTTCTTTCTCTTTTTCTGGGAAAATGATGCATTGTGCTAAAGAGACAGCAGTCACTGAGTAGGTGGAATCGCTTCTGAGAAGGCCAAGGCGAGGACGGGGTGGCAGGCGTGGTGGAGGGGGAGGAGGTGATGCGCTGGCATGGGGGCAGGGGGCCGCACGGTCTCCAGGAGGGCGTGCATGCGTCAGCAGAAGCACCCTTTAAGTCATGCTTGTACTTAGCTTCACTGGTAGCCTTGAAAATCACTGAGCTCCGCTGCTAAAGCAACTCCATCTGTCTTGTCTCACTTAGCAACTCTCCACCATCCCAATGTCTTGATTCTAGCCTAGTATTTTTTGGCTCAGCTTTTAAGATACTTCTATTGTGGTTTTGTTAGAACACTCAGAAGATGTATGCTTATTTGTAAGAAAAAAATTCAAGGATGTGTGAATTTGAACAGCTACTTATTTGCAGAGTTAGGACCTTGTCTGGTCTCTGGACCTAGTCTGATACAGTATTGGGTGGGAGAGTCGTGATTCCAAAACATTTCCCTTTGTCTTGGGTATGAAGAACAATTGAAGTTGTCATTTCTTAAAAGCAAAATAAGAATCCCCCAGGGATTCTCCCATTTGTATCTTATCTCCGATGATGACTGCTGCAGTCCTGGACATAGTAGGTATTCAAGTCTTTAGATAAGTCTTGAATTTTAGAAAAAACCTCTTTGGGAAGAAAGTCTTATACTACAGCTCATTTTTCTTCTGTCTGGTACTTTTGAAAGCATTTGTTATTAAATTAGAAGGAACTAGATTTTAAAGAAACTGAATTTTCTAGGGATTCCTCTCACTTCTAACTCCTTATGATACAGCTCATAACTGGACATATGTTCTAGCAGTGTCACCTTGCAGGGGGGTTGTCTTTACTTCTTCCCATTCATTTACTTCCTTTTACAGCATGACTATGTCCGTAGTCAAATGGTCACCACCACCACACACTGTTATGCTTATTAGGGAAAGAGATATTAAATACATAGTGGAATTTACCTACTTTGAATCGTAAAGGGATTGAAGCCAAAGCTCTCTTCGGTTTTCATTGGCTAATAAGTTTGTTACGAGGTAGAGGCTGGGTATTGAACCTATAAGCCCTCCCTTTCTGTGTTCCTCTTTCTAGGTGGCAATACATGATTTCTTCCCAGAGCACACCTGCTCTAAAGTAGGTTTCTGAAGTGATCGATTACCTGAATGAGGAAGACAGCCCGGTAGCCTGGCTCTGTTTGTATTAGGTTTGCCTGATTTTAAGCACAAGCAGGCCAAGAGCTGTTTCTTAAATGAAGAGGCTCTTTAGACACAAGAGTTTGCATGTGTGTATACACACACCTCTTCTGTGCAAGCCCAATGTCTGTCTGAAGCCTGGGTCTTTCTGGCTTGATGCTCTGTGAGGCCTTTTTTGTTATTTATGTATTTGTATGTGTGGAACTGTGGGCCAGCTAAACAAGAGCTAGAGAAATAGCATTGCTTCTCGGAGAAGTTACTCCTGTTCATTACTTCCCCAAAAAATAGTGATGGGGAGGGTCAGATTCTAACCAATTTCCACGGGAATGTATGTAAGAACACAGTAGTTAGATTCTTTAAAACTTAGGTTGGAATTCAGGGCATTCAGCCAAATATAATATGGAGTTATATCTAGAGAGGACAGTCTGTGCCTGGCTTCTGTCGGATTTCAGCACCTTAATATTGCTTAACAGCCCATGATAGCAAAATACTGAATGTAGACACAGATGTTCGAGAAAAGGAGTTCATCACCAAGTCCTATAAATATAGAAATGATCTTACTATTTTCATGAAGTGGTACTAGAGATGTCATATGTCCCAAGTTCTTTGTGATAAGAACTTGGCAAAATTTCTTCAATAATAAGTCACTTGAAATAGATTCATTCTAGACCCTTATTTACTGTTCCCTTAATCAGTATAATCTCAGGGTAATGACAGTGACGGTCTTAGTCAGTGGAGTCTGTTCCTGAAAGGACTGGATGCCCTAGAGAGAAATCCCAATTATCTCTGGATATAGCAGCACTTAACTGAACCTCCTTTGACAAGGGAAAACTATCATCTGTGTGTCTTACGCTGGGCTAGGATAGAGGCTTTGAGAGCATAGCTTACATACAGAGCCTTGCACTAGCATTTTTGCTGATAGTCCAACTATGTTTAAGGTTTTGGCATTTGGTCAACCTCAGAGCGAAAGCTAGTTGAAGATTCAGTAAGTGGCCTGGGCACAGTGGCTCACGCCTCTAACCCCAGCACTTTGGGAGGCCTAGGCAGGAGTATCGCTTAAGACCAGCCTGGATAGCATAACAAGACCCTGTCTCTTAAAAAAAAAAAAAAAGATTCAGTAAGTGAATGGGACGAATAATTACGTTGTGCCTCAAAATTCACCTCTGGTTATTGGGCTGCCTCTAAGCAATAATTGTGTTAAGACCATGTGGATGGAATGAATGTCTCCTCCAGAAATTGGGATATGATTTGGGAGAGTCACCAGGGATTGCCTGAGAGGAGCAGCCTGCAGCCCTGCCCTCCAGCCTAGGAGCCCCTTCACTTGTGCTAGTGACACGCTCCCCTCTCAGCTGGCCAGGTTATCTTCCTTGCATGTTAAAGGACACACCTTTTTAAACCTGTTGCCTCAGTGGAAGATGTTGGGGCAGCGGTTCTCAGCCCTGGCTGCACATTAGAATCATTTGAGCTTTGGAGAATATTCATGTCTAGGCCCCACCTCAAACCAATGGAAGGCATTTCTCTAGCGTAGAGCCTGGCTGTCAGTATTTTAAGTCCCTGAGGAGAACCACTGCTACTGCTTTTGCACCTTGTGAACTTTCTTGCCATGTGAAAGACTGGACTCATTGCTCTCTCTCAAAATCGGTTTCCTCTGAGAATATGCATTTGTGAGACCTTGTCCAGTGAGACCATTAGAGAAGCAGATTGTGGGGGCAGGGAAGTGAGCGGTGGGATTTCCATTTCCCCCGGTAATCTTGCAGAGCCACATTTCTTGCTGGATGCGTGGTGGGGATGAGGAGCAGAGGGGTGCTGTGAGCTCTGGGCTGGCCACAAAGCAAGCCAGCTTCTCGTCCTGTGGCTTCCAACATCTAGCTGGGCGAGCTACGCTAACCCTACAAGCCTCCGTCCCTGGGCCTGAACCTAATGGTAGTTTCAGGATTGTGAGGCTGCAAAGAGGAAGCCCTTCTCTCTTTGGGAGCCAAAGCTCTCTGTCTTCCTTTTTTTAATGTGCAGGACTTAGTGTAGAAGTGAGCCGGCATCGAATTTTTGCCAGCCTGCGCCTGCTTTTGTTAGGTCTTGAAACTCAAATCACCAACAATTAGCGCCTAGCAGTTAGCAGTTAGCAGTTATGCTAACTAAAACAATTTGGGCTAATTAAAACCTTTCTTGGCTCATCAAAACTCACTGTTCTGCATCTGAGTGTGAATTAATTGACAGTGAGATTAAGTACAATGAAATTGTGGGGAAGAAAAAACCCACTGACAAACTTTTGAAAATCTTTATTAACATTTAAAAGAAATAGAGCCCAGACTTTCCATTTCTGGAAAGGAACTCTGAAGCAAGCGTGCAAACGGATACGCTCCACTGACCTGTTCCCTCGGTGACAGCTCCTGGGTGCCAGGTTGCTCCTCTGCCTCTCCCATGCCACGTCCAGGCCAGCAGCGCCGTCTGCACTCTGTGTCCAGTATTGGGCCACTTCTCACCACCTGCGTGGCTGCCACCTCGGGCTGAGCCACAGCGTCACCCACCTGGTTTATTGCAAAAGACTCGTCCGAGCTCCCTGCTTGAACCCTCGCGCCTTCACATTCTCTTTCCGTCTAGCACCAGAGTGGCCCCACTCGTCCTCTAACGGAGTGGCTTTTCTCACTCAAGAGTAGCATCTTCCTGGTGACAGGATAAGCACTGTCCAAAATAAAAAAAATAAAATAAAAAGAGTAGCACCTGCACAGCCTACATACACACCCCTGCCACCTGGCCAGCCACACTCACTCTGGCCCTTTCCCCATGGCCCCAGCATGCCCAGGGCAGGAAGGAGCGTGGCACCCGCTACTCTATCTGCCTGCAGTGCTCCCCTCGCAACCTGTCACCTCCTCAGGACTTTATTCCACAGTCGCCTCAGTGAGGCCTTCCTTGGCCACGTCACTTAAACTTTCCACGTGGTGCTGCACCCCCCCTTCAGATACATACACCTCTTGTCTCCTTTGTTTCCTTTTCCTCTTTATAACCTATTTTATTTTTGTTTAATTTTCAGCCTCTTCACTAGAATGTAAGTTCCATGGGGACAGAGATTTGGATCTGTTTTGCTCTCATTGCCTAGAGAAGTGCCTCGCACTTAGTAGATGCTCAGTAAATAATTGAATGACTTAGTGAATGAATGAATCCTCTCCTGCAGGGCAGCTCCCACATTCCGTATTTTGATGTGAAAATCGGCTTGCTTCTAAACGACTACCCCGTAACACATACACGTACTAACGTGCAACTCAACCCTTGGCTCGAAACCCAGGTCTCCACTCTGCAGAAGGCCTGCAGCCACTGCGTGCTTGGGTACCGAGCAGGTCCCCCACTCAGCACAGTGGTGCCCTTTTTGAAGGAAACAACCTCAAACTCCCCTGGAATACACCAGGAATGCCCCTTTTGAGGAACTTTAATGTTGTAAAACCATCTTTCCACTTGACACTATGAAAAAGATGTTTTGTAACTAGTGAGCTTTTTTAAGATTATCACTAAAATAAAAGTAGTGAATTTAAAAATCTTTTCCAAACCTGTAGACTCTGAGAAGAGGTTCCAGGCAGAGAAACTGTAAGGCTTCACGGTCTTTTAGGGACAAGAGTTCTGGGGCTGGGTGAGGCCCCCTGAAAGGAACAGTGAGGCTGGCTTCCTGGTGTTTGTAATTCCGACCTGGACCAGGCGCGGCCCTGCCCGCCAGCCCCTCGCGACCTGCTGGTGGAGGCCTAAGCATGGGTACAGTGAGTGTGGCCACTGAGGAGCGCTTGGCCTGAGCCAGAAAGGTGGAGTTGCCCATGCAGAGGGGAGGTGGGCACACGGAGCGTGAAGGGGCTCGAGAACCGCTCCTGTAGCCTGTGCAGAGTGCAAGTCCGCACCTCCTGAGACGTGTTTCGGGAGATCTGGGGTGGGGCTCAGAAGCCCGTGTGGCCTGAAGTTCTCTGGTGCTTCTAATACACAGCCAGGCCCGAGCACCACCAGCTTAGGCAATTATTAGCTAAATTAGAGCGTCATAATTTTCCCTCGGGGTCAGGGGCTTGTAAGCTTGGGTCCCTGGTTTCTTCAAGGATCTCTGTAGAAATGTCATGCGTTATCTTATATACATTTGCATTTTTCTAGGGAGGTGGATCTATGCCATTTCTGAGGGGCCAGCTACCCACATGAATCCAGGTCTGGCTGCAGGCCGTGGGAGGGCCTCTTTCTCCTGATGGACTCCCTTATGGGGAACCCCCCCCACCCCGCATCAACACCCCATTCCTTCAGATGTGAAGACCTTCACATTCAAGTCTGCCGTGAAGGGGGCCTGGGGGATGTCCCAGAATTTGTTCCAAGCTGACAGATGTGATGGAGACTCCACGGGTGAGGCTGGTCGTTTGCTTGGGAACTGGGCCACGGCCGCCACAGAGCACGCTGGAAAGCCCTGAATGGGCAGGTGGGACTATGGCCTCTCCTTGCAAGTTGAAGGCACAGTATTGGGGCAGGCCAGGAAGAACAGGGAAAGGAGGCAGCTGCCGGGCTGCTCCTGGGCCCCCCGCTGGCCTTCCCCAGGGGACAGTGGGACCAGAACTGGGGTCGGAAGGAGAAATGGTGTCTTCGGGCCTCTGTGGGGATCCGCGATGCTGTATTGTTTATCATGGCTGGGCCTCGGGAAGCCAGAGGGGGCCTTACTCGGTGCACTGCAGAGCTAATTAAGAGGCACAATTAATTACTTTGTTATATTCACTGCAGAGGCTGAGGGACAGTTTTCTTCAGCTCCTACCTGCCCCTGCTCACTCCTTTGTCCAACAAGCAGATATTGAGATGGAACTTGGGACTCAGCCTCGCAAGGTCCCTTCTACCAGTTTCTCCTTCCCGAGTGCAGTAGCTACACTGGGAATGTTCTGCGGGTCTGGCTTTCATCATTTATTCAAACAGCACTTGTGGCCCTTACTGTGTAGTCAGTCAAATGTGGGGCTTAAGTAGGGTGACCATATAATTTATGGTCCAAATCAGGGCTTTTCTGAGAGTGAAAGGTACGCTGCTAATGACACCAGGACAGCAGGAGGAAGCCTGGGCTAGCTGGGCCAGACCATGTCGTCCCACACTAAGGGGCTGGTGACGGACAGGCTGCATTGCCTGCCAGCGGAAGTCGAGACCCATCGAGGCCTGGGGCCCCTTGGAGTGGGGTAGTCTGGGGACACCTGCAGGAGGGTCCGCAGGATGTGGCGAGGGCTCTCCTCCTCCCATCTGCTGTCATTTGTCTGAAGTGGAGT
>CM052437.1:114526741-114554136 GCA_028533085.1 Varecia variegata | reverse complement strand
GAGAATGGATTCTCCCTCTCTGGCCTGGGTGGCACAGCCCCCTCAGGAAAATTCGTGGTGGCTTTGGGGCAGCACCTGAAACCATACTGGGTGCACTGATGAGTAAATTTACATGTTTTAAATGCGTCTCCTCCTCTCCTGCTGTAGCTGCCTTCCCTTAGAGGTTTCCAGAAAGGCAAGTCATTCACCTTTGCTTTCTGCAGCACTCTTTCCGCACTGTGTGCGCGGGAAGAAGAGACGGGATGTCTGCTTGCTCACCGGCTCCCTCACCGCAGCAGTCCGAGCCCCGGGACAGGGGGTTGTTAGAAGTGCAGACTCCTGGACCCCACCCAGCCTGACGCCCCAAGCCTGCCTTCCAGCACCTCCCAGTTGGTCCCGATGAGAGGCCCAGGTGTGCTCTCGGCAGTGGCCCCTGGCCAGACCCCCTGCTAGAGGGAACCCCCCTCCTATGCACACTGCCCCCCCCCAGCCACCAGTTCCACTGAGGGACAGCTCTTAACCACCAATCCCCCCACCCCACCCAGTGGCTGAAATGTCACTCTAGGAAAAGTCTCACAGACCCAGGCCTGGTCCCCCAGGCCCCATGACATGTGCAGGGGATGCCTTGTTCTCCTGAGTGTGCCCTTTTCCCTCCTAGGACAGCCCAGCCCCCTTCCCATCCGGCTGCCTCGCCGCACGTGCCCCCACCTGCCATGGGCCTGGGAAGACGCCCGGGGAAGCAGGAGCGGCTCAGCCGGGCTTCTCCCCCACTTCTCCTTCTGCCGCCATGCGGGAGGCCCAGGCCTGCATGATGGGACGGAGGAAAGAAGTGAGGTCAGCAGCAGCTGAGGTCCTTGTGCCCAGCGCCTTGTCTGGCTTGAGGCCGCCATGGGTGTGGGTTGGAGAGGGACAGAGCAGGGGCCTGAGGACAGGTGCAGGCCGCCGGGCCCACCTGCTCCTCCCCTCCGTGATGTGCAGACATGAACGCGGACAGGCCCAGCCAGGTAGAGACGCAGAGGCCCCAGTCCTGCGCTGCGTGTACCTCGAGCTGTTCTCAGGGCCCTTACTTCTCAACTAGATTTTGAGTTGCTTGGAACAAGAATGCTGTCATATTCCTGTTATTGGCACACCTGGCGCAGCGTGGCATTTTGTAAATGGCGAATGAATGATGGAGGGATGTGTGAGCATTTCCATCTCTGGGTCTCTCTCTATTCACGCACCTGTGTCGTGTCCATCTGGGCCTTCCTCCCTGTGGCCCAGCGTGTGCCTCCATCTCTGCGGAAGTCTGTGTGCTGGTGGCTTCTTCGGGTATCTCAGCAAGTCCACTGCTGGCTGCCACCCTCCACGGGGCCTGGGCTTCAGGCCCTCGGGCAGCACCTGCACCGTGGCCCCCGGGGGGGGGGAAATGCCATCCTCACCTTTCGCTTCACCCTGCAGATGCTCCGTCACCTGCCACTCCTGCTGCCATGTGTGTCGTGGACCCGCCCGCAGCCCAGCAGGCACTTCCTTGCCCTGCTCTGATTATGGCCCAGGGCTCGGGGTGTGCTGGGGGCAGGGCCCTGCCGTGGTCCCTCACTGGGAGTGGGCCCGGGAGGCTGGTGTGCGGGATCCCCCAGGGGGCCCACGTCTTCAGCTTCGTAAATCAGGGTGGGTGACAGGGTTCAACACTAGGGCCTGAGCGCCCGCGGGGCCTGGGTGCTGGAACTTGCCTGCTGTGGAGAAGAACTGTCTGCTAATGAGGCCGCTTTCCAGGAAGGCCAGCTTAGGGAAGGGCTGCCAACACTGAGGCCGACGCTAATGAGGACTGGCTTGGTGGCAAGGAACAAGTGCCTGATGAGGTTAACGAGGGAGGACCCAGACAGATGGCCTAATGGCTCCAGTGGCATTTCAAGGACAGAGCTCAGCCGGGGCCATGACCAGGAGCCCAGGGAGATCCCAGGTGGGACCAAGGAGGAGCCTCCTGGGAACTGGAGCTGGAGCAGGTCACACCGCCTGCTGGACAAAGGTCAGCGACTCTGACTCCTGGGCAGGTCCCCAGGCCCCGCCAGGGAGAGAGGGCAGGCGGGACAATGAGCCGCATCTGAGGAGCAGCGATGAGTGGCCGGGACGTGGCACCAAGGCCCTGTGGCGTCTGCTCTGATGAGCGCCCACTCAGCCCCTCCTGACAGCTCTCCAAGTGGCCTCTCAGAGCCAAGCCATTTGCAGCTCCCTGCTCTGTTTGAGCCCCCACGATGCTCGTGGATGCGGCCATTACTCCGCCACAGCATGCACAGGAAGACTTTCTAAGACATGCCTGCGTCCTGCCTCTTGAGAAAACAAAGTCAAGGGATCCCACCTGCCCTCCTGAGAGGAGAAACAGGGCTCGCACGCAGCCCACCATGCTCTGGCTGGAGCCAGTGGGGAGAAATGGGATGAGCTGAAGTCATGGGCAGCCAAGCCGCCTGCAAGTCTGATCATTTTCAATTCACTTTTTTTCATCCAAATTTAAAGAGGACTTAATCAAACAGCCAGCTGACAGATCATTTTTGGGGAAAGATCACTGAAATTTGGGTCATACATCTCAGAAGGAGCACAGAGTGACATTGAGTGACATTGCTGGACTATCTACTTATTTATCTGAGAGAGCTTCTCAGCACATGGAGTTATAAACAATGAAAAAAGGAAAAGAATTGATGCAGAGTCCTGATTCATCCTAGCAATAAATATTCACCCATAGATTCATGAACAATTAAATGCCTATCCATTTCATTAAGAGGTGTTTTCACGAAATTTTCCTTTTCAGGTTTAACGGTTAATTACTTAAAAAAACGTTCAGTATCTATGTTTTAATCAATTGTTCATTACATTTTTATATTAAAAAATAGGTATAAATAGGTATAATAACTGAATCCAGAAGGCTTTAAAAAACCCTTAGAACCTCTAGTCACAGGAAATGAAATATTTTAATTTCAATTTGTAAATGTATTTTGTGGCAGAGAAGTATGACAGGTAAGCAATAAAAGATTTTCAACCATAAAAATACTGCATTAGTATAAAATTCTACAGGGGCAATGGGATAAAGAGACAATAAAAAGGAAGAGAACAATGTAAAATTTCCAATCCTCAAAGAAGAGCTGGGTCACGTGTTTTTAAAACAGATGAGGGTGGGTGTTAAATCACCGTGTTTAGATTCCATTTGTTATAGTTTAAAGTGTTGTGGCAGTTTTGTTTCAAAATGTAAATATCTACCAAATGCCAGAAATCACATCCTTGACACCTTTTAAAACTTAAGTGAAAAACATTAGACGTCAACTTAAAAATGTGCAAGATGTGGTACGTCAATTTTCACAATTTATTTTTGTGGGGGTACCTAGAGCAGAAGCCCCCTTGGAACCTTGCTGGCTTCTCCCCAGCTGGCCTCCTGCCACTCTGCTGGGGCACAGGGAGGGAAGCCAGGCCCAGAAGCTGCCCTGCTGGTTGTTGCTCACGGAGACCGAGGGGCTGGGCTGCCCTTCCCACCAGCTTCCAGCACCTGGGCCTTTGGGACAGGCGCTGGCGCTGGGTGAGCTGCACACCTCCTCTATGCAGAATTGAACTGCCCTTGGCTGGGGGCTGGGGCCAGATGTTAGCCTGGGGGGAGTGATAGGGACAGACCTGCCTGCAGGCACTTTGACCATAAAGACCCAACCCTACCAGGTCAGAGAGGGAGGACAGGCCCCAGGCCAGGGCAGAGTCTCTGCTAAGCAGGAAGGATGTGGCCCGCAGACCCAGCCTGGTCCTGGGCCCACACCATCCTTCCCCTGCCTAGCTGACTTGACCTGCGGGGAGGCCACTTCCAAGAGGGGTGGTTTATTTCACAGAGAGCAGAGATGTTTCTGGAGGGGAGGCTGCAGCCAGTCTAGGGGAGGGGCGCTGGGGCATTGGTTCCAATCTCCAAAGATATACTGTGGGTTCTGCTGTGCCCACCTCACTCCTTCCTCCCACCGCCCCCCAAGCTTCTGTTCATTTTGTCCTGCTGGCCTAAGCGTGTGGCTGCCCTGACCTACCATGTCTTCCTCCTTACCCGCCCCTCCCCATGCCTCAATTAGTGGACCAGGCAGACAGGTCTCCCAGGACAGGCAGCCAGGCCTGGAAGCCAGCATCCTGCACGGAGCCCCCCAGGGGCAGGAGGATGGCTGGGGAGGGGATGGAGGGACAGCCTGGTTGGGGTGGGGTACACGTGAGGCTTCCTTAGGTGAGAGCCCTGGGAGGAGGCCGGCCTTTGCACCCGTGGGCGCACCTCCACCCGACTGCAGAGGGCAGGGAGCAGGGCCAAGCCCCCGCCCGGCTGCCGGCAGTCTGCCCTTCCTCGCTCTGGGCCTCAGCTTCCTCATCTGTGGATGGGCTATGGGAGGCTCTGGCAAGAGGAGCTGGGATAGGCAACACCTGAAGACATCCCACTCGCTCTGCTCGGGGGCTCCTGTGACTCCCCTGCTCCTGTCGCACAGAGCCTGTGGCCCCCCGGCTGGCCCTGGTCCCACGGAGTCCCCTTTTGCTGCTGCACCGCCTCTTCCCTGCCAGGCTGGAGCCCTGGTGGCTGCCCTCCCTGCCCCTGCCCCACCAGAGCCTGCACAGCAGGGACAGCCCAGAGGGTGGTGGAGGATGGGGAGCAGTGATGGGGCAGGCGGCCAAGGAGTCACACGGTGGCCGTCTGCTTGATGCTATGGAAGCTGATCCGAGTAGGTGACGTGGGGATGGACATGGCCCGCGCCACGGGGACTCGGAGGGAGTGATGGTCCTGCCAGCGGTGCCACCTCTTCCTAATGGCCGAGCGCACCTGCGGGAGGGAGAGGCTCAGAGGGCCGTGGGGGCCAACCCTGGGCTTCTGGGACTGTCCCCTCTCCTGCTCCCTCCCCTCTACCCTTGCATCAAGGAGTTGACAGCTCCCAAACCGAGGTCCTTCCCCTGGCCTGCTGCCTCTCTCCGGGGCTCCCCTTCCTCACCCCTGTCCTGGAGGAGGCTGGTCCCCGGGCTCCCTTTGCTCCCACTGACCCTGAATTATCCAGTGTCCTTTGGACTCGTTACCTTCCCTTCCCTGACTCACTCTGCTACCTCACATTTAGCACCTTGGGACCAGAATCAGCGCGTTCAGCCCACACGGCTGGTGGCCTCCATCTCCCCCACCCCACAGTCCGTCCTGTCCCCTCTGAGCCCTCTGAGAGGCCTGCCTGCCCCGCTCAGCACTCGCTGCCCAAGAGGGACAGCTAACAGTTCTGTCATTTCTAAACCCGATCCTGCCTGCTGCCACCTTATTCTCCTTTGTACTGTAACTGAAGGATTTTTCTGGAAAATGGATGCCGTCCCCTGCATTCTAGCCTCGCACGTGGTTTGAACAGAATAAACGTGCCATGAACATTGGTTGTGGGGTTGCTTTAGTGGCTCCTCCTCGTCCTGTCTCCAGCCCACAGAGCCGGTCTCCACTGACGGGTTTAGCATCGGGGCGAGCTTCCATTGACAGAGACCCAGGCCTGTGTAGACGCCTCGCCACTGTGCTGTGCAGATGCAGGCAGTGTGGCCTGGGGGGCATCGCACTCTTCTGGAGTGTTTGGAAGCTCCCAGGCCCCGGGGGCTGTGTCTGCTCCTTGCCCCATGTCCTCACATGTCTCCTGAGTCGGCCGCGCTGGGATCCTGGGCCCTGCGAGCTAACCAGGCTTCACCGGCTGCCTCATTCCCCAGAGCCCACCCTAGGCGTGTGGTCTTTTCTGTGTTGGGTGGGGGAACATGCTGGTCTCGTTTCTGTTTCCTGAGTCCATAAAGACCTGAATGCATGGCACACACCTCACCTCTTTCTGGAAGCTTCCTCCTGTCACCACCTCTGTTCTGGCTGGCTTCTCCCTTCCATGAGGACCTACAGCCCGGGCTCCCCTGCTCACCCAGCTCTCTGAGTGCCTGTGGGGCGCTGGCATGTTATCTCGGGCCCGCACTGTTGACCTTCCAAACTGGCTCCAGCCCTACAGGGAGGATTCCTGGTCCCCTAAGCTGGGGTGCTTTCTCAGGCCTTCCCCCTCCCTCCTCCAGGGCAGAGTGGGCAGAGCCAGGGACGCTGGCACTCCTGAAAGGCTGGGCGCTTGACCAGAACCACCCTGGAGTGGGGTCTGAGGGCCTGGAGAGCCCAGAGCACCCTGCGGCCCAGCTCATACCTCTCCGTTGAAGAAGCAGTAGAAGACAGACACAAAGAAACCCTGGAAAGGAAGGGGGAGAGGTCAGGGGCCTGGCTGGGGAGCCGCTGTGCCTGGAGGGCTGGAGCCGGGGACAGGATGGTGGGGCGCTCTGACTCAGAGCTGGAGGGGGCCCAGCCCTCATGGCACAGATATTCCAGGGTCTGCTCAAGTGGGAAGGGGTCTCAGGCCTAGGACTGGGACCCCAGCCTCCTCAACACTGTGTGGCCTGGCCCAGGGCACTCAGGGCCCCGGCTGTCTGAATCCTCAGAACAGGGGCCAGGACAGCAGTAAGTGCCAGCCAGAGGGACCTAGGCCCAGTCAGGGTCGGGTGACAGGGCCAGGTGCAGCCCAGGGTGGCTCAGCGGTGACGGGGCCAGGCTCAGGTTCTCTCTCGTGTGCACGACACTGAGCCGTGGGTGCACCACGCCCACGTGGCCATCTCAGTGAGGTTAGGACAGCTCACTAAGGCAGGGGCCCCACCTGGAACGACTGCAGGAAGGAGTTGAAGTAGATGAACACGATCTGCGACAGGTCGTCCTCCCCGGGATTGACGAAGAACAGCATGTAGGTGACGCCCAGGAGGGGCAGGAGGACCAGGGTGGCCTTCACCGCCTTCCTGGGGGAGGAGGTGACCACACAGGTCTGAGCCCACGCTGCAGGCAGCCTCACTCGGGTGGGACTGTCAGCAGGTGCTCTGGCGGGGTTTCCTCTCGGGACTTGAGCCAGCTCCCTGGTGAGGACGGGGGCTGGGGGCTCTGCCCAGAGGCAGGGCATGGCCCAAATGGCCTCCTCATTTCTCCCTGGCCGGGGGTCAAGGCGCCCATCCACGCACCTGTACTGGATCGTCTCGGAGGTGCTGGATGCTCGTAATTTTGTCATTAGTATCCTGACGATGTTGAACAGAAATACAAAATTGATCTGGCAGGAGGGAGGAGGATGGAAAAGGAGTGACCGTGAGTGGCGATGAGCTGAGAGGCAGCCGCGTTCCCCTGGAGCCCTGAAAGCCTGTCCCATGCACACACCCCTCCCACCTGTCCCCCCGCTTCCCTCACCAGGATGGGGAGACACCCTCGCTCGCTCCAGGGCCTGCCTCCCCCCCAGACCAGAGGGAAAGCAGCTTCCAAAGACAGTGACCGGGAGCACAAGGGCTGCTCTTCCTGAGCACAGTCCTCAGAAGGTCCCCGGCCCTCTTCCCCACTCAGGGTCCCTATGGGAGCCCTTTTTCCTCTCTGCTGCAGGTCCCCACTTGTTGCCTGAGGGTCTCTCTGAGGCCCTGGCACTGTCACCGGCTCTAGGTCAGCCTGAGGTCCTTTTGCCTGAGGACAGCCCAGCTCGGGGGCAGACTAGGCCAGATGGAGCGACTGATAACTCAGTTCCCGACTAGTGATCAATCTCCGCGGGCCCTGCCCGTGCCCGGGAACTCCAGACACCCCCGAGGCAGGGAAGACAAATGGGGCTGCTGCACTGGCTCTGAGCTGGGGAAGGGCCTCGTTTATCTTCATTCGGAGTCTTCCCCCAGCGTCAGAGCCACCCCTCTCTCCCTGGCCCTGGAAACTGCCTGTGCTCCTGAGCAGCTCCCTGCTGCGTGTGGGTCCCCGTGGGCCTGCAACTGGGTCCTGTCCCTCTGCGGCTCTGCGGTGGGCCTGTGCTCTGTGCACGTGTGCGAGTGCGAGTGTGTATCTGGGGACACGGCATGTCTGTGCTTCTCCCCAACTGCCTCCAGCGTGAGCAGGCAGGAATGGCGTGTGCTGTCCTCGCACACTGGGACCACTCACTAAGAAAGTGCTCACGGGCCAGGCGGAGACACATACTAGCCCAGGGATGTCTGCGGGCCCACATGTGTGTGCACGTACACACACACCCTTCCGAGTCTCTATGTAGAAAATCCATTGCTTCTTAGGCTTGACCTGGGCCCTCCTAAGTTCTAAATCCCAGGCTGGGAGTTGGGGGACACAGGCAGACCTCACAGGATTTTCACGGAGAGCACAGACCCTCCTGAGCCACGGCCTGCTCTCACGGCACGGTGCTGTGGTCTGGGGCCCGGGGAAGGGCTGGGGGTGGGACGCCTTCGGTGGGGCTGCCGTGACCCGCCACCCACTGCCTTCTCTTAAGGCTCACCTAATTTCTAGTTCCTGTGTTTCTGGCATATTCCCTTGGATCATGGGGCACAGTTCACCTTAACACATAGGTCAATCCTAATTTTTTCATATAAGTAATACAAAGGACTTGACCTTTTCCGATTCTTTCTGACTTCTCTGAGAGTAGAGACTGTTAGGATAAAAATATATTCTCATTTCTACCACATTTCCTTGCATTAAATATTCAACCAGCACCTATCAACCCCCTAACCAATTCATGCAATTATCCACCCGCTTTTATTCATCCATCCAACCATCTATCCATCTACCCACCAACCAGTTCATGCAATTGTCCACCCACTTTTATCCATCATCCATCCAGTCAACCATCCATCCACCCACCTACCAATTCATTCAATTGTCCACCCACTCTTTTATCCATCATCCATCCATCCATCCATCCAACCACCCAACCATCCATCCACCCACCTACCCACCAAACAGTTTATTCAATTGTCTACCTACTCTTTTATCCATCATCCATCCATTCATCCAACCATCCAACCATCCATCCACCCACCTACCCACCAACCAGTTCATTCAATTGTCTACCCACTCTTTTAACTGTCCATCCATCCATCCATCTAGGCATCAGTCAACAAGTGGTTGCTGAACACCTCTTGGCTACAGGGTCCTGTTCCTTGTGCTGAGGTAAGGGCAGGAACAGGGTCGAGTGTGGAGCATCTGAGAGACAAGGCCTTTTCCCCCTCCTCACACTAGGCAAGCATTTAGTGATGCTGTCCCACCCATCTCAGCCTGGCTCTACGCAGCCTGAAAGTCATTCTTTCCTCTGAGCTTGTGACCTAGTCCCCACTTCTCTACACCACAGACACCTTCCTCTCTCTCCAGGGAGACTTCTGGCCACCCTGCCCACACTGAGCTGTCCAGCTCTGCTCCTCCCCCAACCCAAGGAAACACCCCAGCTCTTCAGTGAGCCCCTAACCTTGTGCAGCCGGGTCTCTGGTTTCATTTAATCATTCTTTCATTCAGTGAATTAATTAATTCAATGCACCCGGCTCTGAGCCAGGCACCAGAGATGGGGACGTGGACAGGCAGACACAAGCCTCTGCTTGCAGAGGGCTTGCAGCCTAGTTGGGGGTGACACTGCATCTTTCCTAAGGGGTCAGGAAGACCTGGGGAAATGGTGCACGAGCTGACAACTGAAGATGAGGACCACGTCCTGAATGGACCACGGGCACCGAGTCCCAGTCTCCTAGCTCAGATCTTGCTGTTGAGTTTGCATCTGTGTGGCCTTAGGTAAGCTGCTTCACCTCTGTGAGCTTCCGCTTTCTCGGCCGCTCCAAGGGGGATAACCACAGGGCTTGCCTTGGAAGATCAGCACGGGTTGAAACACTCCTGGAGAGCCCTAAGCCTCATGTCTGGCATAATGACTGCCACAGCCTTTCCCATGACAACAACAGTGACTACAACCAGCAAGAAGCCAGGCTTCCTGCAAACTCAACCACTTTTCAGAACCCAGAAATAAGTGAGTGTCTCTTAGCAGCAGAAACGTAGCTGTGAACCGCCGGGAGGATGGGGGTGGCAGGGACACGTATCCAACAGAGAGGACAGCAGCTGGTGGCGGGGACGAGGCAGGAGACCTGCCCCTGAGTCTCGGCTCCATTAGCTAGCAGCGGTGACCTTGGGCAAGCCATTTCATGTCTCTCCGCTTCTTCGTCTGGAAAATGGGGAGCAACTCCCTATCTCTTTCAGGCATCAGGGACGTGAGGATGGGAAGTCATGTACAGGGAGCTTCTGGAGGGTTTAGCTTGGAACCTGGAAGCCCTTGTCAGTGCAAAGAGCTGGGCCCAAAGGAAGGACAAGCAAAGGGCTCTTGAGCAGAGAAGGGTGTGGAAAGGAAGGCGGTGGGCCGGGGGCAGGTTTGGCACCGGACCCTCCCTCGTGTACCTTGTCTCCCCTCCTCTCACTTCCTCACCACCTGCCACCATCCGTACAGTCGGGGCGCACTCCCAGCCACCACTGGGTGGGCCAGCCTTCCTGGGGGGGTGTCCTAGGCTGCCAGAGTAGCTGGGCTCTGGCAGCTGGCTGGGAGAGGACGGATCTCACAGGGTTTCCGTTCACTCTGAGGGGTCAGTGACTCCCTGCAGCTGCAAGTCCAAGGACAATCCTCCCCCCGCCCCCACTAACTGCTGCGGAGGCCCGGCTTCTGCCTCTGAAAGGAATGAAGCCCTGAGCGGGGAATTTCAGGCAACCAGTGACAAGCCTCCTCATCATCAGTTCACACACAGCAAGGCCGCTCCAGACAGGTTGAATGAAGCCAGAAGTCCAAAAGAAGAGAGAGTAAGGAAATAAAAGATAAACAGCAATTGTCTCCAAGGCAGGCAAAAGAGCTCCCCATTAGGCACCTGCTGTGTGCAAGAGGAGGACAGTTCTCCGAGCTTCCCAGAGGGAGCCTTGGCCCTTTAAGGAAACTGGTACATACAGAAGCCTGAAATTACCGAGCCTGAAATAAATCTTACGTAAATGCCAATTTCTTATGGGGCTTTTTTGTATGTCGTTTTTTTTTTTAATGTATGATATATAATGGGTTCTTTTTGCAGAATGCAGCCTCTACTTAAACTCTATCTTAATTAAAGCTCGTTGTGGATTAAAGACGTGGCAGCAATTATACCTTAGACGCGAATACATGTGGCAAAGGGCGGGGAGCTGGGGAAGGAACAATTGCTCATCACGCTTCATTCTGGTGTCGGCGCTCCAGGCTGGGGGCGGGGGGCTGCCCCAGGGAGGGTCGCTGTGGGCAGAGGGGAATGTAGGTCTGGACGGAACAGAAGCCCGCACACTCTGCTCTTGCCACCAGCTGCCTGCTCACCTGGCGGTCTCAGTGTTGTACCTAGCAAGGGGACCTCAGACCTGGGACAGCACTACAAATCCACCCAGAGGAAGAGCCCGAGGTCCAGAGTGGCCGGGTCTACACCAGGGCACTGAGCATGAGGAAGGGAGAGTCGGGTACTGCTGGCAAGTGGGGCAGCACGTGCAGGGTCCAGGCAGTGGGTGAGAGGGTGAGGAGGGCTGCCCCCACCACATCTTCCCCAGCTTCTCTGTCTAGGTGGGTCCTCTGCTGTCTCCTGGCACCCAGGCTTGTCCCAGTCCCCCCTGAGAACCTACCAGGAGCACGAGGATGATGGGGCCCTGGTAGATGTAGTCCACCAGGTCGCCGGGCTCCTTGCCAAACCAGCACCTGCAAAGATGGGGTGGCTGTAGGGGGCCTGCTGAGCTGGAGCTGGGGAGGGGGCACTCCAGACTCGGGCCCAGGGTCCTCCAGCTTGACCCTTCCCTGAGACCTGACCTCTAGGGCCAAAAGCCACGGTGGACAGCCCCAGCCCCAGCCACCACCCTGGCCCACCCCTGGGCTGTCTTTTGTTCTATGTGATGAGTCTGATCACTCCAGCCAGACTGCAGGCCCTGGGTCTCCTCTTCCTCCTCGCTCTCCCGCCCCATCACAGACTGTTGGGCACAGGGCTGGGTGTGCAGGAGGCAAGGAATGAAGGGAGAGCTGGGCTCCCCCTTGCTGGTCCAGGGCAGTTGGCCCTGGGCCACCTGTTCCCGCATTGCTGGGAGCCCCCCACTCCGTGTGCCAGGCTCACAGCTGCACAAGCAACAGGTGTGGAGGTGGAGCCTTCTCCCGCCCAGCCCGGATCCCAGGTCTTTGAGCTCAGCCTCCTGCAGCCTGGGAAGGGAGCCACTGCCTGGCTAGCCGGCCTCGCTGGCTGCCAGGGGCTGGGGGAGCAGCTTTGAGGTCAGGGGAAGGGCTGGGCCAGCACCCAGTCTGCCTGGCCAGGGGCCACTGGACATCAGGAGGCACCAGCAACTTCGGGGAACTCTGTGTCCTCTGGGACCGCAGAGGTCGTCCAGTGCACACCTGCCTCACACAGGAGTCTCCCCAGCTGCCTCTCAGCACCAGGCTTTCTGGTCTCTGCTTGAACACCACCGCTGACAGGACGCTCACTACCTTACCGAGGCAGCCCTCTTATTCTTGGGCAGCTTTCACCCTTTACGACCTCTTCCTAATGCGGAGTTCCTAGAATTCCCCCAGTGCTTGCCCCCACTCCCCAAATCCCACCTGTTCCCTCCAGCTTCTGAGACCCCTGGAGATTTGCACACAGAGACCTGTGTTCCCCAGTCCCCGCTTCTCTCAGCTGGTGGCACTTGACCTTCTGGCCACTCCTTGGCTGCCCCATAGCCAGAGTTGCTGCTGTTGGGGCCACGGCTCAGCGTATCACAGTCTCTGGTGCAGGGAGGACCCCAGCATGGGACACTGCACCAGGCAGAGACTGGGATGGCAGCACAAACAAGCTCTGCGTCGTTGGACTCTGTTGAACGCTCACGGACACAGCCTTGGATGCCGTGTGGACTGAGAGCCCCAAGACCTTGGCCTCTTTCCATATGTCCCAGGCCAGACCTGCCACACCCAACTCTGAGGAGGTGGCCGTACCAGAGACCACAGGGGTCATGCGTGTGGGCACTTCAAGGAACCACGTTCCTAACTGAATTCAACAAGCAGAGTTGCCTTGAGACCTACCACGAGAGTACCTCCGGGTGCAGGGGAATTTTTCCCCATTTAAGGACAAGAGGAAAGCGAACCTGCCCAGGCATGGCTGCCATTCCTGCCCCACGCTTGGCTGCAGCCCCAGGCTGACCTGTCCCACCCACCCGTGCATGAGCCCCCGCGCTGGCCTGTCCCACTTACTGTTCATTCTCATAGTAGAGTTTGCCGATGGCCCAGGCGACGATGATGGGGCAGGGGACGCCTGCAAGGACATACGTGGGCTGCGGTGGGCAGATGGGCAGGTCTCTCGCAGAACACACGGTGGGGCCCACAGGCCACCCGTGACCCCAGAGAGGCCCTGTCCCTAGACCCTGCCCTCCCAGCCCCTCCACTTGCAGCCCTCTCTCCAAGCAGGGGCAGTGTGACTGCCTGAGACGTGGTGTTAGGAAGTAGATTCAGCTAGTTTCTCTTTTGAAGCCAGAGACAAAGGTCTCTGGGTTGGTCGTCCGGGCAGGGGAGGGGGCTGTTTGTGGGGTACCCTTGGAGGGATTCTCCTCTTCTTCCCCCCAGCATGGAGGGAAGTGGCTGCCTCCTCGGGATTGTGCTGGCATGACGGGCAGGGCTGGGCTCTGGGCCTCGGACCCCAGATGAAGGGAAATGACCTTGTCACCCTCCCACACTAGGTCCTGCTGCCCCTGGGACCCTCACACCATCCGATGAGGAGGAAGAGCCACTTGGGCAGGCGCTCGGTGGAGTAGGTCATGACGATGGCCGTGTGCAGGTAGCAGCCCTCCACGAACATCCAGAAGAAGTTGGTCACCACAAAGTAGTTGAAGACGGTGGTGATGCAGCGGCACCACACCTGTGCAGGGCCGGCTGTCAGGGGCGGGGCCCGGGGGCGTTCCCACCCCAGGCAGGGCCGAGAACAGGGCTTCCCAAAGGGGCTCCAAATGCCATTGAATCTCACCCTGAGATTCGAGATGCTCTTTCACTCTTTCCGATGGAGTGAAGGAGCCATTCTCCATTTTTAACTTCTTTCCAACTCTTTCTAATTTCTCTTTTTAAAACAGAAAGAGGGATCTGGCTCTGAGCTTTCTGCAGGCAGAGGCTGGAATTGAATAACCTCGTTGTGCTTTCACTGTCATTTTTTTTTGTCACTTTCAATCCATAGCAAGTCAGATGGGTTTCCATTTAGGGATGGAATGTGAAATTTCATTTAGAAGAAATGAAAAAGAAAAAAGTGAGTGAAGCGAGTCACGGGTACGTGAAGGGGGGCTGCGCCGTGAGGTGGCTCTCCAGCCCCTGGCTTTGGGGAATTCAGGACTTGGCCCGATCACAGCCGGCCCTGGAGGGAGACTCGCTAACTGCTCGGAACCTCACTGTAACCAATGCTGCCTCGCGGGCGGTTAAAGGAGATGAAGGACGGCAAAGGCGGGCCCCAGGGAGTGTGTGGGGGTGCCCTGGTTGTGGCTGCTGCTGTTACTGCCTTCCCAGGAGAGGGGAATGTGTCCCTGTCCCTCTGAGCAAGGCTGCAGTGCAGGGAGGGCAGAGCCTGCCCAGAGCCACACTGAGGGCCACTGCACTTCTCCACAGACCTGCCCGGTCATCTTTCCCAGGGTTCAGCCCCGGGGCACCCTCAGAGCCGAGGCTGGGGTGTGGGGAATGAGAGGCTGAGATCCAAGCCAGCTAGGGGTCAGGGGGGCTCTGTGACGGGGGCTCTCTGCCTCTGCAGACAGCCCACCCGCTCTCTGTCCGACAGCGCTGGCCTGCAGATAAGCCCCCTGCTGAGCTGCTAGCTGCTCTTGGTCCCAGGGGCCCAGCCCCGTCTAGGCTGTCTTTTTGCTCTGAGAAAGTGCTGGGGAGGGGAAGCTACAGGTCCCTCCCCAACCCACCCTGCTTGTTCTCCACGTTCAACGATGTCTCACCAGTGCAAGCCCACACTGGGGCTGGAAGGCACCCCAACTTGACTGAACGTGTTTGGTGCCAGGGCAGGGCTCAATGTGGGGCCAAGTTAAGGGTCAAACCAGGCGGCGGGACGGCCCATGATGTAGAGCCATCGTCACAGCACGTGACCTTGGCGAGTCCCTCAGCCTTCCTGAGCCTCAGAGTCCTTGTCTTTGTAATGGGGAAGATAATCCACTGGTCTCTTGCTGGGATTAAGTGAGGTGAAGTTCAGCAGAGGTTAGTTCCAGCCTCCTTTCTCATAGGGGGTCTCTGGGGGGACCTGGATTCACAGATGAGGGGTGGAATAGGATAAGCTCAAGTCTAGAGCAGATTTGTGCAGCCCCCAAGCCCTCGGCGTGGCAGCCCCCTGCGCTGGTGGGACAGTGACTGGGGAGGAGATGAGCTCAGGCCTGGCTTTGCACCTGAGTGTGGGGCAGAGAGGTGGGTGCCCCCAGAGCCCCCCGGGCCCCGCCCCGAGTCTCCCCGGCAGTGACCTCATTGCTCTCGTGCACTTCGTGGTCGATGAGCTGCAGCAGGAACCACATGACATTCCGCAGGATAAAGGTGCTGATGAGGTTCCAGTGAATCACGTTCCGGAGACAGCGGATGCTCCTGTGGGAGGCACAGGTCAGGGGTCAGCCGGGGTTGGGGACCAACTGGGAAAGTTTCCCCCACCCCGAGGCCAGGGAGCCTCCGCTTGAGTGAGGGCAGGACTGCACCAGGAGCCAGTGCCCACCAAGGTGGCCACGCTTGGGCCTCTCAGAGTCCAGCCCCCTGTGCACCCCACATGCCTGCCGGCGGCCTGGGCCCTGGCACCCGGCCCAAACCCCTTCGCCCACTGGCCCCTGGGCCCCTGGGGAGGAGGTGAGACTGTCTGGGAGAGGTCAGGGGTGGGGGCACGCCGTGGGAGGAGGGACAAGTGGAAAGCAGGCGGGAGGGAGGACTCACCGCAGGGCCAGGAACAGCAGGAAGGCGGCCACCAGGGCTGCCACGGACACACAGTGGCCCAGGTAGTTGACGACGAGGGCGATGCGGTAGTGCAGGTCGTACTTCCTCTGCTGGAAGGACACACAGACGGGCAGGGGGAGGCATGGGCACGTGGGGTGGAGCTGGGCACTCCAGCCATCGCCACCCTGTGTGTCCTGGCCTTGGGGACAGAAGTGGCTCCTAGAGCTCGCTCCTATTACCCTGGGCAGCTCTCGTTATTGTAAACGGCTGTGGTCAGGCCTCCCAGCAGGCTTTCTATTTTATTTTAAGAGATGAGGCCTCACTCTGTTGCCCAGGCTGGAGTGCTGTGGCCACTCACGGGTTCGATCACAGCTCACTGCACGGCCTCCAGCGATCCTCCTGCCCCAGCCTCCCAAGTAGCTGGAATTACAGGTGTGTGCCACCACACCCGCACCAACATGCATTTTGGGGGACACCTCTGGAGAGGTGTGGACGCAGACTCTTTTAAAAATTCTAGGCTCTACAAGGCCACCCTTGGATTTAGTCTCAGCTCAGACCCCAGCTGGCTAAGCAACTGATGGTGAGTTGATTTATATTTCTGGGCCTCAGTTTTGAGGTCTGTACAATGGGGACAACTTGCCCTCCTGCTGCAGAAGCAGCAAGCTATGGGAGGCCTGGGGGGTGCCTGGAGATCGGTCTGCCCTGGGTACGGTAGTGAGGGGTTCGGTCTGTAGAGGATTTAGGATACTATTCAAACCAAAGTCCATATACTATTTATTATCACCACGAGCTGGCGACTCTAAACAAAGTCAGTGATAAAATACTCCTTCCTGCCAGGGAGGGCCCCCCCCTCACCCCCCACTTTGGCTCTCTGCTGCTGGGGTGCTGTAGGAAGGGAGACGTGAGGACAGAGGGCTGGAGGGAGCCTGTTTCTCTCCAAACCTTCTGTCCCGTCCTGGCTGCTCTGTCAGGGCCTCACTGCAGAACCCCTTTAGCTCACGTTTGGCAGAATCACTTTCTCAGAGCAAGCAAATGTTTTTCCCTCTGGATTTGAACTTCATTTGGGGAAAAGTTCCGGCCCCATTGAGGACTGGGTTGGGTAATTAAGGAGGGGGAGGGGGCTTGGATGCATCATTTTGGGTCAGGAATGAGGCGTAGCTTTAAAGGGAAGAGGCCGGCATGTTGGCAGCACAGAATCCAGTTCAGAGCAAGAGCCCAGGCAGGGATGAGGGGTCTGAGCAGGACCCGGCTCCCTGGGGGCACTGTCCTTGTGTGGCTGCACGTGTTTTCACATGGAGTCACAGAATCAGAATGCCAGATGGGAAAACTGAGGCCCAGGGGAGGAGGAAGGTGTGTGGTCACACAGCCATCTCCAGCCCCACCACTGTGTCACTGAGCACAGGACACAATACTGAAGGCAAGGGCAGGAGGTACAAAAAGGAGTGGTTGGGTGACACAAAGGCTAGTTCTGCCACCTTGGGATCCTCCGTGCTCAATGTGAGTCCTAATATCTGTATAAGGACTGGGATCAGGCGGGAGGGGCCGCTTACCTTGTCATCCAGAATGGGCTCACACTGTGAGTAGTTGATCCTTGAGGCCCACGTCCCATTCTCCAAGCATTCTCGGTAGGCGTTCCCTGCAAAAGATGCCAACCGCCAAGAGTCAAGTCACTCCCCTCCTCAAGAACCCTCCCTGGCTCCCTGGTGCCCACGGGATAAAGGTCCATATTCCTCCGCTCCCCTGGGCCAGGAAACACAATGTGTGTCTGAAAGTTTATGTGAAAGTCATTTCATGTGAAAATAGCACAGAAGGTTTATCTCACACCATAGCTAAAAGGCATGCTAAAATCCATTTTAGATACAATCTTCGACTAGCATTTTGTACACTTTCTTTTATTTTGTTCCTCTGTTTCAAAACTGAACCGAATGGTGAGCACTGGGTTGTGGCTGAAGATTCACTGCTTTCAGCATGCCAAATAATTCCCATCCTTATCTCAATCATTTTCTGTTTATGAGACCCATACTTCCTTTCACCAATACCACACTTCCACTTTAATAACAGCTACCATTTACACAGCCTGTGTTTACTACATACCAGGTCCTCTGCTAACTGCTTTAGATACGCTTGCCCATTCAATCCACATGACAACCCTGTGAGGTAGGTACTAATATCAACCCATTTCACAGAGGAGGAAATTGAGGCACACAGAGATTAAGCACCTTGCCAAAAATGCAAAGATAACACGCAGATGATTCAAACCCAGAAGGTCTTAACCTTTAGGCCTGAGGTCGTGGCAAACAGCAATGAGGGAAATTGGACTCAAGGGCTGAGCTGCTGCCCTGGAGGTGCCACTGCCTAGGAGCCCACCAGGTGACATCTCTCAGTGTGTGAGAACCAGCCTCCGTATTAGAGTTGGAATGTGATGTGTGAAAACACGTTGCAGAGCATCAATGTTGGAAGCACAAAAATGCAGATTTTCTCAAAGGGGAATGCATGAAGATTGAAAAATGCTCACACCTGCCGTTCTCGCAATCCTAGCACTGACTGTCGTCTAGCTCCTGAGCCACCCCCTCCAGGCCCCTGCCCAGCCTCTGCCAGGAGGAAGCCCTTCCTGAGAAGCCCCAAAGCTCTCGGCAGCCTCTGCCCTGCCTTGGTCGTTAGCACGGCTCTGTCCTCCCCCACTGGATTACAAACTCTGAACGGCCCACTGTCTGGGGGATTTGTACCAGGGTTCTGTTGTCTGGCTAATGGGCAGTTGTTTGTGGACTTTTCTTTTTGGCTTATGTTCGATATAAAATATAAAGCTAATTATAATAAATAGCTCACAGAGCACAGAGTCGCAGCTCTGGAGGGGAAACCTTAGATTGTTTTTGGAAGCAGTGAGTTCAGAAATAATTAAGTTACTTAAAAATCTACTTCCGTTGAGCCAGTGAGTTAAAAGCAATGGAATTATTAAGGAGCACTTGCTGAAGAACAAAAACAAGGGGGAGATTCTATTAGCTTAATTGTTTTTTAATTTGGTGCTTGGAGCTCATGGATTTTTCAAACTCAGTCCCTGGAGGCCCATCTCTGGCAGGGCCCTGCCCTCCCCCCCTCCCACACCCTCCTTCTCCCATGTGAGTCAGACAGGGGACCGCCCTGGCCTGACACTGATTCCGACCCAGCATGAGGAGACCTCCTCCTCACCCCTGCCCAGGTGCTCAGTTCCCCAGGTGGGCTCTGAGAATTTGACACCTAGGATCATCTTTCCTTAACAACATTCCTGCTCCTGAAAGGGAGGGGCTACCTCAACAGGTGAGGGTTGGTGATGTCACTGAACTAAAGGAGTAAAGGTATTTTGGGAGGGGAAGTCCTATTGTAATATGAATAATCCCTCCCTGAAGGGGGCTTAAGGGCCCTCTAAACAGGTTTGTGGGAGGTGACACAGCCCCTGACGCTGGGTGTGGTTCATCTACCATGTGTTCATAGGTGAAGTTCATAGCCAGGCTCCTTCCTCCAGGAAGGCCTCCTTGATTGCTCTGGTCCCATGGCTCACTCTCTCTCCTTAGCACCCCTAGGCCTGATGTCCTGAGCCCCACACTCCAGCCCTGAGTTGTTGAGGTGTGGATGTCTGGTCTCTCTGATCAGCGTGGGGGCTCCCTGAGGTCAGGGCCTCAGAATACTCGTTTCCCAAGCATGGCATTTCACGGTGGCACTGGTCATGGGGTGGGCTTGTAAGGGGTAGGGGGTTCAGGATAGAAACACTGCCAATTGGAAACCTTTCCTGTCCCTCACATCGACGCCCCTCAGGGCCAAAGTTCTGTGGATTCTGTGTCTTTCTTTTTTTTTTCTGGAATCCACTGTTCTCCCACCCGTCCCTCCAGCCTCTCTAGGTGGTCTCGCCTGGACAGGCACGGCAGCATCCTCTCCCGCCTCCCGGTGTCTTCTCTTGGACCATGTTGATTCCTGCTCAAAAGCCATCAATGGCTCTTTAGTGCTCTCGAGAATAAAGTCCAACTTTCTTGGCATGATAGCCAAGGCCCTCGACACCCAGGCGCCAGCCCGACTTTCCTCACCCGTCTCTAGCACCGTGTGTGGCAGCTGCCTTTGCGCTAACAGGCCTGGCACACACCCACTTTGTGCAGATCCGTCCCTGAAGCACCCTCCTCATTCTCACCCACTGCTCACAGACAAACCCCTACCTACCTTTCAGGCTCCCACTCAATGCTACCTTCTACCTGAAGCCGTCTCCAGCACCCTAGGTCTGAAGCAATCCCTTGCTTTTTTTCTCTAAAAAAATACCTTCTTTTTTCCTCCCTCCTCTATATCTTCCCATCTCTCCAAACATAGCTTTCGCACTTTATTGCCCTTGAACTACAAAACACATACATTTTATATTATAATCCAGGACACACACATACGCACACCACTGAATCCGGTTTCAAAAAGCAAAATTTATCTTGACGACAGCTGCAATATTTTTCTTTCTCTTCCAATGTCTTTGATTCATGTCATAGACAAATGCTGGTCATGACTCACTAAATTGACTTCATAACCCGCTATTGTGCCACAATCCATAGTTTGAAAAACTAAAGTCTATTTTAGAGCATTTGCCACAATTCACTATGAAATTCATCTCTTTGGACCTAATCCTTCTTTTCTTTGCTACTGGACTTGAGCTCCCAGGGGACAGACAAGTAGGCAGGGACCATACTGCAGTCACTGAGTGCCCCCTCGGGATTAGCCATCAAGTGCACGTGGGCCGAACAGAACTGACTCAGGTCTGCGGAACCCTGGAAAGCAGGGTCTGAGGTGTGGGATGTGGGGGTGGGAAGGGGCTTGCTTCTGGGGGTGCAGCCCTGCCTGGGGATGAGGTTCTGACTACAGATACCAGGCACCAAAGGACTGGAAAACAGACATAACCCGCTCTTTAGGGGAGCCATCTGCTGTAGCTAATGAGGATTCTGAGCCCTCAGGCACAGCCTTTTATAGGGAAGAGTAAGAAAGAATCCCCCCCCACCCCCGGGAGCCATGGAAGGATGGGCACAGAAAGTCTGAGGGCAGGTGGTCAGGCTGGAATTGCGGGGCTGGATGCAGAGAGGTGGGTGCCTGTTACCACAGCAACATAGGTGCCCTTGCAGAGGATCAATGCTGACGGTGTGTGGTGTGGCCTTCCAGGGGCATTAGGATCTGAACGATGCAGCAGGGTCTTCTCTTGCAGAGCTCTGTGGTCTGGGAAGCCCAGTGCCTATGCTCAGACTGGCCCGGGCCTGTTGAAATCCCCCATTATAATGGGCTCTTCATCTTTCAGATGCCCTAAGAGTCCCTGATTCAGGTAGTGACCTGGGGTGGTCCAGAAGCCTGGCTGCGAAATGGGAGCCTACATTCTCGAGGTAGTTATTTATGTCTCTGGATGGCTAGGTGACCATGGCTAAGTCTCTTCCCTCTTGGTCTCAGTTTGACCTCTCAGAAAAAGTAAATTGGTTCTTAATGATGCTATTGGCATTTCAGGTGGATCAATTCTTTGCTGCGTGGGAATTCCCAATCTACTAAATGCCATTAGCACATCCAGGCCATTGCGAAAACCCCAAACATCCCTATCACTTTCAAATGCTCCCTAGGTTGGCACTTCCATCTCTGATATTCCAACTAGGGAGACCTGGACCATGGGAGACAGGGACCTTCGTCAGCGGCAGTTAGGGAGAAAGAGTGCAAGAGGCAGGTTGGGCATGAAGGAGAGAGTGAGTGGGATGTGGTACAGGCATAGAAATGTGGTTGTTGGTTACCTGGACAGAAAAATGACAAGAGGTGATGGAGAGAAGGTGATGGCAGAGAGGTGGGAGGGCCAGAGCAGTACTAACTAAAGGAATGAGGTCACCACACAGAACCAGAACTTTCAGCACCGTGGACAGCAGAACACCGCCATTCCTTGTCCCTCCCCGTCTCTGCAGGTGGGGGACCTTGGAGAGCTCCTAAGAACCAGCCTTCCCACCTGGGCATTCAGACCACAGCCCCAGGCCCAGCCCAAGGAGGCTGAGTTAATTCATGCCCCTCTCAAGGCCCAGCTTCAGCCCCAGGTCCTCCAGGTGGCTTCCATGACTGCTCCAGCTCCCCAAGGGTCCAGCTGCTCACGTCTGCCTGGCTCACCCTGGGCTGGGATTGTTCTCTCACTGAGCCCTGTAAAGGGGTCATGCTTTCCCAACCGGCCCAGGGGCTCCCTGGAGCAAGAGTTTACCTTCTTCTGCACAAGGCTGAGAATGTCTAAGGGCAAAGCCTGGGTCGTCCTCATCTCCGGCCCTTTCTTAAGCACTGCACAGAGCTGAGCACACAGGGTCCTCAGGATGGACAGAAGGTTACTGGGAAACTCACTGAGGGTGAGAGGTTCAGAGCAGGCCAGAAGGGCTGTCTGCCACCTCAGATGCCCAGCCTCCACCAAGCTGCAGAGCAAATACAAAACAGCTGCACATCCATGCAGGGAGCATCTAGGTCACACACAAAGCCTGCAGGTAAGCTGACCCTGCTGCCAGAGCTGCTAACACTGAAGTCCAATCCCACGTGGAGGAGGGATGTGTCAGTCTCAAACAGCAAACCTGTGGGCAGCATCCTCCAGATTCCAGGTACGAAAGCCTTGACTGTTTGCAAGTTGGAAACTGAGTCAGCGGGCATCTCCTTAAGAAACTGAGTCAGCAGGTATCTCCAGAGGGGGAGGCAACTTCTCTTGTATTTGGTTTGGTGGAACCCAAAGAGGGAGAGTGACATGTCCAGGGTCACTCAACAATGAAGAGGCAGAACAACATTGCTCTCCCCAGGGGCACACTTCTCCATGGGAGATCCTGGAGTCAGTGTTCCTAGAAGGGAGAGGCTCTCTCTGCTACCCTGTGTTTTAGCAGATGTAGCCAGCTGTGTCACTTCTGCAGTGTCTTAGCCACATAGTGTCCAGATCCCCAGAAGAAAATGCCTTAGGGGCCAGACATCCCAACCTACTGCCTGGAGTTGGGCTGCCCCAGATCTAGCCATCCTCTTCCTGTCTGGCTTAGGGCTTTGTTGGGAAATCTTTGACCTTGACTTTGAGTCACTTCTTACCTTTTGTGGGAAAAATCTCCCAGCAAACCTCACCTCCCAGTCTGGCCTCCACTGCCTGGATTAGATTGCCTCCCAACCCCAGTTAGGATACCACTGGGGAAGCGAGGCCAGCGCTGGGGGCACGAGGGGTGCAGGCATGGTGCCAACAGCACAGTCCCCCTGCGTTTCCCAAACAAGGTGCATCTCCCTGAGTTGACACCCCTGCATTGCTTGGATGCTACTGCAGGCTGATTAGGGCTGACTGAGTCTGAGGCCCACCTTGCACATTTCTGTCCTGATCTGATCACAGAACATTGATGTGGGGGGAGCAGGCAGCTGGTGATGTTCGCCCAAGCTCAGACCCAGCCTGACCTAGGAGGGCTGCTGGGTTGACAGACTGGCAATCTACCATTGCCAAACCCAGTCATCAGGTGGGAAAGGCCTCCTTGGGGCCATCTGCTTGTGACATCTGGGATGCAGGCCAGGGAATTTCTATTCCATTTCTTCATTGCTTCAGTGTTGTGTGGACACTGCTCTCTGGGTCTCAAATGTCCAGGCTGGACCTCCAGAAACCTTCAGCTCCCTGCTTCCATGGGACTTTTTACTCATCAAGCTCTGCCATCCGTGAGTAGGTGTGGCAGGAGACAGTGGGGAAACTGAGTCATAGAGGCACCAAGCAGTTTAATGGAGACCACACGTGGGTGTGGTAGAACCCAGCTCACTGTGTGGGATCACTGCCCGCCCCGGCAGAGGTACAGGGGGAGGAGGCACCTGCCCCATGCCCCAGCCTCTATTGTGCGGGGTTCCCTCCTTCCAGCCATCCCTTAGCAACGCTCAATGGGCTCGTCACCATGACACTGGCCTGCGGCGGGAGGCGGGCATGAGGTGAATAGGGAACCCCTGAAGCAGAGGCTGCCATGGAACTGAGGTACGTCAGGGGAAGGGGGCCACCAGAACTCATCAAGTCACCCCTCCCACCTAGTGCAGATAAACTGAGGCCCAAATGGGTGAAAACCTGCCCAAAGTGAGAAAAGCAGTCAGTGGCATGGCCACACTTGGAACTGACCCTCAACCCATAGTTCCTGTGACCTGTGGGAGAAGATATCTCTGGCTGGCGAATCCTGTGTCCTCCCGCCAACACCAGCAGCATCCCTTGGCGGGGACCAAGGGACTGCCTCTCTCTAGAGACCTTGGGGGCCGGACTTTTTCAGACTAGACAGACAGACTGCCCCCTTTCAAGACAATATCCAAAGGCCACAGCACTGGGGGGGCTCTCAGAGATGACAGAAGGCCACACCCCTCTGGAATGAGGACAGCCATGCCCATCCCTGGTGCGGGCAGGGCTCTCCCACACCCAAGAACAGCACTGCTCCTCCTTCCAGGCCCCCTTCTACTCCCCTTCCCTCCTGCCCCCTTGCTGACAGTACCCTGGCTGCCCGCGGGGAGCCCCAAGCAGCTTGCCATGGCCCCATGATGTCAGTATATTCTCTGTCCCCTTCACGCGGATAAGAAAACTAAGACTTGGATGAGGAGGGCCCGCCAGTCACTCAGTGAATCATGGCAAAGCAGGGACTTGTACCCAGCCCTGTGGAATCGGGGCCCAGGCTCCTCCCACTCTCCCTCCCACCACCCCCTCACCCTGCAGGGCTGCGAAGGGGGTTGCCTGCCCAGCGCTGGAGCACCTGGTTGGAGGGCGGGGGGCAGCAGGGCCCGGGTGACTGCGCTTGGGGCCCAGCCAAGAAGCCCTTTGGGGAGCTCCCTGAAGGTCACTGGGGCTGGGGCTCCTCCTTCAGTAGATCTGTAGGGCTCCAGACTCTGCTGCCATTGCTGGTGGGTGGGGAGTGGACACGGCAGGATGCTGTGGCCTCTGACTTAAGGAGCAGGAGGGAGGAGAGGGGAAGGACAAGGTGAAGGTCCTCAGCCAGCCCTGGGTCTAGACTTAGATGGTACATCCGCCAAGGCAAGCGGTATCCTTCCGGGGTATTCTGGCCTGCACCACTGGCTATGGACAAGCGGCCGGGGTCTCTAAAGCCAGCAGAATGGAGGCCTGCACCCTGGGCGGGGGTGCGGGGTCTCTGTGGGCTGCCTTCTGCTGCCCTTCCTCTGCCCTCCTCCCCACTCCTCTCCCCGCTCCCTGCCATCGGACACACCACACACCGTTGGCCCAACTCTTCCAGGTGCTGTTCAACATCACTTTCTCTCCGAAGTCTCCCCTACTCTAGAGAATCAATTCCCCTCTAGAACGGCAGCCCCTGGAGGGCAGGCTCAGGTCTTCCACATCTCTGGGGAGCTCGTCTCTAAGCTCCGCAATGCTTTCTGGGGGACAGGGTGACACAGCCACAACGCCAATAAGAGGGGAGCCTGAGCTAGACCATGAGTGGCTGGAGGATTCCTGGGGAGGGAGGGGAGATCAAGAGGCCAGACTCGACTTCACAGTCCTCTGCCGCCTGGGCCAACCCATGCAGAGGCGGATGAAAGCTAGAGCCTGGGCCAGGAGCTCCCAGAGCCAGCAGGCCTGTCAGGGCCCACACTTGCTGTGGGTCCCTGGGCAGGAGTCTTTCTCTTTCTGAGCCAGTCACTTCTTATCCTTACTTAGCAGGGGAGAAGAGGGAACGGCTGGACTCAGAGCACAGAAGGCCAGCAGCCGGGCAGCTCTGGGGTGTGTGGGTGGCCAGAAGGGCATCTGCTTCTGCTCTCTCTCTCTTCCTTCCTCCCTTCTTCTAGCCAAACCTTCCATGTTGGCCGTGCCTGGCCCACCTTTCCCCCAGCAGGGAAACAGGTCTTACATGAGGGTAACTTCTGGCCCTTGGGAAATGGAATACAGTCAGGGTGGAATCAGGTCTCCCCGGGGACTGAGAATACAGACCTGAGAGTCTAGATACACAGCTTCCACGCCCTTAACCCAGAGGACAGGGCCTACCTGGGATCCTCCCTGAGGCTCAAACCCCTGTACTGAGCGTGTCCTCAACAAGCATGACACCTGCACTGCTCCAAGACCTTCAAGGTCCTCCCTTACCCCTCCAGGAAGCCAGCCAGGAATGCCCCAGTGCCCACCAAGCCCCCATCCCCATCTCTGACTGTCGACTTGTGCGAGCCTGATCTCTAAGTAGCCAGGGGCTCCCTGAGGGCAGGGCTCGAACTTCCTTCTCACCCCTGCCCCTTCAGGCTGAAGAGGGGATTCCTGCATAAGCAGGCAGACCCCATGGGAGATCCCTCTGGCTGGAGACCACTCAGCTTATGTGTTTCCATTTTAACACAACCAATGCTTCGGCATGTCTCTGGAATGGGGTTCTGGGAAGTGGGAACCCCCACTCCTGCCCCCACAGTCAGGTTATGTGGGGTATCCCTTCTTCCCCTGTGCTGGCAGGTGCCTCACTGCAGATGGGCAGGTTGTCCCCAGCAGGGCATGGTGGGCGCCTGAGCTCAAGGAGGCTGAGGCTGAGCCACGTGGTGCTTAGTGGCCCTGCAGGAGGGAAATGGATCATGTCAAGGATGGAGGCAGCAGGACCCTCCTTTGCAGCCGAAAGGACCACAGGGACAGGCAAGAAGAGGTGCCAAAGTAGGGCAGATAGAAGGAGGGACACGGGCAGGAAGACAGAGGACAGAGGGAAGGAGGCAGAGGGGGGAATGGAGAAGGGGAGGGAGAGATGGAGGGAGAGAGTTGGAGAGGAAAGATGGGGGGGACAGAGAGAAAACGAGAAAGACACAGATACATACACACAGAAAGACAGAGAGAAAATACCCCCAGACAGACAGAACCACATAAAGAGGGAAAAAGACAGGGAGACAACAAGAGACCCAGAGAAAGACGCGCACAGAGGTGGCTCAGAGGAGTGTGTGTGGAATGCGGGGAGGAGGGAGGAAAGTGGAATACAAGTGCCCACCTCTGGCCAAACTGCTGGTGGGCTAATCTACTCCCTACCGACAGGGATGAGATTTGCCCCAGATTAAACTGTGCATGGACATTTAGGATTGTTTCTGGCCACCCAGGATTTGAACCTGGGCTCGGGAACCCTGTGGGGAGGCAGAGGCTACTTCCCCGCTTAGAACTGAAACGCCAGATCCTCGCCTTCCCAGGCTGCCTTGCAGCCAGAGCTTGAGCACGCACCTGGTGCCCCTCATGGCCCCCATCCACCAGCTGCACCTACCCGAGGGAAGTAGTAAACTGGGGACCCACAAAATGGGGACAGGGAGAAGACCTCTCCAAGGACAACTGCAGGGAACTTAAGACCCCAGGGCAGCGGTGGCAGTGAAGCTGTGGCCCATCTGGTGGCCAGGGTTGGTGGCATTGGCAGAGCTGCTCATAAAGAGTGGGGGTTCCCTCACTGGGCCAGCTCTGCCCCATGTTCTTGGCTGGGGCCCCCAAGTCTGGCTCTCCAGTCCATGCGGTGATCCCATACGCTCCCCAATGTCCTTTTTTATTTATTTTTTTTTTTTGAGACAGAGTCTCACTCTGTTACCCGGGCTAGAGTGAGTGCCGTGGCATCAGCCTAGCTCACAGCAACCTCAAACTCCTGGGCTTAAGCAATCCTACTGCCTCAGCCTCCCGAGTAGCTGGGACTACAGACATGCGCCACCATGCCCGGCTAATTTTTTCTATATATATTTTTTTAGTTGGCCAGATAATTTCTTTCTATTTTTTTTAGTAGAGACGGGGTC
>CM052437.1:114512342-114526641 GCA_028533085.1 Varecia variegata | reverse complement strand
TAAGGATTAAACGAGTTTAAACAATAGTGCAAACACGTGGAAGCCTGGCTGCTGAGGTGCCAGCATGGGTTGTGTAGAGAACACTAGAGGATACTCAGACACATGGGTGCTTAACTTCGTTCTGCCACGGGCTAGCACGTGTGACTGTGCACAGGGTCCTTCTCTTCCCTTGGCCATTGCTGCATCTGGAAATAGCTCTAGGTGAGACGAATCAAGGCTCAGACCCAGCCTCCCAAACTCGCTCCCTGTAGCTGTTCGCTAATCCCACATTCTGAGACCCCTAAATGCCTTATCTCCACCCACGGTGCTCTCCTGGGCTTCTCCCCACCCCGCCTGGACATCTGCACACAGGTGTCCTTCCGTTCCTCAAAGCCAACCCATCGCGACTGTACTCCACAGTGTCCCGTGCGCCTGGTATCCTCCCTGGCTCCTCTTCCACTGGATCGGGTTGGGTCAAGTTCAAATGTGCACAGCGGCACTTGCATCCCCACCCTCCTTTGCTCCCAGCCTCCCTCCACCTGGGCTGTGCAGCAGCCTCCTCACTGCTGCTCTCCCTCCAGGGGACTGGGTGGCCCAAAGCTGAGCTCCTCTGCTCACAATCTCATACCACAGTGAAGCACAGTGAAGCCACCTCCTTAACACCCTGCATCATCTGACCTCCACTCCCCTCTCCAGCATCATTGTTTCTTTTCCCCACTCCCTGTGCTCCAAACTACACTCACTTGTCCCTAGGCACACAGCCCCACCTGTCTGCACACCTCTGCTCTCTTTACCCTCCACCTGGAATAACCCCGCCTCCAATACCTATTACACACTCAGCTGCTAAAATCCAGAAGTCCAGCTCAGAGGGCTACATCTTTCCTGATCCTCCAGGCTGGAGGCATGAGTTTTCTTTCTGTCCCTCAAAGCTCTCCTCACCATGTCTCTCGTGGAGGCAACATTGCCCCATGGTTGAGTGAGGGCTGTGGATTTTCCTGTCTGCACTGGGGCATGGGAGCTGATCAGAACCCTGAACAATATTCATGTGTGTGGGCCTCAGTGTTCTCGTCTGCAATATGGGCATAAAAGCAGTATCTCAGAGGGTGTGGGGATGACTGAGATTGTGGCTGCATGGCCCCATGGATGCAAAGCTCTCTTGGTGGTAGCTGGCACCTGGAAAGTGATCAACACTTGACAGTTTTATGGCAGATTCTCTGTGATCGACTGATTTGAAAGATCACAGAGACTAATGCCCAAGCTGCTACTCCCACCCGGGCAATTTCTGCCCTCTAAAGAATGAGGTTTCAATGGGGATTTGGCTGTAGTGTAACAACATTGGGGCAGGAGGAGGAGCCAGACTCTTCCTCTTCCTCCTCTTCCCCTAGGCTTCTCACTGGAGTCGTTTTCCCCCATGTCCTTCTCTCTAAAGGAAGGATCCCATTGAAAAGGCAAACGGGGAGGAGGAAGCAGCATTGGTGAAGAAAGGGGAGGAGGGAAATGAATCTCAAATCTCACATTTCCATGGTCATTAGCAGCCTCTGCTCTGCCCACCTGGGCTGGCCTCAGCCCCAGGTACTGGTTAACGGGCAGTGGTCCCCTCCCCCACACGCTCCCCTGTCCCCAGCAGTTACAGGGCAGGCAGCACTTCCGTCCAAAAGAAGAGAAGTGTTCATTAGATACCAGGGGCTAACTGGCATCACATTTACTAGCCTCAGTGGTGCCCTGACCTTTTTTCAGCTTCTCATTTAGCTTGATTGATATGAGCGGTAGGGCATGTGCGGCCTCACTGCCTTTGGGAGGTCTTTCCTGTGCCCCTGTTCCCATAGTCCTCTTGCTTCCCCCAGCAGGGCATTTATCACTATTCTTTTTGTCTGTGGCAATTTTGAGGGCCTCAGGACAGTGCCAGTGCAGCGGCTGGCACACAGTAGGTGTTCAATAAATTGAATAATACTGTGCTTAGCTGGGCTATGAAAAAGAGATCCAGGCCCTGCCCCAGGCAGGGGTGGGGTGTCCAGGCTGGCTCATGGGCCATGGGCTGGGGTGCTCCATCACCCCACTTCACCCTGGATGGTCCTTAATTCTGGATGCCATCTGATTCAGGCACACTGATCTCCATTGCCCCACCCCACACAGCTCACAGAATCCTAAATATACAATTGTAAAATGTCAGGACTAGGAAGGCATAGGGAAGTCATTCCTTCTGCTTGGGTACCTCCTGGCCAGGGACTTCGCTTCCTTCCAGGGAGACCAGCGAGCTGTTTTAATCGTGGAGAGGGGCGTGTCCTCAGACTACGCAGAAACCTTCCTCAGTCCTACCTCCACCAGCCCCTTCCGTGAGAGGCACCTCTGCTGCTGGACTCCGTGGAGCACGGCTGCTCCCCGGGCCCACCAGAGCCTTCCGCTGGTGCAGCCAGGGGAGCGCCGCTCGCGTCAGACGCAGGCACCGCTGTCTTGCCTTCTAGCCATCTCTCACCGTCAAGGCCTCAGCTTCCGAGAGCTTGGACAGGCTCGCTCGTGCGCGTGTGTGTATGGGTGGTGCTGGTGTAGCTGGGCTACCATTCAGACACAGACACGCAGAGAAGGCTGCTTAGGTTGTTTCCAGGATGAGGGGCTTCAGATACCGGGTCTCTTAAGGTGCTCTGCTGGTGTAGGGCTGGAGATGTGAGGGGGTTCAGGGTGGGCCAGTGATTGCTGCACTCACAGCCTCTTACAGACCAAACACCCAGCTGCCACCAGACCTTCCACAAGGCATAGACATAGGCGCCTACACACACACACACACACACACACACACCATACTGAACAACCTACCCTGGAGGCTGCCCTTTTCCCCAGAGAGTGCCAAGCCAGTCTATGATTCGCCAGGAGGTAGGAAGGTGCAGGCTGTTCTCCCTGGGAGGTGGGAGGTGGCCCTGCGTCAAACTCCACTCATTACCTGGGGCGCAGAGGTAAAGCTGCCCTGGCCCCTGACTCACCGCCCAGCGGGCCAGCCGCAGGAGATCCGGTTAGGGAAGAGACAACACCCCATACCCTCTGATTCTCCAGCGTCTCTGCCCTGCGTGCCCCTGCCCCAACATACGCGCTCACCCCATCTTTCCTGCTCTCCTCTCCTCTCCGGTCCTCTCCAGCAGTCAAGAGCCTGATCTCCCTCGGGGGTTGGGGACTTAGCATATCTGTCGGAGCTGGGGTGGGGGAAGCATTGTCTAAACAAAGAGAGGAAGCCCTAAGGGAACTTCAGGCACCCAGAGCATACACTGCGGGAGAGAGGTTTACCCTCAGGGGAGGAAGTATTTCCTTCTCCCCTTTTTGCACTCCAACGGCGAGGAGCAGGGGGGTTGTGGGCACATCACTGCCTTACTGAGGTTATAGGCTATATTGGGGGTAGGGGCAGAAGGCGCTCCCCCAGCATTATAAGGGGTCCTTAACGGCAGTGGCAAGACGGTACCGCGGGCCCTCAGCAGGTCTCTGACGCTGGGTCTGGAACCCACCCCGCTCTCTAAACCGCCTTCCTGGGAGGCTGGCGTAGAGCCGCTGGAGAGGGCGGGGGGTGGGGGGCACTCACGGGTCGTGTTGTATTTGACGCCGTTGAAGTACTCCGGGCACGGCCTCTCCACGAGGGCTCCGGCCGCGCTCTGGGGCCAGCACGTCCCGATCTGGTCCAAGGTCGTGTTGCAGTAGGAATAGGGACCTGGCGACGGGAGAGAGCAGAGCGGGTGGAGGGGTCGCCGGGGCGTGGGGCGCCGCGGGACGAGGTGCGCAGGGCGCTCGGAGCGCGGGGTCGGGGCGCACGGAGCGCGCAAGGGAAGGAGCCCCGGCCAGCTCTGTCCGCTCGCCTGCCGCCTACCCTCGGGGTCCGGGGGCGGCCCCCAGCCGTCCAGGAGCAGCTCTTCGGCCAGAGCCAGGCTGCAGTTAGCCTCCAGCAGGCTGTGGAGCAGTGCCGCGTCCATCGCGCCCCGGAGCCGCGCGCGGAGAGGCAGAGGGAGTGCGCGCCCGGCGTGGCTGCGAGGGAGTGGCTGCGAGAGTGAGCGACCGGGACAGCGCGGGGTTCTGGCTCCTGCCGGCCCAGTCCCGACCTGCCCGGCAGCCTCCGGGCACCGCGCGGGATCCCAGGGCTGCGAAGTCGGGACCTTCCCGTGGAGAAGCTGCCGAGCGCACTGAGCTGCGGGTCCACCCGCTCCGCCGCGGCCAATGGCGCCGCCAGGGGGCGGGGCCGGCGGCTCCTCCGCGCGGGGCTCGGTCTCCAGCCTCCCGGCCCCCAGCCCTGCCCAGAGCCCGCCTGCTCAGGTCTCGGCTCTTTTCCACCCGCGAGGTCCAGAGGAGGGCGGCGGGGCTGGAGAGCGTGGGCCCGGAGTGACGGAGTGCCTGCCCCATCCGAGGTCACAGGCACCCGGGCTGCAGGGGACAGCACAGCGCGCCCACCCTCTGGCCCGCCCCAGGAACCCACTGCGGCCTCCCTAACTGAGGGACAGCTGCTAGCGAAAGTTGGGTCTCCCTAAACGACGACACTGGAGGGAGACAGGGCACCGAGAGTCACCGGCAGATGTGCGCACTTAGAAAAGCCCCTGCAGCCTCGGGGAAGGAATGGACTGGGGAGGCCACGGCAGAGTCTAAGGAGAGCAAGTGTCCTGAGTGGGCTGAAGACCTGCAGCAGGCACGCGAGCTGGAATGCAGAGAGATTTCGGAGGGAAAACCAGACCGGTGAGGGGAGACTGGAGAGGGAGTGGTGGGTGGCTTTGAGCAGGAGCCAGGAGGTAGGGCTAACTCAGATCTCCCACTTGGGTGACTGGGGGAATGGCATTGCCGTTTAACGAAATGGGGTAAGTTTTGGGGAGAAATCGGTTGAAATTATCTAGGAGGCTTTAAACACCCAGGTCTTAGTGCCCTGGGCACAGAAAGAATAAAGTAAGAAATGAGAATGTGTCGCTCTTCTGCCAGGGTTGGGCAGGGCCACCTGATGCTGGTTTCCGCTCCATTAGAGGGGGAAAAAATCAGGCCCCACAGTAGGTGTGGAGGAGCTGAAAACCTTTATGGGGAGTTTGCTCAGGCCGGCTCAGGACCCGCCTACTTGGTCATTTGTTGCGGCTGCACCCTCAGCGTGCCTAGGGTCGGCTGCTGCCCGTGCCTGCTGAGTATGGGACTCGGGCTCAGGGCACAGTATGCTGGGATCAGGCTGGGATCTGGTCCTGTCTGTCTCCACTCTCCCTGCCACGTTATCCCAGGCTGTACACTGGCCCTCTCTTCTGGGGCTTTCTCTGTCAGTGAAATGTCCTCCAAAGCCCCTCCCAGCTCCGAGAGTCACTGGTTCTGAGTTATGGATGCAAAGCCTGGGGAAGACGTCTGTGTGTGTGTATGTTGTGAGTTTCTATCTTTAGAGGGCGGGGGGGGGGGGGGGGGCTGGGACCCAGTTCCAGGACCCTGTCCTGGCCCCCTGCCAGCCTCCACTGAAACCAAAGCTGCCAGGGACGGCTGAAAGCACCCTGAAGGAGCACCATGCCCTGAGCAGGGAGAAGCGAAGAGGCAGGCCAGGCTGCCTTTGTGTGCTCCAGTCTCAACAGCCTCCATATTAATGCTGCTGTCACTGCCCAGGCAAAGCGAGTGAGACAGCGAGCCAGCGGAAGAGTGAGAGAGCAAGACCAGGGCTGAGCTCTGGAATGTCTCCAGGGCCTGCTGACTGGCAGGTACATGGTACAGAGCAGCCAGCCAGGTCTGCCCTCTGCCTCCTGAATGGGCAGTGAGAGCCCCTGGCTCTGCTCTGGGCATCTGCAGAGGCAGAGTCCCTTGGTCTTTTTAATACCCAGGGCCAGAGCAGGGGCGAATAGGTTGAGTCCCAACCCCAGCCCTAGGCGGAGTCCTGCCCAGCAGAGTCCCACACAGCCCAGACTGTGGCTGGCTGGGTCAGCCCACGTCTTCACTGGGAAATGGACTCTTTCATGCACCAAGGAGGGCCCTGCTCACACCTCATCACAGCACGGGGAAAGGGAGAAATCAAGCCAAGTTAACTTATTAACTTTTCTCATTGCCAGAGCCACTGCCTAGGGCAGTGGTCCCAACATTTTTAGCATCAGGGACCAGTTTCATAGAAGAGAATTTTTCTACAGATGGGGAGGGGGTGGGGATGGAGCAGGGAGGGGAGGGGGAAATAGGAAGCGGAGGGGGGTGGAATGGGAGGTGGATGGGGGAGGCAGAGCCCAGGCAGTGATGCATGGCCCTGTTTTCCTAACAGGCCATGGCCTGGGGGTTGGGGACAGGAGGCCTAGGGGATGCAGCTATCTCAGAAGATGGTGAGTGCCTAGTGACCAGAGGCCAAGGACTTCTCATCTCACATGCAGAGCTCTGCAGAGCAGAGGGTTGGCCTGGGAGGCCAGGATTGCTTTTAGCTGGGAGAACACGTAACGGAGGTTTCTCTGGGAAGTGACCATTTTGGTGGCAGAGCCCAAAGGCCATTCTGTATCCTGAGTGGTCAGCTGGGGCCTGAGTACAGATCCACAGACCCAAGGTCCCCTGGTTTCCAGGATGAGGGGCATTTCTTCATGGGTCTTCTTGTTATAGGCACAGTTGTCTGTTATTCTAGACGCGATGGAGGGAAAACTGGAAAAGGCAGCAGTTTTGGAACAAATTGATTTTACAGCTCACTTTAATGTTTGCAAAAAGGTAAATGAGGAAGAAATTAGGAAGCACTAAAACTTTCCTCAATTAGATTAAACCCAACTACAAATAAACAAGGTGGGCCTTTTTGCTAACTGAAGAGGCAGAGGTAGATGGGAGACCCCTGGGAGGGAGGTGGGTCCCCAGGGCTGCAGGCCAGCCCTGTCCCAGACTGAGGCCAGGCATTGGGGGAGAAGTATCTGGGACAGTCTGTGTGTCCCTAGGCTGGTGGGGACAGGTTGGGAAATAAGTTCAGGGAAGTGTGACAGGTGCTGCTGAAGACCCCCGTGTGTCATGAGCAGCACGGGCTGAGGCAGGTACTCCAGTGTCGTGTGTCCCACCCCATGCCCACCTTCAATGTTAGCCATGGTGGCAGTGGATGGTTCCAGGCCAGCTCAGACACAGCTCTTGCACAGCTGCATACATGGCATCAAATGGGCATGCGTACACGACAGGATCACACATAGCCCCAGTCCCACATCATCACCACATCACATGCATTCTCTTTCTCATTCGTCCCCTACCACTCAAGTGTCAGCTGGAAAACAGGCCTTAAGGGGAAAAAGTGTGTCTTTGCATCTCTAAGGGGCTGCCCTGGGTTAGGCTACGTGGTCAAGGGGTCTATGCAGGCAGAGCCGGGAGAGTTGTGGGGTTTCTGGGGAGTTACAGTGGGGCTGCTGAGGGCATGTGGGCTCAGGGAGGGCCTGAAAGTGCCCCACTGTCACCCTGTGGCACCAGGGACAGGCCCCCCGGCCAGACATCCCCTCCCCACCCTACCCTACTCCACCTCAGGACACAAGAGGTGTCCTCAGGTGGAACCATGGGACTAGGCTGTGGGGCTGGAGAGGGCCTTCAGTGGCCATGCAATCCCGCACTCTCACGTTACGGATGGGCAGTAGGATGCCAGAGAAGGAAAAGGCCATCCTCATCTCTGTAGCAGCCCAACTGGGCTTCTTGTCTCCTCCTCACAGTGGGGACAAGGACGCTTTACAATTATGATCATGTCACTCTTCCTTGTAAGAGTGGCCTCAGAAAGAAGCCCAGCTCTTTCGCACTGCAAAGAAGGTTCTTCATGATCGTCCATCCCCTGTCCTCACTCTCCTGCTTCATGTGAGAGGCCCTCCAGAGCAGCTCGTCACTCCTGTTCCCGTGCTCTACCTCTGCACCTGCACGTGCTATGCCCGCCTCGGGGAATGCCCGAGCAGCGCCACCCTCGCCCTGCACACACGCAGCCCTGCTGCTCCTCCTCGGCGCCCCATCTGCTGGGGGCCGGCCTAGGTCACACCAAGATTGCTGGATTTTCCATTGTCTTCTCTGCCAGCCTGTGACTCCCCGGGGACAGGGCCAGTCCTATTCACTAACCGGTCCCCAGCACCCATTGGGATGCTCCAGACTTGGGCTCAGCAGGTCACTATGAAAGAACAAATGCCCTGGGAGCAGGGCTGGGGAAAACCAGGTCCCTGTCTCCTGGGCCAAGGCTCTCTTGCCACTTGCCCAGCCCTGGTGTGTGTGTGTGTGTGTGTGTGTGTGTGTGTGTGTGTGTGTGTGTTGGACTGGAGAGTTATTTCAAGGGGTCTCCCATTCAGATCCTTCTATTGTCTAAGGACAGAATAAATCATATGCCTCACATTGTATGCCCTATTATTTCTCAAATATACGTGGGGGCTCTGTGATGAATAAGATAGAAATAATCTATTTAAAGCCTGCCTGAAGTCATAATCGCTCTCACGATTGTGTGTGTTTTTCCTTTATTTGCACCTCAGGGGCACACAACTGAATTGATCATCATCTTTGACTCATAACTCTTTGTCATCATTAGCTCATGCACGGCCTAACTTTGTTTTATTTTCATCTTTTCTTTTACAGAAATTTGTATGTAGTGGTAAATGTAATTTATTACTCAATCGCAAAAACTAGATCGTTACCAATCATGTATGTATTTATTTCTATACTCCTTCCCCAGAGGGAATATTCCCTTGAATATTGCATTTGTCATTATCTTGCTCTTATTTTTTTCAGTTTTTTCACAGGTATAAATATCTAAAAAATTAGTGTTTAGTTTTCCTTGGTTTTGAATTTTATGTTAGTCATTATGCACTTTCTCAATCAGGGGACACTAAAAAGGGGACACTAGCACGTGGGGACTTGAAAAACAATTTCTGAAGGCCAAGGGGCTTTCCAACAGCCTCTGTGTCCACCTCGGCGGTCTGGTTAATGAAGGATGATGCGTCCCCACGGTGGCTGCTAGGCAGCGTCACCGGCGATGTGGTAGATGAGTATTTAATGACACGAGGAAATGTTCACACTGAGTCTTAAGAGGAGAAAGCAGGTTACAACACTGTGGACACAGTATCATCCCAGTTTGGTAAAAAAAATAAAAATGACAAAACAAAAAACCAACCATGCAGCTCAATAGATCCATAAACTTCTGGACGACATAAGATATTATAAACATTCCTGGGTTGTAGGAGAAGGAGCACCTATTGTCTTCTTTGCTTTAAAACATTTTTTTCCAAAATTTTATATAAATCATATGGAACCCTTTTTTTTTTTTTTTGACCCTGACATGATTCAGGAATGGAACCCTTTTGTAAACAGATGCATGCTATTAGAAGTTGCGTTTGGAGATGTTGGGACCGTACCCGCTGGACCCAGAGATGGTGGAGAGGGAGCGCCATTTGCCAAGAAACAGGGAAGGGTCTGTGCCGGCTGCTAGAGGGCAGGGGGGAGGAGTGCAGGAAGGAGGCAGGGGGTCCGCTGACGAGCCAGGGTTGCCACTGAGGGCAGACAGTCTGGCGGGGGGTGGGTCTGTGCTGGGGGTCCCGGTAGTCTCTTGTTCAAAGCTTCACAGTAAGCCTTCCAGGTAGACTTAGACCCATTTGTAACAGATGAGGAAACTGTGTCGGATGGTGTTATGGGCTGAACTGTGTCCCCCTACAATTCATGTGCAATTCAAGTCCTAACCCCCAATATCTCAGAATGTGGCCTTGTTTGGGTTTAGGGTCTCTGAAGAGGCGATGAAAGCAAAATTAAGGTAATTGGATTAGTGGGCCCTGATCCAATAAGTGTCTTTCTAAGAAGAGGAGATGAGGACGCACTCAGAGAGAAGACGGCCATCTGCAAGCCCAGGAGAGAGGCTCAGAAGGAACCAGTCCTGCCGACACCCGGATCTTGGACGTAAAGCCTCCAGGATGGTGAGAAAATACATTTCTGTGGTTTTCGCCACACAGTCTATGGTCCTTAGTTACAGCAGCCCCAGGAAACTAATGCCGATGGGTTAGGTGACTGGTCCAGGATCACATGGCCACTAAGTGGAGGAGCTGGGATCCAGATTGGGGTCTCTGTGACCCCAGCACCTGAGCTTTGACCCACCCCACCATAAGGGCGGCAGAGGCTTTCTCTCCGGTGCCTGACTCGGGCGGCTGGATGCCAGCACCCCTACCTCCTGGTACCCTGGCAGCAGCCCCAGGCCCAGCGAGGTTTCCTCTCCCCACTCCCCACCCCCAACCCCCCAGGTGGATGCAGACCTGGGGAGGCCAGGACACTGGGTGGGGCCCTGGAGACCTCTCTCTGGAGTCCCTGAGAGTCCAGGGCTCTTGGAAGCTCTGCACGGCTGCCTCTGACTCTGTGAATCAGCTGCTGGGAAACTCTGACAGTCAGGGCTGGGCTACTGCTTTGCAGGTCCTTCTCAGGAGGTGACACCTGTAGCCACGGCAACCGGAGACTGTTTTACACCTTCTGCTGGTCTCCCCAAGTTTGAAAGCAGAAGGGTCGCCCCCTGCTTGGACTAATGACTTCCTTAGAGTAGCGATGCAGGGAGCTGGGAGTGGGAGGCGGACTCCCAGCCACGCCCTTCATCATCAGGGGAAGCCTGAGCCTTGATTGGGGAATGGGCCTGCCCAGGGACCCCCAGCAAGGCAGAAACCAAAGCAGGACGGGAAGCCAGTGCTCCATACATCCACCACCCCGTTGAGCTTGGGCTGGCCCAGGGGAGCCTCTTCCTTCCCCTAACCCTGGCCCTGGGGCCCACTCTCCTGTCCTGGGTCTGCCGCAGGGTGGTGGTGGGTGTGTTCCTACCTGAGAGGTTGGCGAGGGTCGTGACTGCGTGGCAGTACTGCTCCAGCATTGCCCACAGGGGCTGGTCTTTGGGTGCCTGGCTCGGCCCGGCAGCCTAGGGGACAGCAGGGGATGAGGGTCAGATGTCAGGCCCAGGGTAGCCATTGACAGCACCTGTCTGCCCACCTGCCCTGTCCTGTCGTTCATTCCTTACTCCTCTTTGTACAGAGGTGGAGACCAAGGAGGGACATGCTCACGGCCAGATGGAGAAACAGCAGCCTGGCCTAGACCCAGGAGAGGCCTCGGCAGTGGGCTGATGCAGCATCGCCTCAAGGCAGGAGCCTGACTGTCCACCCCTTGGCCCTCAAGGCCGGCTCCTGCTCAGGATGGGGTGTGCCCCTGTCGTGGGGCCCATGTCCTTCTGTCAGCAAAGGGATGGGGGTGAGGGCCAACCAGCTGTTCATTCACCCAACAAATATTTGTAGAACACCTCCTGCATGCCAGGCTCTGGCAGGGGACCCAGTGGGTGTCCTCAGGTTAGTCCCAGGCCAGGCAGGGACCCCTTAGACTTAGAAGGTGCAGAAGGGAGGGGAAGAGAGTGCATGATTTAACTTGGTAAACAGGCACTTACAACCAAGGACACTAGGTTGATACAGGGGACAGACACCTAACCTGGACTTGGGAATACAGGGAAGGCTTCCTGGAAGAGGTGGCACTTTGGGGCAACCAGAGAATGAGTAGGGAAAAGAGAAGGGACTACAGTGCTCGTTTGGGCACCCACCAGGGAACAGACATGATTGCTGCAACAATGACAGTTCCATCTAAAAGGTAAAAACCACCCAGGACCACGTCTCCTGAAGAATCATCAGAGTGGGTGCTGGGTGTGCAGGGATCAAGCAGATGTAGGCATGTCCCTCCTTGAGGGGACCATCTTCTGGTAGGAGAAATGAAGAAATGAACGGGTGACCAGCTTTACAGCACAGAAGAGGTCATGCTGATGTGGGCTGTGAAGGGTGAGTAGGAGTTTGCCCAGCAGGCAAGGGTGGCGCCAGCAAGGGCACTGGAGGTAGAGAGCACAGTGTGTGCAAGGGCAGAGAGGCAGGAAGACGCAGGGTTCAAGACTGCATGACAGCAACGCACTCGAAAATTCTAACCCTTGTCCCCCATTCCTCCCACGACCGCTGCTTTGCCTGCTCTGTGGCCAGTGTGCATGTGAGTGCACACATGTGTGAGTGTGATTGCACACACATGTGTGTGTGACTTTTGCAACTTCCACCCCCGACTCTGACGTTCCTCATTCTGGGATTCCAGAAGGCACCAGTGAGCAGCCCCTCCTCTTTCTCCTGCCTGTCAGATGTTCTCTCCCTGGCAGCTGGGTCAATGTTTGCCCCAGGATGTCCCCGAGGGCCAGAGCCCAACAGCCCTCAAACATCACGTTCGCCACATCAGCCTCAGTCCATTTCCTGTGCTGGGACCGGAGGCTGCGCGCTCAGCCTCACCATGCTGGCCTGGAGCTTCTGATTAATGACCCCACTTGGTCAAATGGGAGCCCAGGGCAGGGCAGGGACACCACTGACAGGCACTTATTGCACCTGTGTTCTGCCAGGTTCTCGCCCACAATGCTGGGTACAGAGGGAAGTGCACGGGGCAGGGGTGTGTGTGTGTGTGTGTGTGTGTGTGTGTGTGTCTTGGGACTGTGAGGGCCTCCGGAGCTGTCACTGGGAGCCCTGGCCTCTTGGCCTGCAGGACAAACCCTGGGGACCATGGTCTTGCTGTTCACATGTCCTCAGCACTGACTTCTTGGGCGTCAGGAAGGCCTTGCTGGCCCAGGGAGTCACGTGCTGGGGTTAGGAGGGCTGGGGACAGGAAGGAACCCTCTTGGGTCTGGGGAGAGTGAGGACTCTAGGCCTGACCTGTCACTCCCTTCACAGTCCCCAACCCCTTGTTTGAGGAGCAGCTGATGATGCCCTCCCAGAAGGGACAAGTCCCCAGTGAATGCCAGGCTCTGGAGGTCTGGGTGGCGGCAATGCTCAACCCAGAAGCACGCGGTGTCCATGGTGAACCCTCAGGCAGACACAGACTTTGCATCTCAGATGCCAGCTCCTTCTCTCAAAGCCCCTAGGCTGCGACATTCATAGCCTCCTCACTCAGGTGATCTCCCGTTTGACCTTAGTGGGGGGTCTGACATGTGGCTCTGAGCCCACAGTGAGCAGGGTCAGGGCTAGGACTCAGGCAATGGGGGGCTACCCTTGGCTCCGAGGCTGTGGTCTCAGGCTGCGGCTGAGCCTTCATGCTGAGCAAAGCACGTTGTGGGGGCTGGGCACAAGGCTGCCATGCTCAGCACCCATGCATGCTGTTCCAGCCTGGGCAGAATCCGGGATGGGCAGATCGGATGTGATTTCTGCAGTAACTATCAGATCTTGGCTCCTTCTCCTATAACTTCTCTGCTGGCCCAAAAAGCTGGCACAGCCAAAGATATTTGTTTTCTTCAGGGGGTTTTTTGGGTGGATTTGACTGAGTTCAAACCCACAAAATGCCCTGCACGTGCCTATTTTGGGCAGAGCCCCTGGTGGTGGTGATGGGTGGGCAGGGAGGAGGGGAAAAGGTTGCGGTTCTTAGAAAGCACACGGTGTGGGGGCCGGGGGAGGCAGGCCTGTGAGATGAGCTCTCAGAGAGGGCAGGGTGCAGCCGTCCCTGCGCTCAGCACTATGGGTGCTGCTTAGCTGTGGCCTTGGCACAGCTACTTCACTTTTCCGAGCCTTCGTCTCCTCATCTTTAGAATGCGGGTAGTACAAACCTATAGGCTTTTTGTGTGCATTAAACAAATTGCTCTATGTCAAGACATGTGCTAAATGGTGGCTCTTGGCAAGGACTTTAGGACAAGTCTGGTTAGAGTTCAGAGATGGGGGAGGGCTCAAGCCCCACTGCAGGGCCTCCTAAGCCCAGCGCAAGCCCTTCCCCTCCAGAGAAGCTCCTGGAAACCCTGTGCCCCTCCCTCCCCATCTCTCCGGTATGGACCTCCCTGGGCCCTCAGCACCCCTGCCGTGGACACGGGGCCCCTGAAGACATGGCCTCTACCTCCCTCACCGAGCTCAGCCCTCAGCAGTGCTCAGGGAATGCCTGTTGAGGAGGCCGAAGGCTCCCTGCAGGACTGAGCATTGGAGCTGAGTCCAAACGTGCGGAAGGCCTTGGGCCAAACGCAGGGTGGGTGCCAGGAAGGGGAGAAAGCAGCTCCAGAGGCAGGGGCTGAGGGTGCAAAGCCTCAGAGGCAGGAGAGCCAGGACCTGCGCAGGAAACAGCAGCATCTGGTTTGGGGGTGCCAATAGACGGGGAGGGAGACAGGCGGGAAAGGGACATCTCTTTATGTGAAGACAGCACTTACTATGTGCTAGACGTGGCTCTAAATGCCTTAGACAAAATAGCTGATTTAATCCTCACAGTAGCTTCTGAGGGAGCTGCGAATAACCCCATTTTATAGATGAGGCAAGTGAGGCCCAGGGAGGCGAAGTCACCTGCTGAGGCCACACAGCAGGTAAGGGGCAGGGGCAGAAGTCAGGTGCAGACAGTGCAGTAGCAGATGGCTTGGCCAGGTACTCATGGGGAGAGCTGGCCTGGGTGA
>CM052437.1:114487132-114511842 GCA_028533085.1 Varecia variegata | reverse complement strand
CAGGTGGAGGAGAGGCAAGGAGCTGGGCAAGTGCAGGACGGCTGGGCTGGGGCCTGGCCAGGTACAGAGGGGCTGGGAGGAAGCTGGGTTCTCTGCAGCTCTAGGAGGATCCGTGCAGCAGTGGCACTGTGGGGCTCAGCCCAGGTTCCTCCCTGGGCAGGGCTTTCTGGGTGCCTGCCTTAGTATGCTTGGGCTGCTATAGCAAAATTTTGCACGCTGGGTGGCTCAAACAGCAGATGTTAATTTCTCACTGTGCTGGAGGCTGGAGTCTGAGATCAGGGTGCTGGCATGCTCAGATTCTGATGAGGGCTTAACTTGCTTTGTGAAGTAAAGCCATGGAAATTATCAGATTGAGCTTGATGGAGGGCTAGGATCTGGGCTCTAGAAAGGAGGAAGAATGAGAAGAGAGGACAAGGACTGTGGGCATAGGCCGGGTCCGAGGAGGCAGGCCGGAAGAGCTTCCCTACGGTGGTGAACGGTCAATGCATGTTAACCGTGGGCTGTCATTCTCTGCTCTTCCGTATCTTCAGAAAAAGTCTATGCCACACAGTGGCCTGGGTCAGTGGTGTTTGGGAATGAGAAGGCAGCCCTGTGCCCATGTGTGCAGGAGGCGGGAGGCTGGACATTCCTTGGTGTTGTCCCAGGATGGCACTGTCCATCTGAGAAAGGCTCTGTCCTCTACTCCAGTGTTGCTCAAGCTTTGTCATTCATCATCACTGCCACCAGGATCCTTCTTAGACACTTGTTTTTCCTAATTGTCCTCCCTTCTGCCAGGAAATTTCAATACCACAGATAAACTGTTCATCTGTTTTGTACTTGGTTCTTTGGAGGGCCACAGACCATCATCATATCTAAGATTGTCCTGCCTCCTGGGAACCGGTTTCGCCCCCTCGGCAATGTGTGCTCTGCCCCGGCCACCGGCTCTGGTCAGCAGCTGGCCACTGGGGATTGGCCCAACGCAATTGACCAGGCCAGACAAGTGAGAGGGCCTCGCTTCGCTGACCACAGTGGGTTGGTACAGGAATGGACAGCTGATCTGACATTAAGCATTTTTACACTTTGCTCTAAAGAGAGAGCCTCCTCCTCCCTCATGGAGAACCAGAGAGACCAAGTGCTGCTGCTTCACGGAGAGCAGAACCCAGGGCACGAGCTTCTGTGCCGAAGGGTGCCAGGAAGAGAGGAGGAGAGACAGCCTGGTGGCCTCTGAGGCTCTGGTTCCAGTGGACCTGAGGCCAGCCCTCCCTCTGCCTCCAGCAGGGGAGCTTCCCAATAATTCTACCCTTATGCCCAAGCTAGTTTAACGTCTGTTTCTGCTGCTCCCTACACAAGGAATTCTGACCAATACACAAGGGATCAGGAATTGAACAGGAATGGAACTCAGAGTAAAAGGTGCCCAGGAAAATGTAAGACACCCCATCCCCTTGTCTGGGAGCCAGCACTGCTGGGGAGAGCCCAGACTTTCTGGGAGTCTAGTGGAACAGGGGTAGTTGGGTCATTGTATGTGGCTCTGAAAGGAAAGGGTGACTTTGGAGGGCTGGAGGACTTAGGGACACATGTGTCTCTGAGCAGAGGAGGGTCTCTAGGAGGATTGCGTGGGCAGCAGGGCAGTCTGGGTTGCAGGTGGCAAGTCTGGGGTTGGGGAGGCAGAGTGGGCTGGTACAGCAGTCTGGGCAGGAGGTGGGACGGTGGTCTCAGTCCAGGGAGGAGTCTAAGGGAAGGCAGGCCTGCACGAAGAAGGGACATCAGCCAGACCCCTGCCCTATGCAGGGCTGTCACACTGACCCTATCTCTGCCTGGGACTGACGCTGCTCAGATCTAGTGCCGCAGAAGTGGCGGCATCTGTAGTCATGCAGAGTGAGCTCCTCTGTCACAACACCCCCCGCCACACACACACCTTGTGGCCAGGTGGCGTCCCCCAGGTCTGTGTGGCTATCTCTTTATTTTAGCTGTGGTCACACTAATTTAGCCTCAGATGGTAGACTCTGCTCTTGCGTTGCAATTTTAGAACATGATTTTACAGCATTGAAAGAACAGGCATTGATTTTGTTCATTTCTTTTTATTTTTCTTTTCCCCATGGCCATGGGGTATTACTTTGATCTTTCTCTCTCTCTCTCTTTGCTCCAAAATCGTTGTTCAGGAAGGCCAGGTCTGAGCATGAGCTATAATCAGTTCTGTTGTCACTGGTCTCTAAAGAAAAGCAAGTCATCTTTGATTAATAGAGATTAAGTCAGCTCTGGCAGAGTTTTTACCTGCTCATGAAGGAGCCTTCAGCTCTGTGCCTGAGAACAGCTGTGGGGCTTGTATTATATTTTCCGGAATAGTCCAGGCTCCCGTGCTGAGTGGCGCTTGGACCTGGCTCTGGTTGTCATGTCTGTGGTTTCACAGCTGTCCCCCGTGTCCCATATGCAGGCTCCTCCCAGGAGCAAGTGCCACAGCTGGACTGAAACCCACCCGCACTGGCCTTGGGGACAAGTGGCCTGTGCTGGCCTCTGGGCTCTGCCTCGCGGGGCCTGCCTCTGCCTCCACCCAGGCCCCCACCCCTCCCTGTCTCACCCCACCCCACCCCTGCCCCAGTGGCTGCTGTGGACCCTATGATGAATATCTTGCTCCCTCTCCCCTTTTCCCCTCGGTTCTCCTACCTGTAAAACAAAAATAGCACCTACCATGGACTGCCATTGTGAGGATCAAGTGAGAATGTGTGTGGACAATCACTGCAAAGCAATGTGGGCAAACACCATTATTATTTTGTTTCTTCCAGTTCAAAATCAACAAACACTAAAGACTTACTATGTGCAAGACCCTATGCAAGGTATGACTGTGGGTGCCTGGAACAGAGTAGGTTCTTTTTTTTTTTTTTTTTTTGAGACAGAGTCTCACTCTGTTGCCCAGGCTAGAGTGAGTGCCGTGGCGTCAGCCTAGCTCACAGCAACCTCAAACTCCTGGGCTCAAGCAATCCTCCTGCCTCAGCCTCCTGAGTAGCTGGGACTACAGGCATGCGCCACCATGCCCGGCTAATTTTTTCTATATATATATTTTAGTTGGCCAGATAATTTCTTTCTATCTTTAGTAGAGACGAGGTCTCGCCCTTGCTCAGGCTGGTCTTGAACTCCTGAGCTCAAACAATCCACCCGCCTCGGCCTCCCAAGTGTTAGGATTACAGGCGTGAGCCACCGTGCCCGGCCCAGGGTAGGTTCTTACATGTTGAGTGAACAGATGAACAGGGAGGACCTCGGGAGCCTCAGGGCAAGGGGTGTATTGTGGTTGGGGACAGAGAGATTGGAGGTCCCCTCTTGCTGCCACACACTGGGCAGACTCTGGATGCTTTTTCCACCTGGCCAGATTTTCCTGGCCTGCTTTCTATAAGTGCACTGGGCTGGAAGGCAAAAGACCGTCTTTAGTTTGAATTTAACACTATCTTATTTATTGAGCAACTGTTAAGTGCAGTGTGCAGGGAGAGAAGACACAGTGGTCGTCCCAGTGTGGTGAGGGGACAGCAAGTGAACAGGCAAGGGCCATAAGGGGGAGTGAGCAGGGCATCCCCAGCCCCACCCATGCAGCCAGTGGGGAAGGCGGGATGAGTAGGAGGTGTGCAGGCAAGTGAGAGAGAACAAGGCTGGCTCCTGGACCTGCAGGGGTTGGTATGGGTGGGGTCTATCATGGGTGGGTGGGCTGCTAAAACAGAATACCAGAGACTGGGCAGCTTTAACAACAGACAGTTCTAGAGGCTGGGAAGTCCAAGACCAAGGTGGCAGCAGATCCTGTGTCTGATGAGGACCCACTTCTTCGTTTGCAGATGGCTGTTTCCCCTTGTATCCTCACACTGTGCAGAGAGAGCAAGCTCCCCTGTTTCTTCCTAGAAGGCACTAATCCCACCCTCCTAACTACTCAGCCCACAAAGGCCACACTGCCTAATATCATCACTCTGGGGGTTAGGATTTCAACATATGGATTTGGGGGGGACACCAACATTCAGTTCTTAAAGGGGGGACTACTAGGTGAGCCAGAGCGGTGGGCAGAGCACAGACCTGGAGTTATGTGGCTGGGCAAGGCGGCCAGTGGAGGTTTTAGTTGCGGAGTGACAAGGTCAGACTGGGAAACGGGAAGAACAGCATGGAGACTGGCTTGGCTGGGGCACGCCCAGAGGCAGGGAGACCAGTCAGGAGGCTCTGCAGAGAGGGGGTGGTAGTCTGAGTCCTGGGCCTGATGCTGCTCCCCAGAGGACATGAGAGCTGGAAGGGACCTCAACAGTCACTCAATTCCCATTCCCATTTTACAGGTGGCGAAACCAAGGCCCAGTGAGGCCTGGCACCTGGTGCTTGCAGAAAGGCCACCCCTTGGAAGGCTTCTTCCTTGGGTGCTGGGCCAGCCCTCTCCTCTGCCCCTTTCTACCTGCACAGTGAGATGAGCCAAGGACATATATTCCTTCCTCCTCCTCTGGGCCAGGCTGCCTCTGTTGCAGGGTGACCTGTGAGACCTCGAGCTTGCGGTTCCCCAGAGGGCAGGAGCCTGAGACAGCAGGTCAGTAAGCAGTGAGTGTCAGTGTGGCTGGCAGGGCCTGGCTGAGCCCCTCACGGGGCACAGGTCAGGCCCAGGAGCTAGGCAGCTTGGGCCACATGTGGCTGAATGTGGGGACAAGGCCACGGGCCAGCAGTGTCAGACTGGCAAGGCAGGGAGGTGGCCTTTTCTAATGGAGTCACCTGTGTCCAGAACAGCCACCCTCCCCTTGGGCCTTGGGAGGACAAAGGAGTGAGGCAGAGGAAACCAGAATCAGATGCCACAGCGACTTCAGAGTGCTTTCTTGGCGGCTGGGGAAGTACGGGAGTGGGGCCAGCGGCCTGTGAGGTTTGTCCTCTGCTTGGTTCACTTGGCCCTGAGCCTGGACTGGGAGGGAAGATTCCAGCCCTGCTGCACAACTTACCAGCGGGGAGCCCTTGGAAAAAAGGGCTGCACCCTCTGGGCCTCAAGCTTCTCAACTGTGAAGTGGGGATAAGAATCATGTCCGTGGCTGAGCTGCCTTACATCACCCTGGGTCATGGAAGAGGCTGGAGGAGTTTGGATTCTCAGGGGTCTGGCCCCGCCCCACTCTGATCATCCGCAGGGCCCACTGCGGGGACAGCTCCACTCTGCTCCCTTGGCCCTAGCCAGCCCATCAGTGACGAGGGGTGGGATCCACTTCCTTGCTCTGATCTTCTCCATGGCCCTCCGCTGCTCCTGGGATAAGACGAGTCCCTGAAAAACACACATTAGGGGACATAGAAGTACGACAGCTGCAGCTAGCCCCCAGGTCACTGCCTCCCACCTTCCCAGGATGTACAAACGCCATCAACAGCGCTGCAGGCTAGAAGTAAGCCAGAAACAAGGAGACATTGAACTGACTGAAACTCAAAGCAAGGCCGGGAGCAGGACGCGGTGCCCGCTCCACGCCCCGTGGACGGGACGGAAGCCTGTTCCTGCCACGTGAGGGCTGCGTTCTCCTCAGCCTCCCTCCTCCGTGTCTCTTACCCCGTGGTGACAGCTGTCCTTTGAGATTTAACTTCAGTCGCTGTGAGCACGCTATCCTGCCTCTCAGGGGAGGTTCAGTGACCTCCGAGGGCACGTATGTGTTCCGGGGAGCTCGTGTTCTCATGGCCCCCTCCGGTCGGAGGCCAGCGTCTTCGTCCCCTGCCTGTGTCTTCTCTGTGGCTTGCACAGACCCGAACATGGGCTGCCCCAAGCCCCCAGTCACAGAGCAGGGTGCCACCACTCCTGCTCCGTGGAAGCTCCTTCTCCATGGGTCAAAGCCCTGCTGCTCCCCGCTGGCCACTCTGGATCTGCCGCCTCTGGCCTTGCCTCTGCCGGGCTCAGCTGCACTTGCTCCTGCCTGGGGGGACGGAGACTGGCGGGCCAGCTCACTGCCACTATACAGGCCACTGAAGCCCCTGCCCTCTGCTGGGAAGTAGGGAGGGACAAGAGGCTCCTTGTGGCTGGCTTTCCTCTGTTAGGGGCTCCACCGCAGGGTTCCTGGAGTGCAGAGTGCTACGGGGTGTGTTTGATGGGACAGCTCTTGCAATGGCTAAGTGTGCCCACAGGCCACCAGAGAGGCAGGGATGAGACGGACCAAATAATAGCCACCATGGCACATTCAGGCCATGCTTTTCTTCTGAACTGTGGCCCGCTGTGTGTCCCTCTCAAGGATCTCAGAGCAGCCCTGCCATGTTGCTTTGGCCTGGCTGTCTGAGTCAGGGTTCTCCAGGGAAACAGAACCGGTAGGATATGTATCTACTTCTGTATCTACATCTATAGACAGATTGATAGATAGATTTATTTTAAGGTATTGGCTCACATGATTGTAGGGGCTTTTAAATCCAGAATGTACAAGGTAAGCTGGCAGGCTAGGAATTCAGGTAAGTTGACGTTACAGTCTTGAGTTGGAAATCTGCAGGGCATGCCAGACAGGCAGGAATTGTAGGCAGGCTTCCATGTGGTAGTCTTGAGGCTGAATTCCTTTTTGGGAAAACCAGTCTTTGCTTCTAAGGCCTTTAGCTGACTGGACGAGGCCCACCCACATTATGGAGGGCCATCTGCTTTACTCAAAGTCTACTGATTTAAATGTTAATTACATCTCACCTTCATAGCAACATCTCAATGGGTGTTTGACTAAATGATGGCACTCTATAGCCTTGCCGCATTGACACATGACATTAACCATGACACAGCACCATGCCTGTTTATCTCATAGGCCTGTGTATCTGAACCCGGGTATGAGCTTGGCTTGAGTTTCCCTGGGAAACACTCCTAGGGGGCATGTAAACGCTCAGCACTACCTGTTAGGGGTAGGGGCAGGTGTCTAACTCCTTCTACTGGGTGTATCTGAAGCTCATGCATCTCCTGTGTCTATCAGGCAGGATAAAACCACACTGGTAGAAATGGTTAACTCTGAGTCATGGGAGTGTCAATGATTTCTTCCTTTGTTCTTTGTGCTTTTTAGTATTTTCCAAAATTTTGCAAGGATATATATTACTTTTTAATAGTCAGAAAAATTTTATTTAAAAATGTAGCAATTGGCTCTTAGCACTGGGAGGTTGGCTGTGGCTTGTTCTGTGGGAAGTTTCTCTTCCCCCAGAGCAGGAGAACAGGCTGGGGACTTTCCCTTGGCCCCCCAGGTTGGGTACGTCAGGCTGGCACATAAACAGGGCTGTCAGGGAGGAGACCAGAGGCCTCCCGAGCCAGGCCTGGGCCTTCCCCGACCCCACTGCACAGCCTTGGGGTCTCCAGTCTCCAAGTGGGGCTCGGAGGCTGAGGTCTGCAGGGGCAGTGAGGCCTCTGAGTTAATTCAGAGCCTGGAGCCTGGGGTCCCGCACTGCTCCACACATACAAGCCCCCAGGGGGTGGTGGGAGAGGGGATACTGGGAGATCTGCTTCAAGGTCAGATCAGAACAAAGCACAGCTTCTGCGGAGTCCTGGTGGGCATCAGAAAGGAGAGACCGGCCCTTCCAGGGCTGGCGGAGGTCCTGCTCTGCAGACTGCCCTGTGGATGAGCTGTGGCCAGCACCTCACTGCAGCCTGTCTTCCCAGCAGTTCAGTTGATAAGGAGTTAGTGCTTCCTCCGATCCCTTCTGTGGGCACAGCCCTGTGCCCAGCTCTGCCCATGGAAGACGGGAAGACGTGACCCAGGCCAACCCAGGCAGATGAGATAGGGGTGGGAGGAGGAAACATCTAGCCCCATGCTCGGGGCACTGACTCAGCCACAGTCAGGGAACAGCCTAGGCTGGGGTGAGAGTGTGCAGGGGGCCTGGGAGGGGGGATGGGAAGTCACGGGGCTGGAACAGTCTGCAAAGGATCCTGGGGGGAACCAAAGGGTGGATACACTTGGATGGTGGAGAGAAGAAGGGAAGGAAAGTCATTCTTGTCGCTTTGTGCCCTGGGAAGGCCATCACAATGGTGTTCTTAGAAGGAAGCCCACACCGTACCCTTGACTTCTGCGTTTCCAAATACCGAGCTTTGTGAGTTACCTGAAACTGTCATGATAACAGCTAATGCCTATGCAGCCTTGGTCCCAGTGAAGTGTGATTCTAACCCCTTAGGAGTACTGCATGGACTTACACACCCAGTATAACCTCACTGTTGTCTGTGTTTTGGGGAGGAAGAAACTGCAGCCTGGAGAGCCCAGGTAATGAGCCCAAGGTCACAGAGCTGTAATAAGCAGTGGACCAGGGAGTTGACCCAGAAGTCTGGGTCAGGAGTTCACGCTCTTTTTTTTTTTTTTTTTGAGACAGAATCTCATTTCGTTGTCCTGAGTAGAGTGCTGTGGCATCAGCCTAGCTCACAGCAACCTCAAACTCCTCCTGGGCTCAAGCCATCCTCCTGCCTCAGCCTCCCGAGTGGCTGGGACTACAGGCACATACCACGACACCTGGCTAATTTTTATAGTTTTAGTAGAGACGGGGTCTTGCTCTTGCTCAGGCTGGTCTTGAACTCCTGAGCTTAAGCAATCCTCCCGCCTCGGCCTCCCAGAGTGCTAGGATTACAGGCGTGAGCCACCGCACCCAGCCGAGTTCATGCTCTTAACTCCGTGCTATGATGCTTTGCCGTGGGAGGGGCCACCCAAGGCCTGCAGCTCCTTAGGAATAACACTCTTGTTTCTCCAGGGCGTGTTATGAAATGAGAACATTAACCACCACCAGCCACCAGCCCTCCTGCTAAATTTCAGAGCCCATCTGGGCATCAACCACCCACCCCTCCAGCTGCTTTTATTGGGAAGCTGTTTGTGAAAGGGGAATTGGAATTTCACTCAAAAGCTTTTTCTTTCTTTAGGAAATACAGTTCTCTCAAACTGCGCGCCGGAGCCATTGATTGAGCAATAATAGGAGGTATTTGTGCGGAGAACTGTGTCTCCTTGCACGCTCTGCTAATGTTCTCTTTGGCAGGTGTATTGAATATTGACAAAGAAAATTCATGTCGTCCTGCATTTCCCCAGCTTCTCAGGAAGAAGGGGAAATTAGTTTTTGAACAGAGCATAAATACCATCACAGGTGTCGGATTGCTGGGGACGGCATGCATTAATCGAGGCCCAGCGGCTAGATCAGTGCCTGGCCCATCATACACCCTCAACCAAAATACCAGTTGCTGCCACGAGGCAGAGTGGGAGAATGAGGCCGGGATGGAGGAGGTCACCCTGGCCACCCTGCTCCTGATGGTCAGGACCAGAAGTGATACTGACTTTTTATAGATATATACATTGTGATGAAAGTCTAGCAATAGTTGGCAAATTAATGCTATATGCAAAATAGAGAGCTTTGCAAGTTACTTTAGAGAACATCTAGTTTAATTCTCCTCATTTTAGAGGTGGAAACTGAGGCCCAGAGAGGGGAAGGGCTTGCTCAAGCTCCTACAGTGAGTCCCTTTCAGAGCTGGGACTCCAGTCCCGCTAGTGGGGAGGCCACACTCCTTCTCCAGGTTCATTCTCTAGCCATGGCTGTGACCTAATCATAGATTTGAAGGTTAAAGAATCAATGACTGCCTTTGGAAAAAGAAATTACAACTCAAGTTGGCGAGTTTGGCGCTGAGGCACCAGGATTCACTGCTAGGGAGAGACAGCAGCCATCAGTTTAATACTCAGACCTCTGAGCCATGTGTCTAGTTAACCAGGAGATTCTTTCTGAGACGTTCTCACCATGATTTCTGTCCCCATCATTGTTGACTGAGCCCATGGGCAATATGCAATATGGTGATGACACTGCAGAAATCAGAGATGCCTTTCTGCTCAGTTTCCAGGGAGGGCAGTTGACACCCACAGAAATACTAATTGCCTCTTTGCTAGTTATTGGTAGATTTAAAACCAGAACCTAGAACTGGAGACTTCCCAACTAGGAATCTAACTGCAAGGAAACAGTATCTCTCTCAGCAAGTCTCCTTCTAGTGATTTCCTCATGGTAGTGTTTTTAAAATGTTTCAGAAAATCCCCCCGCTCTGGCCCTTACAAAGACAAACCCCGTAGACACAGGAAAGAGGATTTTACACCCATCCAGATTTGAGGACTGTGGATTTACAGAGAGGGGCAAGAGATTATTCCCTGGGGGAAGGGAGGATTAGGCTGTTGGTCATTTTTGACAGTCAGAGGGTCTCACCTAGGGCTACTCGAATAGGCTGTCCATGGATGCTGCTAGTAAAATTTTGGTTGCACGTCTGCAATAAGTACAGAAGCGGGAAGTAAATGTTTAGAATCTTCTATGGCAAGTGACAGAGTAGCTTTATGCTTGCTGAATCTAATAAGAAAAATGTGAACCTATATTTTGTAGATCTTTATGGTTTATTTCATTTTTTTCTAGAAAGCTATTTTTATTATATTTCTCATAAGTATTGGTCCACAACTGATTGAAAATAATAATGATAACAAAAGAATACTGGTCCTTCACCTTAGATGAAATTTGAGAAGCTCTTCTGCCTGGTCTCTTCTCCAGAGATTCTGGTGCAATTGGTCAAGGACGCAGCCTGGGCACCCGGTGCAGCCTGGGTGGAAAAGCCCTGCCGCCCCAGGTCAGCAGCAGCGCCATCACCTGGCAACCTGTTGGAAATGCAACTCTTGAGCCAACCCCAGAGTCACGGAATCAGAAACTCTGGGGGTGGGTACAGCAATCTGTGTCATTAAAAGTCCTCTGTGTTATTTGGATGCATGCTTGAGTCTGAGAACTAGTGCCCTCCACTCGCTCCTTAGGTCAGAGTCTGTCTCCTCTCCCAGCACTGCCCAGGGCCTGGCCCAGCAGGCACAGTCGTGCACATGCTGACCCAGTGAACATCCCGCACTGAAGCACAAACACACCCTCAGCTGCCCAGGCCTTTTCCCCTCCCCATGTAGGTGTACTGCCAAAGCCTCAGCCTGAAAATCAGGGGCAGAAATCTCCTCTTTATACCCCTGGAGATTTCTTTCTTCCTTCCCCTTTCTCTGCAATGAAACATCTAGCATTGCCTATTTTTTTTTTTTTTTTACTTATTCATCACGCATTCATTCATGTATTTATCATTTGCTGAACCAAAGTTTTTTGAGCTCTCTCTGCATGCAGGTGCAGTGTGGGTCTGGCATGCAGAGTGGAAGGGAAAGTTCGGATAGATGGGGGACAGGTGCTGGTGGAGGGGCCATGGCTCCTTCCTAGACCTGGCTATGGCTCTGCCTTGTGTGGGGCTCTGGGCACGTCATGGCCCTGCTCTTATCCATAAAATGGGTGTAGTTTGGACTGGATAAACTCTTAGGGCCCTTCTATCTGTAGTGCCCTTAGCTTCTACAGGAAAGCTGGTGGCCAAGGCAGTGTGCTAGGCTCATGGGCACACAGTGAGTTCAGTCATTATGGGATGAGTGAATGGATGAGTGGAAAAATGGATGGATGCCATGAGGAGCATGGGAATGAACAGATGAACCAACGAGGGGACATAAGGATGAGTGTGAAATCTTTCTAGGGGGCAGCAGAAGGGGTGTGTGTGTGTGGTCCTAAGACTTGAGCAATGGAGACCCATCAATTCCTGCACATCTTTGCTATCCCATGTTCTGGCCTCATATGCAGAGCAAACAGGACATCCCAGCAACCCAAGCAATCAGAGCATAGGTGAGCAGGGGCCAGGACGAGCTCTCCAAGGTAACCCAATCCCATTTCCTCCCTCTGCAGCTTTCCAGCAGCTGGGCACCCAGCTTGGGCTTGGACAGCCTCCCAGGTCCCACCAGCATTTGGGTGGGGGGGGGCAGTCCCTCCTGCAGGCTGCCTTTCCTGACCATTCCAGCCCTCAATAATCTCCCCCCAGCATGCCCACAGCCCCACAAGTCTGAGCCTCACACTCCAGCCTTTGCTCTATCCCCAGCCTAACTCTTCCAACTTGGAAGCTCCATGGATGCTCATAAATATTTATTTTAAAAATTATTTTTAATAACATAATAAATACACAAATACATTATCATATTAAAAAATAAAAACAAGGGAGACAAACATCCCCCCTGGCCTTCCTGATACTATCCACCTCCCTGGGGAACACGTTTGATTAGTTCCCTGAGTTTCTTTCCACATCTTAAATTTTGCATTTACATTTGAATTTCTGTATTTCCATTATTTTGTTTACATAAATATCATACGATACAGATGCTCTTTTCACTTAACAATGTGTCTTAGAGACCTTTCAGTGACAGTGCTTTTGTGCTATGCAGCATTTTTGTGTGTCATCTATGTTGTGGCATAAAATGTCATGTATGTTAATGACTTCCTTGCATACCAGGGCAGGGATACATGTCCTTATTAAGGGAGGTGTGGTACATTTCCAGAGTTTCTCAGTTATAAACTCTGCTGCAGAGATCATTTTTGCACATGCCTCTGTGTAGCATGTGTAAATATTTCTCCAGGGATAAACTGGAAAGCGGAATTGCTGAATTGAAGGCTATGCATACTTTGTATTTCAATAGATGCTGCTAAACTGCCCTGAAAATTGCTTGCTTCCCGGCACCTGAGACCCCCAATATATCCTACCCGTCTACAGCAGTTTTTAATCAACATTCATTGTGGCAATCTGATAAGCAGGAAGGTGAATCTCATTCTTGCTTTAACTTGCATTTCCCTGATTACTCTTAAGGTTGGTCATATTTTCATATGGCTATTGGCCACTTGTAGAGGAAATTCTCTTCAAATGAATTAGCCATTTAGTAAAAACACCGGTAAGGAAGGAGAAGAGTAACGTGGCTCTGGGCAGATTACTCTGTGAGGTCCCAGACCACTGAGCTAGTCCAGGGGGTTGCTCAAGGGACCCGGCTGGAGTGCAGGTGAGGAAGGCATTTCTGACTTGTAGAGCGATAGAGTCACACAGCCAATCAGAGGCCAGGTTGGGACCCTCACCTCATGGGGTCTCACCCTAACTGGATACCCCTCAATATTGGAACTGTCGCTGTCTGAACTCAGGAACCCAACAGATGTGCATGGTGAGGGTTACAACTCTTTTGACTACAATTTGTATAATTTATTGCTGCATAATAAACTACCCCAAAACTTAGTGGTAACAACAGCAATTATTTATTTGCTCCTGCTTCTGCAATTTGAGGAGGGCTTGACAGGAACAGCTCAGCTGTGAATAAATAGCTCCATGGATTGTCTGCTGGGGCTGGAACATTCAAGAAGACTTCATTAACTTGTCTGGAGCCTGGGCTGGGATCTCTGGACCAGCTGGGGCTTGGATGGGCATCTGTCTACATGGCCTCTCTGAGTGACTGAACTTGGGCTTCCTCACAGCGTGGTGGTTTTAGGGAAGTGATACTTTTTACACGGCAACTGGTTCCCCCCAGAATGCAAAAGTGGAAGCTGCCAGGTCTTCTAATTACCTGGACCTGGAATCCTCAGAATGTCATTGGTGCCCCATTCCATTGACTGATCAGTCACAGGGCCAGGGGAGGAGTGGCAAGGGCCCTTTGTAAAAGAGCATGTGGGCTGGAAATGCAACCTACACAACTGACATCCTTTCCAAGCAGATTGAGAAAAAAGAGGAGAATGTATTATGATGATGTGGGGTGTCTCAGGAACCCCAGGCCAGGAAATGCAGCTGTGGCAAGGTCTGGATTGGGGAGAGCCATCAATAACCCAGGCTGTCCTCCCACTCCCGCCTTCCTGGTCTCCCCTGGGCTTCCTCCTTCTCTCCCTGCAGATCAGCTTTCTCTGCTTTTCCGTGTTCATGGACTCTTATGAGATTGCCCCAGAATAGCATCCTGAGTCCCCAAGTCCTCAGCTACCCCAAGTTTTTCTGAATCCCAATTCCAAACCCCAGATTGGCCCAGCCTGGGCCAGTCGTTCTCCCAGATGAGGGAAGTGAGGCTCAGAGACCTTAAAGGCGTCACCCAGCACAGGTAAGGGCAGAGCTAGGTTCTGAACTTGGGGGTCCCCTCTGACTCCAGAGTCAAGGCTCAGTGCAGGCTGCCCCCTCCCACAGCCCCTGTCAAGCTCAGCCCAGTGGGGGCAGAGTGGGTCTGGACCTCCAGGCCAGGCCTCCCGAGCCAGCAGCCTCCTTTGTTCCCTGCCTGGAGGGGGCAGCGTACTGCGAATGGGTGGTGGGCTCGCCTAGAAGGGTAATTCATCCAGGCTTCACCCACCCCAGCACACTTTCTGCCTCACTCTAGCTCCAGCACAGGCTGAGAACCTGGAGTTTCTAAGGCTTGGGCAGGCAGGAAAGCTGGCTTTTGAGCCTCCTTAGGTGCAGGCCAGGTGTCTTGCTGGCAGCTTTCTGGGGTCTGCCTGCGTGTCTGGGATAAGACCCTCCAAGGCTGCCTCTGACCAGGCACCCTTCCCTACATTCTATGCAAAGACTTGGCTTGTGGGTCTGCCATCACCTGCACCACTTTCCCCACCCTTTCCCTGCAATAGGAGCCGGCCTGTTTCAGGGGACTCTTGTGCTACAGGTCCTTAGATCCTTCGCTTCTCTGCTGATGACTTGGCTGATGTCAACCACAGCCTGCAATGTCTCCCTCCCCCAGCTCTACCTAAGGATATCCTCCCCACCCTCCCAGGCTCAGGGCAAAGGCCACCTCCTCCATGATGTCCTCTTAGGCTTTCATGAGAACTGTTTCTATCTCCATTTGGACACCGGTCTCCTTTCAACTTCAGTTGCTCAGATTTTGGACACAGGCAGCAAGGCCTGGAATATCCACACAATCCATATATTATTTATTCTCTCAACAACTGTTTGTTGAGTGCCTACTCTGTGCCGGGAACAGGAGAGATGTCAGTCACTGCCCTCATGGACTGAGATTCTGCTGTGGGAAGCGGGCAAGAAAGAAGATGACGAAGTCCAGAGCACGGTGAGTCACATGGAGGCAGGTGCTATGGGGAGGTACAGCAGGGAAGGGAGATTAGAGAGCCAGGGATGGGGCAGACGGTGCAATTAAGAGACGCTAGGGAAGAGTTCACTGAGAAGGGGACATTTGAACAGAGACTCGAAGGAGGTGAGAGAGTGAGCCCCGAGGCTGGCTGGGGGCAGAGCCTGGCAGGGAGCAGGTGCCCAGGGCCTGGGCAGGAGCAGGCCTGGCATGTCTGAGGCACAGTGTGGCAAGAGCAGAGGGGACAAGAGGGAGAGGGGTAGAAGATGGGGCGAGGTCATGATACATGGCCCTGGGGATCATGGCAAGGCTATTGGCCTTTACGCTGAGTGAGGGGGGTTACTGGGGCATTATCGCTGTTATTTTACCATTATTGATAAAGAAAAGTATGTGATAAGCAGCCATGAAATTAGTAGGTATCTGTAATCATAACTAACATTTAGTTCCATCTATCCACCAAGCACTGTGTTAAGCACTTTACATAAATAATCTCATTTAAATATCCTCACAACCACCCATGAGCTGGTACTCTCATTCGTCCCATTTTACAAATGAGGAAATTGAGACTTCCCAGGGAGTAAGTTTAGTGACTTTCCCAAGGTCACACAGCTAGGAGGTCCCGGAATAGGAATTTGAATTCAGGCAGCCTGACTTCTGAGGACCACCACTTACTCTGCCTTGAATTGATGAATAGGTATTCATGGAATCCTTCCCAATGGTCACACTGGTATGTTTAGCTCCAAGATGAGACAACGTAGTGCATGCCTCGACTTGACCCAGAATCTTTTAGATGAGTGCCCATTCGCCCATCCATCCATCCACCCTTCCTCCTCTCCTTTCCTCCCTCCCTGTGTCTCTTCATCTATCCACTCACCCGATCACTCAGTGTTCACTGAGGCTTCCTGTTACCCAGACCATGATGCACCAGGGGTCCTCAGCTGTTTCCTGTTGTTATTTTGATATTTCATGGAGAAGGGCAGCAGGAACCAAAGAGGAGCCTCAGATTCCACCCTGGCTCTACCCTACCCAGCCTGTGACCTCTCTGGGCCTCAGTCTCCCCGAGTGTCTCCAGGGGGCGTAGCCTGTGGTTGTCCATCCACTGTGGTGCTCCCTGGCTGCAGGGCGTGCTGATCTGGGCCAGGTGAGCTCTGACCCATGCTGTTTCTGCTGCCTGCAGTGGGGTCTAGGGGGACCTCAGCTGCACATGTGACTCAGCCTCCTTCGGTGGCCCAGGTAGGAGGTGGCCCATTGTCGCTCTCAACAAAGAACGTGTTCTGCTCTTTGTGTGGGGAAGCACGAGCCTGTTCCCTGCCACTTTCTTTCTGTGTGAGCCCTGGGCGGGGGCACTGAGCCCAGTGCCATAGAAACCAGGCCTGCTGTGGGGAGAAGTTTCCTCTCCACCCCACTCCATCCCTGCTGGAGCGCTCAGCCCTGTCCAGAGCCCATGTGGGTATGCAGCCACTCACCTGGGCAGAGATGGGACCTGGGGGTGTGGTGCCTGCCTCCAGCCAAAGTGGGGTCCTGATTACTAGGGACAGAGTAATGTAGCTCAGCTCACTGCCCTGCCCTGCCTTTCAAATTCCTGCTCACATTTCCCCTTGGAAAAGTCAGCTATGAGGTAGTTAGGAGGCTAAGGAAGGATTGCACGTCCATGGACACACATGCCCCCAGACATGTGTGCGTATATGCACACACACCACACAGACAGACAGGACACACACAGCAAACACACCCACACTTCCCAGGCAGGGCACCCACTTGGCCAGTATCTCTGAACCAGGCCCAGCTGTTTGTCCTTGCCCACCCATCCTCTTCGTCCCTGTACTCTGGGCCTGTCTAGGTTCTGTCGTCTCTTCTCTGCTCAAAAACAATCTCTCAGCCCTCTGGCCACCCATTGTTGTAGGCAGAAGAATGGCCCCCAAAGAAGTCTACATCCTAATCTCAGAACCTGTGAGCATTAGGTCACATGGCACAGGGAAATTAAGGTTCAGATGGAATTAAGATTTCTATCTTAGTCCTTTTGTGTTGCTATAACAAAAATACCTGAGACTGGGTGATTTATAAGGAACAGAAATTTATTTCTCACAGTTCTGGAGGCTGTCAGTCCAAGATGGCGGCACCGGCAGTTTCACTGTCTGGCGAGGGCCCGGTCTTTGCTTCCAAGATGGCACCTTGTTGCTGCACCCTGCAGAGGGAGCAAATGCCATGTCCCCACATGGCAGAAGAGCGGCAGGGCAAAAGGGGCCTAAGCTAGTTCCCTGCGGTCCTTTTATAAGGCACCAACCCTCATGACTTAATCATGCCCCAAGAGGCCCCATCTCCCAACAGCACCACAGTGGGGAATCAGCGTCAGCGTGTGACCTTTGGAAAGGACACATTTAAGCCAGAGCAGTTGCTAACCAGCTGACCTGCCATGGGGAGATTATCCTAGATTATCCAGATGGATCCACTGTAAGCACAAGAATCCTTACAAGTAGCAGAAGGGGCAGGAAAGCCAGAACCAGGGAGACAGCAGTGTGAGAAAGATTTGGCCTGATGTTGCTGGCTTTGAAGATGCGGGAGGGACCACCAGCCAAGGACTGTGGGTGGCCTCAGCAACCTGGGAAAGACAAGGGAACAGATTGTCCTGTAGACCCTCCAGAAGGAGTGTAGCCCTGCTGACACCTTGATTTTTAGCCCAGTGAGACCCATTTTGGACTTCTGACTTCTAGAATGGTAAGAGAATAAATGCATGGTTTTAAGCCATCAAGTTCATGGTAATTTGTTGCAGCAGCAATCAGGAACTAATATACTTATGCCACTTCACCTGTCCCTCTCTCACCTGACACGCTGACTTGCATCACAGTTCCCTCATGACTGGCTGCAGGGATATTGTTGTCCAGTTAGTTGACAGTGTGCAAAACCATAGCAACAGCTTCAACTGGCTGTGAGACCCTGCAAATGCCTCTTCCCCTTTCTTATCCTCCACTCCTGCATCTCTGCAGCTGGGCGCTGGGAGAAGGGCCCTTCAGCTGCAACCTCCTGGGTCCTGGAGTTCTCTAGAAGCAGGGCGTGAGCTCCACTGGCATGCGGGAGGAAGGGAACCAGGTGCCACCAGAGCATCAGGTCAGCCTGGGGTCTGCCTCTCCAGCCTCGAGCTCAGGACCAGCCTGTGTCGCAACAGCTGCATTCTTGCAGAACCATCATAACAGGGCCAGGGGCCATCAGCACTGCTCCTCTCCTGTGGCAGACAGACTCCCTTGAGGCTGGGCTGGGTGACAGACTGTCTGCTGGATGTGGTCCAGCATGGTGCCATCACCTAACATGGGCAAACTGGAGGGTGTAATTTTCATGGTCAGAAATCCGTTAGAAGACAAGGAAATGCCCTGGATCATTTTCCCTTTCTCTCCATGTGTCCCTTTCCCTGTGGTGCTGCAAATATTTGCACCTGTTTGCCTGGGACTTTCTCTGACAGCCAGAGCCTCCTCACCACAAACATGCCAAGCCAAGGCCCAGAGAGTTAAAGATTTCTGGGGCCAACCTATGACCAGCAGGTGACGGTGTATCACCACCCCCACGAACATGAGCTCTGGTGTTAGGGAATGGGAAATCATATCCCCACCCTATGGCTTACTAGTTGTGTGACCTTGGTAAAGTTACTTAACATCTCTGTGCTATTTTCTTATCTATAAAATGAGAATCTAATCATGTGTACTCAGCACTATGGTAATTAAATGAGATACATACATAGAGTCCTAAGAACAGGGCTGAACACACAGTCAGGCCCCAGCTAAGGTTACTGAGTTTATTTTCCACTGGGCAAGCTTCAGCACTTCATGGGATTTTTCCCTGGAAAGGCTTTCCTGGTGCAGTTTATTGACTTGGAGCCCACACTACGGCACAGACCAGGACAGGCTGTGTGTTTTTCATGAAAGCTCCTCTTTCCAAGGCCCAGCTCCCAGGAAAAAGGAAGCCCGGGCCAGGCAAGACACAGGCAAATGCCGTGAGCCACAGTCAGCTGGGAGCTCCCCTTCACCCACCATGATCCAGGACTGTCAATGGCTCCCAACTGGGCAGGGGGTGGGGGGACTAAGTCCAAACTCCTCCTCTATGTGTTCAAGTGGGATCAGGAAAATCAGTCCAGCAGGGAGGGAAATCACCCTTGGCAGAAGGCATGGCATGTGCCAAGGCATGGGGGTGTGACCTGGTGTGACTAACTATTGTTACTATGTGTCTCAAGGGTTGACATTGGTGTGAGGGTGGGAGAACAAATCTTCCCAGGTAATTCGGGACTTTCTGTGCCTCTTGTCCTGGCTACTAAATACCACTAGCACTCCCTTGGCCCTTTGATAATCCAAAGTGCCCCCCTGGAAGGGGCCGTACCCTCCCAAGGAGAGGACACTGATGGGCAACCTAAGCGCTACCCCGGGTGATGGCTGCGTGTACGGAGCATCAGTGAGAGCAGGGGCAGGAGGGGTGGCCAGGACCCAGGACTGGGGCTGGGGGGCCAGGTAAGGTGCTGCCTCCTGTCTCCTATACGGATCTCCCTCCTGTGTGCACCTGCCTCCCGCCTGCACCTGCCTCCCAGAACAAAAGCAGCAGCCTTGTCAGCCTCCCTGGGGGCTGGGCACAGACCTTTCCCTCTTCCCTTGAAGAGCTGCTCCCTCCACCCCCACTCCCCTCCTTCCCCTGCTGCTGCTACTGGGTGTCTGCAGGTGAGGAAAGGGTGCAAGGACACCCAAGAGGCTGGCACCAGTGGTTGCCTTTGGGAACCTGGGGATCCTTTCTACCTCTTGAATTTGGTTATGTGTTCTTGTGTGAGCTATTTCAATTTAATATCTTTTTTTTTTTTTTTTTTTGAGACAGAGTCTCACTCTGTTGCCTGGGCTAGAGTGCCATGGCATCAGCCTAGCTCACAGCAACCTCAAACTCCTAGGCTCAAGCGATCCTACTGCCTCAGCCTCCCGAATAGCTGGGACTACAGGCATGAGCCACCATGCCCGGCTAATTTTTCTATATATATTTTTAGCTGTCCATATAATTTCTTTCTATTTTTAGTAGAGATGGGGTCTCGCTCTTGCTCAGGCTGGTCTCGAACTCCTGAGCTCAAACAATCCGCCCGCCTCGGCTTCCCAGAGTGCTAGGATTACAGGCGTGAGCCACCGCGCCCGGCCTCAATTTAATATCATTTTAAAAAGCACTTTCAAATTGCAGAAGAGTTGCAAGAAAGAAAAACACAAAGAACTCCTATACCCATTACTCAGATTCATTTAATTGTTAGCATTTTGCCACCTTTGCATTATCATTCATTCCCTCTTTGTGCACGCACACACACACACATATATATATATATATAATATACACAGTACATTATGCCCTAAGTACTGCAGTATGCATTTCCTAACAACAAAGACATTCTTTTACATAACCAGAGTACAATGTTTAAAATCAAGAACTGTAACATTGACACAATCCATATGTTCCATATTCAAATTTTGCCAATTGTCTCAATAATGTCCTTTCTAGCTACTTTTCCCCTACCCAGGAGCCCACCCGGGATTGTGTGTTGCATTTACTGTTTGTGTCTCTTTGCTGCCCTTTAATCTGGGGCAGTTTCTCAGCCTCCCCTAGTCATTCATGACCTTGACACTTTTGTAGAGCCCATGTCAGTTAGTTTTTAGGCTGTTCCTCCATTTGGAATTGTCTGGTGTTTCCTCGTGATTAGATTCAGAAAATCAGTAGTTTTTAAAGGTAAAGATGATGAGTGGTTGAAGGCTAGGAATCTAAGAAATAGAGGAAGTCTCACATAAGAGGTTTCAGAGGCTGGCTGACCAGGTTTGGAATCTCAGATTTGTCATAGTTTATTCATACATTTATTCATCCATTCAAGGACTATTTATTTAACACCTATTAGGAGTGGGCACTGTTCTAATTTCCTGGAATACATCAGTGAACAAAGGCAAAGTCCTTGCCCTTGTAGAGCGCAGAGGGGTGAATAGTGATGAGCCTTCCCCTGGAACCTCAGAAGGGGACCTTGCTGGCAATAGGGTCTTCGTAGACGTAATTAAGGCACAGATCCTGACAGGAGGTCATCCTGGACTCCCGGGTGGGTCCTGAATCCAGTGACGATTGCCCTTACAAGAGACAGAACAAAAGACACCGACCCCGAGGGGAAGGCCACGTGGACACAGAGCAGAGGGACTGTGGCTCTGGGGACAGTTCTGGCCTCCACCACGGCGAGAGAACACATTTCTGTCGTTGGAGCCGCCTATTGGTGATATTTGTTACTGCAGCCCCGGGAGGCTCATACTGACAGGTTCCATTCTTGCAAGGAATGATGCAGGGGCAGCTTAGTGAGTGTCAGCAAATTTCTTCATTTCAAAATCAAATCAGGATAATGGCACCTAACTCAAGTGGGGACTAATAGAGAATGGAAATAAAGTGGCGGGAACACAGAGGTGCTTCGTAATTGACAGCTGTTACTACCACGGCCCATCATGACCCCCAGCAAGGACTCGAAAGCAAAGTTTGCCCAGACAGTCCTCCCCTGGGCAGGTAGCTGGGAGCAACTCCACCTGGTCAGATTCCAGCTCCCTGGGGGCCGGCAGGGCACAGGATTCTAGAGTGCTCTTTCCCTCTAAGCAGAGGGAAAGGGGGGGAATAAATCTGCCTTTGCAGCCCCCCAGCTCAGCACACCTAACCCAACACCCCTTATGCTTCCAGCCAGGCCTGGCTCCGCCCGAGTCCACTGTCTCCTAAAGGGTCGACTCACCGGGAGGGTGTAGTTGGTTTTGGCTGCTGAACTGGCAAGGTCACACCTCTGGGGAGTGGAGTGCTCTGGATGTGGGGACACACACGGCAAGGTGGCTGGAGCCCTGAGCTGGGAGGGACGAAGAGGACCTCTTTCCTCTGTGTGTGTGTGTGTTAGAGAAGAGGGGTTCTCACTCCTCCTCTCTGAGTCATCTCTACCAGGATAATACAGGCTGCGATGATTCTTAGCAAGGTGAGGCCACAGGCCCTAGAGCAAGTTATTCTGCCACCCTGGAGAGCCTGCAGGTGGGACCAGGACACCTTCCCCCTTGGCCTTCCAGGCCCAAACAGTGCCCCTGGCTTCTTTCACATAGGAGGTGTCCTGGCTGGGGGTAGGCAGAGATTGGGCCAGTGCCACTGTCACCAGCAGGCCTGGCACAGAGGCCACTGGGTCCTGCTCTGAGATAGAGGCCTGGACCCCAAGGCCTCTCGAAGGCTCTTCTGGAGCCGGGACTCCTGTCAGCATTCACCGAAATGGCCCCTTCTCGCAGGGACGAATGGCTGCTGAGGGGTGACAAATGTGGGCCTTCAGATGGTTCACCCAGAAGCAGCAGCCTGGTGTCTGTTGATGTTTTTAGGTTGCATAATGCAAGTCCACCTTAAATTTGCATAGCCACATATTTTTGTTGTTGAAGCCCTGTCACATCAACCTGGTCAGTCCTGGCACCTCTTCCTGCAGCCTAGATCAGCCAAAACCTCTTCCCGTTCCCCAGATGGTAGACGGAGGCCCCACGAGGTGAAGGGCTTGCCCCATGCCACTCAGCAACTGAGAGGAGCTAGAGAACCATGGAGTGGTCCCTATAGACAGCCCCCGACTCCCAACAGAGATCTGTCTCTTAGTAATGAAAGGGAACCTAAGTACCCAGATAATTCCCTTTGCCTCATCTGAATGGACAACACTCTGGGCTCAGAGCGCGTGAGCACAGAACAGAGAGAAGAGAGCTGCTGTGGCCAGGAGACGAAGAAGACGCCACACAGGTCTGAGCAGCGCATTAGCATAACCACAGAGGGTCCACGGGCTTCTTCTGCAGGGAACTTGCCAGCGCACACCATAGCTTGAGTCATGCAAATTGCTAGATTTGGTTTTAATTTATTTGCAGATGAATATTCCTCCCCAGCGGCAGGAGGAGGGAGGAGCGCACAACCTCTTTTTAATTATTCAGGGCTTTACTTCCAAAGCCCGCTGAGCCGAGGCCCTGGACCGAGGGAGATTCTGATTCTCCAGCGAGTCCCTTCCTGACTGCTCGTCCACGATAACATGCCCGATCAATCGTCCGGGACCCAGGCGGACCTCATCCCTCCCCTTCTCTTCGCATCCCCTGCCTCTTGCCCCTGCCAACAGAGCTTTGGTAAGCACCGCTGTGCACAGTCCTAGGCGTGGGTGGGGCAGGGGGCAGCAGCCAGATGCCCAAGCAGAGGAGCTGGGTCCCCTGGGGGAGCTTTTTCCACACTTGCCCCCTTCAGCTGACCTTGAAGGATAAGTCAGATCAGGTCACTCCTCTGCTCAAGCACCTTCAATGGCTCCCACCTCACTCAGAGTAAGAGCCATGGGCCTTACAGTGGCCCTCAGGGCTCTCCACACACATGGGATGCACGTGTGTCCATGCACACACGCACGTGTGCCCAGACACACTCCCAGCACCCTCTTCCTCTTTCACCCTGCTCCGTGGCACTGGCCTCCTTGCTGTTCTGGAACTTGCTGGGCACTCTCCCAGCTCAGGGCTTTGCACTGGCTGCTCCCTGTGTTGGAGGCACTTCACGAGGTACCTGCTTGGCTCACTCCCTCAGCTTCTGCCTCAAATGCCACGTCATTGAGTCCCTCCCTACCACCCTGCAGTGGATGCTGGGGTGCCCCACCCAGGTCCCTTTTCTTTAGACTAGAGCACCACCCCTGACCAGCCTCCCCTCGCACCAGACACTGTCCTTGTGGAATGACAGCTGCCCTGCCTGGGAGATTCCTCTACCTCCCACCTTCCACTGCTGGGTATGGCCCCCAGCCACTGGCTCACAGACAGGGGGTGCAAAGGCTGCAAGGGTGGAGTGTGCACTCCATGCCTCGGAGCTGTCGGAGGACCAGGCCGAGCTGACTCCAGCGGAGGCCGTGCCCTGCTCTGCCCTGCTTCCCTCGCTCCCTCTCCTGGAGCCTCCGTCAGCACACCACACGCCAGAGCCTCACCTCAGCCTCCGCTTCTCGGGAACTGGATGCAAGACTCACGCTACTTAAAATCGCAAACTCCAGCCTTCACTCACATCCCCTCCATCCCCTGCTTTATTTTTCTTAACGTATCACCGCCTAATATTTACCTTTACTTATTTCTTTGCTTTTCATCTTTTGGCCTATTGCTCCCAACATAGAAGTCCTACTTAGAAGGCAGGAGTTTTATCTTTGTTCCCGTTGTTCACTGCCTGCGAACAGCAGATGCTCAATAAGTAATTCTTACATGGAATAAGTATCGCTATGGCCGTGAGTGCTGTGGGCAGCCAAGGGCTGGGCTCAGGGAGGGCTCCTGGGACGGACAGCACAGGCGCTGGTGTTGAGACCAGCTCTGGAAGGACGAAGAGGAGGGACGTCTGAGGAGGGCAGTGATGAGAGCGGAGGCCTCGAGGTGGGACTGTGTGGGGGGCATTCAGGGACCAGGGGCGCTATGGAGGGCAGGGGACGGAAGGGCTGCAGGGGTGCACTAGGCCTCCGGGTTCTGTCCTGCGCAAAGTCCTCTGTGCTAGCACCACGCAAGATGCTTTTCCGAAAGGTCACCTCTCCTTACCACGGCAGCGGCAGGGGCCAATTCTCAGAAGTGGGAGGAAATTTTCCTGGAAGGAAGACAAGCCCTTTTGCCAGCAGCACTTCCACCCCCGAGTCCTTCCCAGAGCTGGGACAATCCCAGGAACGAGAGGCACCCCTCACCGAGACCCTTGCGGGCCAGGGCCCAGGCCACACTCTGCTCCTTAGTCTCTCGTTTATTCCTCTGATGGTCACCCTGCTTACAGATGCAGAACCTGAAAGCTCAGTCATGACACCTGCACAGCAGAGCCAGACTCAAGCCCAGGTCGTCTGTCTGTCAGTCTGTCTGTCTATGGAGTTATGCAGACTCTGGGAGCCGCTCCGCGGCC
>CM052437.1:114422533-114486632 GCA_028533085.1 Varecia variegata | reverse complement strand
CCATCCATGAATGGGGGCTGACCCCATGATCCTCAAGGTCCCGTCTGCTCTGGGACCCCCTATCCCACCAGCTGTTGGGAAGGGCGGGCAGTGCAGGAGTGAGGGGCTCATCTGGCCGGCTGAAAGCCTAGTGGCTGAGCTCTCTTGCTGGGTTCTCGAAAGCTTTCTGCCTTTGCTGCTGCTGCTGGAGAAAAGGCTTCCTCCCTGCGGTTCTGAAGGGAAAACAAGCAGTTGTGCCTGGGGAGGTCTAACATGGGCACTGTGGCTCCCGGGGAGAGGCGGAGCAGGTATTGTGCTGCCCGGCAGAACTGACAGCCGGCATCTTTCTCAGATCTGGAAGTTATCATTACAAAGAAAAAAAACCCACGCTGCTTTCTCCTCGTTGCATCGGGTAGTCAGTCCGTGGTCTAACAGCAGCGGGAAATGGATGTCTTGTTTAATGACAGGATGTGCTCTCGCTCTGTCTACAGCCATGTGGCTCCATCGGGTCGCAGCCAAGTTGACCTCTCCAGCAGGACAGGCAGCATCTGCCGCCATAAGTATGTCGAGGTGATGTCGCCCACCCCAGGTATGCCCCCAGCCCTTTCCCTCGGCTGCTCACATCTCGCCTGCCCACCCACGCCAGGCCCATTGCTGCAGCCTCCGGTAGGACGCCTTCCCTCTTCCCAAGAACTCACCCTGCCCTCCGCCAAAGTGGCTAAAAAGCACCTCACCCTCCTTTGATTCCTGGCCACCCCTGTCCCTGGAAGAGGCACCAGGAGTCCCGGCAGGTGAGGCCCTGTTCACTCTGACCCCTGCACGTCTCCAGCCCTCACCACTGTGCCTCCGCTCTCAGCTGTCCGGCCAGCCCACCCCTGCCTCTGAGCACTGCAGTGCCCACCACCCTCTTCCCAGCCCTCGACTCCTTGCCTGGCACCTCTCTGTCTGTAGAAGGCCCCCAAGCCCACACCGGCCTCAGTAGGAAGCCCCAGGACTCTCCTTGTGGGCTGTGCACCTGCCAGAGGCGACCAGCCACACCCATGTCACACCTGAACCCTTGGCAGGGGAGTCCTGGTCCTCAGGCCTAAAGAGGAGCCCAGAAGTGATCTCTAGCCCAGTGTCTCCCTATGTGCTGGGCTGCGGGAGCCCTTCTTCACCATCCTAGCAGGAGCCCACTCCGCCTCTGCTTGCATACCCCACAGTGGTGGGGAGCTCACTCCCTGCACATGCTCATCAGGTTCCCCAGACACCCTGCAGCTGTGGGACAGCCTGTGCTATCCTTCCTCGTGTTCAGTCCTCGTCACCCTGCCCAGAGAACTCCTGAGCAGGGCCCCCTCCTGCCCCCTCAGCCATCCCCACACCGGCTACGGCTGGGGGGCGGTTCCCACCTGCTGGGGGAACAAGCTGGGCAGGAGGTCCTGGCCATCACAGCCACACCAGGCAGGGTCTGGGCGCACCTTCACCACTCCTGTCCTTTGCTGGGACCCTCCAATAGTGCGTCTGGTCAGGGCCGCAGGGATCCTGGGGCCTCCCCGCCTGGCCCTGTGCTATTCCCCTGAGTTGGAGCTGAGAACACGCCAACAGAGGGAGGGTCGCTTCCACACCTCACCCACCCAGCAGCCAGGGGCCTGGGAGGGCCCCAGAGCCCGTCCTCGCCCAGGTTCCTGCTTTCCTCAGAAGAACCTGAAAACCAGATCACTTTCCAGTCTTTTCCAGATCGGGTTCCTACCCCCCAGGCCGAATCTGTGAGAATCAGGTCAGCCTTGAACATCTCTGTCTTCTGGAAGTTTCCAGAATGCTCAGCTGCAGTGAACCTGTAAGTTAGAGTCTAAGATTGGTCGAATATTCCATGAGTATTTGACATGGTCAGTCTGGATTCCAAGTTCAGTCATTCCCAAGTATTACTCTTCTTTGTCGGTTTTTGGCAGCAGGGCTGGGGGGCAAGTACTGGGCTCCAGCTCCCACATGCTGTGGCGCTGGCAATGAGGCCACCACGAGGCTCTGGCATGAGGGCAGGCCCTGAAGCAGGAGCCCACGCCACCCGCGAGGTGCTGACCACCACAGGACAGCCCAGCCGCCAGCCCATCCAGTCCCCACTCACGCCTCAGCCAGCTCTCCTGCCACCCCCCATGAAGTGTGTGCCCAGCCGGTCTCCACACCATTTTCTCTCCTTCCCTGTGGCCTTGCTGTTCTGGAAACCTGTGCAGCTCTCCTTGTCTTCCTTCCTCAGGGTCAGGCTCTGTGCTCTCCCCTTGCCTCCAGAGGGGCTCCTCAGCCCCCTCTGGCCTCCTATGCTTGGGGCTCCTCAGCCCCCTCTGACCTCCTGGGGCTCCTCAGCCCCCTCTGACCTCCTATCGTTGGGGCTCCTCAGCCCCCACCTGACCTCCTTGGGGTTCCCCTAGCCCCGCCCCCTACAGCCCATCTGTGATGGAGCCAGCGTGTGCTCCTCCTCTGAGCTCACTGCTGCTGTGCTGAATTTAGGGGAAGCGTCGTATCATAAACACAGCTAACTCTTCATGGCGCTCACCTCTTACCTCCAGCCAGGCCCAGTGCTGCACCCTTAATACATGTTAACTCCCTTAGTCTTCGCTGTTACCCAGATTGATGGTACACAGGACTGAATGGAGGCAAAGAGAGGGTAAGGAACTTGCCCAGGATCAGATCTGAACATCAGGGGCGGGGCTGAAACCCAGGCAGTGATGCCTTTGACCTCGACTCTCTAACTGCCCCTGTTCCCTGCTAACTGGATGCCAGCTAACTGAGGGGGGTGCTTGTTTGTGCAGCATCCATGACAGACACTGCCAGTGGGACCAATGAGCCTGCTCCTGTCCCTCCTGGCTCCCTCTGCTGCCTCGACTCCCCTGCCTGCCAAGGTCTTAATGCCCACTCCTGCTGGCCTCAGGGGGCACTGCAGACTCCCAGCCCTCCTGTTGTAGCTCCCCTGAAAGCAGAACCTGGGATAAGGGCTTGGGGAGAAGGGGTGGCTTGGGAGGTGGGGAGGCAGAAAGGAGGGAGCAGGGAGAGTGAGGCAGGCGAAGTAAAGAATGAAACAACTGCTGGATGAGACGGCTTCACAAACTTCTTAGTTCAAAGAGCGAAGGTTGCAGCAGCAGGATGTTTATAATGACAAGTTTCACGTATTCAATTTATTGATTCAACAAACATTTATTGAGCACCTACCACGTGCCGGGCACTAGGAATACAGCCAGAGATGAGTTTCCAGTTCAGTTGGAATTTCTATTTCAGAGACGGAAGTGGGATAGAGACAGAAAACAGAATAACGTGTGAAAGTAAGGAAATAGCGGGCCATACCATAGCGAATGGGGGAGTGAGGAGGAGGAGGGACCTGCTCTGTGTCCGGAGGGCAGGGACAGGCACCTCTGAGCTGAGATGTGGAATGTGAGGAGGGGCCAGGAGAGGAGGCCGCTAGAGGGGAGCCCCACCTGCTGCTTCCTCCTCCCCTTTTTGCTTCCGTCTTCATCTCATTTCTAGATCAGTGCTTCTCAAACTCTGACCTCTGACGCATGCAAGACTCTCCTGGGGACCTTGTTAAAATGCAGATCGGATTGAGCAGGCCTGGGCCAGGTCCTGAGGTTCTGCATGTCTAACAGTCTCCCTGGCGAGGCCCACACTGCTGATCCCTGGGCCGCACTTCGCGTGGTAAGAGCCTGGAGCTGGGGTAGGTGCTGGCCCTGCTCAGAGTCAGGAGTTCCAAGCTCAGCAAAGGGCAGGAGCTGGGGGTGAGGAGAGAGGGAAAGAAAAAAACCATCTGATCTCAACTTCCCTGTCTCCCCCCTGGGAGAGCCACGGGGCAGTCTGGGACCCTCAGCCAATGCAGCCGTCCCACCTGGCCCCTTGGAGCAGAGTACTCAGGAGAGCATCAGCTGCCCTCACAGGGATCTCAGAACTGCTGTCTAAGGGACCATCGGGGACCGTTGTCAGATGAGGCATGTGAGGCCAGGGAGGAGGCAGGGTCCCCAGGATCACCATGAGGATAACAGCACCAGGACTGGACACCGTGTCTCCTGATTCATTCCTCCGTGCAGAAGGCATTTCTCAAACACCTACCGTGTGCCAGGCCTTACACAGTCGAGACCCAATGTGTGTGCCCCAAGGAGCCCACTGGCCGGTGGAGAAGATGGAAACAGGCACCAGATGTGAGGCTGGGCATCCGTCAGGGGAGCGCTGAGCACTGAGGTGGGATGATAGAGCCAGAGTCATGGCTGTGACAGGGCGATGAGGGTGGGTTGAGAGCTGTTTAGGGAAAAGCGTCCAGGCCTGGAGCAGGGGGAGGACCAAGGTGAGAGAGGAAGAGTCTGCAGTGGCTCCCATGTGTCTGGCTTGAATGAGGGCCTGGACGGAAGTGTCCTCGCTGGGATGTGGACACGGGAGGAGTGGGTCTGGGGGAGGGGAGATGGGGTTTTGCCTTTGGACCTGCTCAGTTTGAGGGGCCAGGGGACAGGTGGGTGGAGGTGGCTGGATATTGGGTGGGGGGGACAGGAGATGTGGGTCCAGGTTTCAGCGAGGCCCTGTCTGTCCACGGGTTTCCAGGCTCCTAGGGATAAGTCAGCTCATGGTTTCTGTCTGGTGGCACGTGGCAGAACCTCAGTAGGTGAAAAGGTGACCTGAGCGTGGACCTCTGTCGCCTACGGAGGCCTCCTGACACGAGCATCTCCTTGGCTGCGCCTCTGCCGGGACCTCCTGCCCTGCACTGCCCTCTGGTGGCCGTAAGGAGCCATTGCCGCCTCACGTCGCCCACTCTGGGCAGCAGGATCCGGCTGCAGGGATCAAACAGTTCTGATGCGTGGGGAAGGAGGGCTCGCCTGTTACTGCCCTCTGACATACGGTCATAGACCCCCAAGAACTCGGATTTCGCAGAAGGAGCCAGGGGTGCTGGCTCAACCCTTCTCCCCGTCACTGCTCTTTCCTGCACACCTTGTTGGTAGCTGTTTAGAGGTGCCTGCTGGACTGGAAGGGAAGGAGTGGAGTCCTGTGGAGCAAGTCCATGCACGGAGGAGGCTGCTGGACCGGTGCTGGGAGCCCTGACAGTAGGTTCAGGCTGGGAGGCAGCAGCTGGGTCGCGGAGGGCCTTGAGGGTTTGTACCTTGACTCTCAGGCCAAGGTTCCAAGCAGGGTAAAACATGTCTGCACTGGCTTTGGGAGGCTGCCCTGTGGCGCACAAACTGGGGTTGGGGACACCGGAAGTTGAAAGACCCATGGGGGCCGTGCCACAGTTCAGAGAGTGCTAGGGGCTGCCTGTGGCCAGGCCTGGGTAGAGAAATGGTGACACCCTCCCATATCCTAGAGAGGACAGCCGAGCCCGGTGCTGGGAGCCGGCTCCAGTGGAGCTGGCTGTTTGAATAAGGAGGGTGTCCAGAGACGTATGACCTCGTGAAGGTCCTCATAGGGATGTGAGCCAGGCCTTCCCAGAGGTCAGAGAGCCTGTGTTCTGGACCATGTGGATGGAGCAGCCTGACCCCTGCCCTTCCCCCCGGTGGCTTCAGCTGAACACTCCCTGAGGCTCCATCACCGCCAGGTTGCTCGTAACCAGGACAGAGCCCAGGCTCCGGTGCTGGCTCCACCGCCGACCCACTGCACCCTCTGCATGGAGCCAGTCCCCCCCCCTTCCCAGACCTCAGCTTCCCCACACGAGAGGAGCAGGAACTTGGCCTAGAAGTCATGTAGCTCTCGCATGCGCCCTCCCACTCTGAGAACCTGACGTCCTGTTCCTCTGGTGGAAGAACCAGTCCCACACTCCAGCCAATGGGACGTTTTTTGTTGTGTCTGTCTGTGTTCTTCCCTGTCCCCTCAGTGTGCTGGCCCAACTTCCAACAGCCCGCACCTGCAAGTCTGCCTGAGAATTCTTTCCTGGGCTGTGCTGCCTGGGTGCAGGCGGACTGAGCACCCTGGGAATTCACACTCCCGGGAGCAGCCCTCAGCAGCGTGATGGGAGGTGGACAAATGCTCCGGCTCCCTCGGGCAGGGGAGCTCCGAGCCGTGTGCTCTGTGCTGGCCCCAGAGGCCCTGACACGACGGAGCTTCAGCTGCCCACCGTGGTCAGGGCAGGGCGCTGCACCCCGTATTGGCTGCCTTCTCTTCCACCTGCTTTCCCACATCCCGACTGCTGTCTCCTGGGATCCCCTCTCAAATAAACTGTCTGTACTCAAATCCTCGTCTCAGAGTCTGCTTCTGGGGGATCCAAACCAAGACAATATCCAGCTAAGCCACTTTATTCTCATGATCTTTGGTACAAGTGGCAAGAAAGGGGTGTGCGGGTCAGATCCCTGTGCTGGGCGCAGGGGGACCATGTTTTTCACCTGGGACCTTGAGACCGGGTAACAGAATGAAGGGGTAGAGCTGAGGCTCGACCTGCCTTTAGGGGGGCTGTGGAACAAGAATCTAGAAACACTGGTCATGACTTGCCCTCTGGGGCAGGCCCTCTGCTTCCAGGCTGGCCTCAGACACCACAAAGCAGATGCTCTCAGGCCTCGGAGTAGCGGATGGGGTGGTAGTCACACCTCAGCTCCCAGCAGCCAGGCTCCTGTACAGCCTTCTGTGCCGTCTCCTCCTCCGAGTGGAGCCTAAAGAACTTCTTGGAGCCCGCCATGTAGTGCAGGGCAGCCATGGTGACCAGGTGCCCACCTGACTTCAGCAGGCTGGCCAGGCCAGGCAGGGCTGCCTGGTCCACGTCAGGACAGGGCTCTCCAGGCCAGCAGGGAGAGCACACAGTCGGCCAGAGGCACCTGGGCCAGCCCCAGTGGGCACAGCTTAGTCACGTTGCACTTCAGCAACCGTGTGATTTTCCTTCGAAGCCAGGCCTCCTTGTCCTGCCACCTGCTCCTGTGGGGAAGGGTCACAGAGGTAATGTGATGATTATGACAACAGCCTCCAGCCCCCACCAACATCCTCTGGGCAAAGTCCCTGATTCAACCTGTTCAGCAGCTCTTGGAGGGAGATATTATTTCCCCCATTACACAGATGAGGAAACCGAGGCTGTTTCAAAATTTGCCATTTTGATCATTTTTAAGTGTACAATTAGGTGACATTAATTGCACCCATCACCGCTACCTATTTCCAAAACTTTGGTACCACCCCATCTATTAATACAAACCCTGTACTTATTAAGCAATAACTCCCCATCCCCCTCCCCGCGGCCCCCGGTAACCTTTCATCTACTTTCTGTCTCTATGAATTTGCCTATTCTAGGTATTTCATACATGTGGAGCCACACAGTATTTGGGGCTCATTTCACTTAGCATAATGTCTCCCAGGTTCACCCATGTGGAACGCCCTGCATCTTGAAACACGTTCTTTACGTGGCTTCCTGGGGTGCATGTGCTTGTGGTTCAGTCTCGTCCTCTCCCGGACTGTAAAACACGGCATCTCCTCCCCACTGACACTCAGCACCCAATGGTCTCAGCTGCCCACGGAAGACTCCCAGAGTTGGGTCTCCAGCCCTGGGGTCTCCTCAGTGTCCCCCCCACACATCCAGTTGCTCCACTGGCATCTCCACCTCGACCACAACACCCCAGCTGAGATATCTTCATCTGCTCCCCTAAACCTACTCCTCCCCATGTCTCTTGCTCCTGGAATTGACACCACCATCCTTCCTGTGGCTTCAGCCAAAACTGTGGAGTCACCTGTGACTCTCTACTCTCCCTCACATCCCCCAGCAAATCCTGTTGGCCCCACCTGCAAGGTGACCCGAGACCCCAGCCGCTCCAGCCCCTCATGGCTGCCACCGGGCTGGAGCCCCTGTTGGCGCTGTCCTGGAAGACGGCCACCTCCTGCTGCTCTGCCCAGCACTGCCATCCCTCCAGAGGCTATCCTGGTGTGATGAGCCGTTCTTTAAAAACTGTAGAGTCATGGGCCGGGCATGGTGGCTCACGGGCTTACGCCTGTAATCCTAGCACTTTGGGAGGCTGAGGTGGGAGGATCACTTGAACCCAGGAGTTCGAGCCTTCAGTGAGCTATAACTGTGCTATTGCACTCCAGCCTGGATAATAGAGCAAGACCCTGTCTCAAAAAAGAAAGAAAGAAAGAAAGAAAGAAAGAAAGAAAGAAAGAAAGAAAGAAAGAAGGAAGACCCTACTGTGCCACTCCCTTCTCCAGTGCCCACAAGACACACACTGACACCATCTTCATCCCTAACCACACCCCGCAAGGCCCCACAGGCTGTGGCCTCGGCTGCCATCCCTGACACTTGACTCTTCCTTCACTCTGCCCCACATGCAGCGACCTTCTTACTCGTCCTGGAACACACGGGCAGCTCATTCCCACCTTTGCCCTGCTGTCCCCGCTGCCTGACACTCTTTCCTCAGATCCTTATGCCCTTGCTCCCTCATGTCACCAGGAAGCCACTGAGGCTCCTCCTGGGAGAGGCCATCTCTGCCTGTCCCACCTAACACAGCTGTCCCCCCTCGGCGACCCCCACCCCGCTGAAGTCCCTCCTCTAAAGCACTCATCCTGTCTGAACCTCTGTCTCTTCTCTAGTTTGGTTGCTGTTGCCTTCCCCACTAGACCGTGAACCCCATGGGGATAAGACTGTCCTGTCCACTGCGGTGTCCCTGGTACCGCATGTGCTCCCTGGGTAATGGCAGGAATGAGTGAAGCCGGGCCCCGCTGACCCCAGGCCCCTGTGCTTAAAGACCCTCCAGCCCTGTTCTGCGTCAGGCTGCCCCTGCCCGAAACTGGATGGGGACCTGGGGCCCGAAGTTGGGGCAGGAATCTTAAACTCCAGTCATTGCCCTGGCTCCGAGGTGGGCTAGAGGCCACTCTCCAGGCCAGGGCCTCAGTTTCCTCAGCTGTGGAGTCAGGGCCAAAATCGCTGCCTCCCAGGGGTTCCAGTGGACACATTCACTCTCTGTAAACCAAGAGGGGAAGGGTGTCCAGAGGGGTATTGCTGTTGGTCTGTGAGGCCTGGCCATAGCACTGGGGGGACAGGACAAAGGTGGGGGATTCTCTGCAGCACATGTCCTTCCATGCCAAGTGTGACTCCCTCGCCACCCAACATTAGGTTAAGGAGAAGCTGAACTACTCATTTTTAGAGGAAAATGAGGTCTGTGTGGGCTGGAGCAATCAGGGGAGGCTTCCTGAAGGAGGTGAGCCTGAAGCTGGGCCTGCAGGATGGGTGGGATACAAAGAAGGGGGAGCAGAGCAGTGTGACCAAAGTGTGTGACTAGCTCTGAGGCCAGAGGTAAGACTGTCTCACAGGAAGCAGGTATGTGTGAGTGGGTCGGGGGAAAAGTGTAGGGAGACAGTGGGGAGAGCTTGTCTGAGAAGGGTGGTGGCAGGCAGTGGCAGTGTGGGGACAGTCTGCAGGGACCTGTCTCCCTCTAGCTCACACACATATGGCATGATTGGGGACCAGCCATGCGCCTAACTCCTTCTTCAGCCATTTCTCCAGCTCCTGCGGGTTCTGCTCGCATCGTCCACAGTGACGATCTCCCGGAAGGCCTCGCTGGCTGATAGCAGCTGGTAGATGGTGGGGCCAGTGCCAGCGTCGATCAGGATGTCGCCCTGCCCCTACTCCTTCTGCCACAGACAGCGTTGGCCAGGCCTGGGGGGGCACCCACCTCCATGCCAGCTGTGGCAGATGGAGAAGAACCCCAAGCCCTCCCTTCCCCAGGACTCGCTGGCTGAGCAGGGTGGCACAGAGGAGACCTGAGCTGCCTTTGGAGAGCCAGACTCGCACACCTGGGGCTCAGGTAAGTGACACTAAAGGGTGGGGCACAGCCTGGCACACACACCAAATCCCACTCACTGCCCCAACAGTTCCTACCGGGGCCTGTTAGGGTAAGTTCTGCACTTCTGAACAGGTTTAGGGGGGACTTCCCAGTGGGAACTGGTTTATTTCCAATGAAGTTCTGACTCTGGATTTAAGACCATGGGCAAAGTGACACAATGCCTGGTGCAGAGGACAGAGTCTTGGATAAAGGCTGAGACCTGAGCCAGTGGGTTTGTAACTGCTCAGCCAATCGGGGAAGGCAAGGGGACGTGGTGATGAGTGAAAGGGTCAGGGTAACACTAAGTGCATTGCCCTCTGACCCCTGCTTCCTCCTCCTCCATCCTCCGTTAAACCCTGCCTCTCCATCTCTCAAGGCCCAGTGCCAACACCCAAGCTCCAGGAAGTCTCAGGGTTTTCAGAAAGTATAAAGCTTTCTTTCCTCTGCATATCTGTGGACTTGATACACCTTTCTTGGCACTTACTATGTAACTAGGTAAGGTTTTCTGAGCAAACTGAGCAACCTGAGCAACCTCTAGAGTTGTGCAATGTACACCCTGCCCAACTGTACATGACAGCCTTGGATCATCTGAGCTTTAATCGTGTCATTGCCCCTGACTGGCTGTGTGACCTGGGCTGGCCGCCCCTCTCCCCCCTGACCTGAACCTCATTCTCTCTTTGTGTGCACCGAGGAACTTGGCAATAATCTCTACCGCCTCACCCAGTTCTGATGCCCAGAGCAGGGATTTGTAAACTGAGCTCTGTGATTTGGCTTTGGATATCCATGAACTCTTAATTTTGTGTAGAAAATTATGAATGTGTGTGTGTGTGTGTGAGTGCGTGTGTGTGTGTGTGTGTGTGTGTGCGTGTGTGTGTGTGTGTGTGCGCGTGTGTACAAGAACTTTCATCAGATTTTCAGAGGGATTCAAGAGCCCAGAAAGGCTGCGAAGCCCGGCTTTGTGGCCTCCCAGCAGGGGAGGCGGGTAGAGGCAGGCAGACAGCAGGCAGCGTGCTCATCCTGTTCGCTCATTTTCCCCCAGCATGAGCCTGTGCACCCCACAGGTCTGGGGTCATCCTCCTCATTTTACAGATGGAGAAATGAGGCCCACTGTCACAAACTCATGCCCGGCCCCTTGGCCTCTGATGCCAGAGCTCCAGCCCCACCTGTGCTGCCACCTGGCAGAGGCCCCCGTGGTTCGTAGGCCGGGCTGCCTTTGCAGCATCCTGGGACGGACCGTCTGCCTCCGCCAGCAGCTCCTCCGGGCAGGCGCAGCCCCGTACTCACCACCCCCCCCCCCACCTCGACACGGAGACCAGCCACCCACCTGAAGAGAAGGTTCAGAAGAGGTTTTCCAGGTTAAATTTCAAGATTTCATTTTTAGCCACAGGGCTGAGTCAAAGGCATAGCGTCAGTAAGCAGTCCCGGGGGTCAAGCTCTTTCTCGTAATCTACTCCTGCGTGCAGCTGGCCCGCCCTGCTGGCTGAGGCCCCTTAGCCCTCCCTGCTCCTCAGTCCTGCTCTTCTGGCCTCTGCCCACCAGGAGTTTCACCACTGTCTGGGACCAGGCCCTCACCCTCCGGAAGGAGTTCAGATGAAGCCAGAGCCACAGTGTTCGATTTTCTGGCTGGAGTCTTTCTGCTTGACCAAGAACGTGGGGATGCGACAGAACCACCCATCTGTGCCCTGGGTGTCCTTTGTTCTCGGTTTCTGAGAGGTGGTGTTTCCCGTGCAGGTGCTGCCTGGCTGGGGGAGGGAGGGAACTACACAGAGGGACAGAGACACAGACAGAGACAAACGGGCAGAAAGGCAGAGACAAAGAGAGGACAAGGGTCTACAATAGTTTCAAGGATGCTTCACTCCTGGGATTGGTGGGAATACGAGAATGAGAGCGGAAAGGCCCTGAGGGCGAGGAAGCAGGGTCCAGAGACGGCTGAGAGTTCACTGCTTGCTCCTGAAAATAGCTTTTCCTTAACTTGGTTAAATATCCCCTGCCTTTAATCCTGTTTGCTTTGTTTACTTGCTTAATGAATCCTTTTTGATTAGCGCAGAAGTAAACTGAGCCAGGGCCCCTGTGTTTGGACAAACCACTTAGAATGTGTTGCCACACATGAGCAGAACATGTGATAAAATTGCATAGAACGTAACACACACACACACACACACACACACACACACACACAGAGTAAAACTTGGGAAATGTATTCAGAATAAGACTGGTAGATTGTATCAATTTCAATATCCTGGTTGTAATAGTGTTTTGAAGGATGTTACCACTGGAGAAAGCTGGGTAAAGGGTACGTGGGATCTTTCTGTATTATTTCTTGCAACTGCAAGTAGAACTACAATTATCCCAAAATAAAAAGTTACATTTAAAAGAAAGTGTTGCCAAATCTCTCTCCAAAATTGAAACTCTAGTGTGTTTTGCAAATGGGCAAATCTGGGGCCCCAGCTGGTATGAGCTGCCCTTCCACAGAGGTTGAAAGAGCAAGTCAAAGAAGATACCTTGGAGGGTCCCTGACATTTGTGGAGTACCTACTACGTGCCAGGTGTCACCTGTCATCTTCGCAACAATCTACAAAGTACATGCTGATATGTCCCCTTAGAGACAAGGAAGCTGAAGGTGACGTGCATCACCCAGCAAGTAACGGTGTCCAGATTCCTGTGCTCAAAGCCAAAGTAAAGACCAGCTCCAAACCTCATCTTCTACCCATCAAACTACACTATCCTCCCATCCAGCCTGTCTTTGTCCCTTAGCAGAGCTGCGCAAACAACAGTGTGCTCAAGAATCACCTGCAGACTTGGTTGATGCAGAGTCTGGTTTTGTGGTTGTGCATTTCTAAAAAGCTCCCAGACACTACTGAGGCCACTACACGTTGAGCAGTAAGGTCCCTCAGTCCTACCTCCCAGAATCGAAGACAGCCAGAATTTATTTTTCAGGTTTTCAAGTTCATGGGAAAATATTTCAACAGAATATAAACTTGAATCCATCTTTCATTATATTAACAATTCTTGTCATTTTATTGGTGTTAAGTGTAAATTTTCCCCTTTTCTGAAATTAATAGAGCTTGTACAATGTGGCATTTCAATTCAATGAGAAATGGGTCAGTTATATAATAAATGGTGATGGCACAATTGCTTATCCAGTTGGAAGAAAATAAAGTTAAATTTCTATCCAATTTATTAAAAATGAATTTCTTATTGAAATCCAGTTAACATACATTCTAGGTGGGTTAAAAGGATTGGTGACATTGAGTGTATTATTTTTGTCCGAGGGTTTCTTGGCACACAATTTGCCTCTGGACACTTGCATCTGAAAAGAGTTTGCAGGGCTGTAATCTCGCCGTGTGTGCCCGTCTATGCTGCTTTGCTCTCTCAGCGCTGGGCCAACATCATTTCTCCTTGTTACTATAAAGCCTCAGGAAGCCTAATGTGGTGGCACCTGTAGTCCCAGCTACTCGGGAGACTGAGGCAGGAGGATTGCTTGAGCCCAGGAGTTCGAGGGTACAGTGAGCTATGAATCACTGCAGCCTGGGTGACAGCAAGACCCTGTTTCAAAAGAAAAAAACAGTTAAATTAAATCAAAAATAAAAAGTCTCAGGAATGTCAGTTTTTGGTATCTGTTCAAGTAAGGTTCATTTAATGGCTTCCCTAGTGGTTAGCAAGTAAAAGCCTTGCAGTTTTCCATTGTTGTAAATAATGTTGTAATCAATACCCTTGTGCATTAGCTTTTTCTGTATTTTATTTTGGACTCTGGCTTTGTGGGATTACTGGGTCAAGGTTTAAATGCTTTTAGTACAAATCATTTAGTATAAATAATTTAGGCAAATGATTGCCAAATTATTTTTCCAAAAGGAAAACAATTTTTTCGCCTTCTCATTTTTTTTAGGACAAATGTTTAGTTTTCTCTACCAAAATGTGATACATAATAATAAAATAAAATAAACGTGTTAATTTGTTTTTTTTGGGCTTTCTTCTCCACACTGCTCTCCATCAGCCCTGAGGTCCTTGGGGTGGGGCAGGGAAGGCTCTCCGGGTCCTCAAGTCCAGCCCTGCCCTTGCCGGCCAGGCCTCTGGGGCCCCGAGAAGACCAAGGGCAAACAGTGGGACCGTGGCCAGTCAGGATCTCCCCACGCCTGGAGTGTGTAGCCCAGAGGTGGCCGTGGCGAGGGCCTGGAAAAGCCCTGCACTGAGATCAGGAGTGCTGGGTGGAGTCTCAGTCCCCAAGGGCTTCAACTGAGCCATCTGTGCAATGGATCATGGCTGCTGTCTGCCTCCTGATGATCACCCCACGGTGACTCTGTGATTTGGTTGTGTTTCCTGGCTCCAGCAACCATGTCCTCACTTTGGGCACTTGACAAGGGAACAGTGAGGGTGAGCGTCCTGGTGGCCTGGGCTAAGAGAGGGCTAAGAGCCTGCTGAGCCTGGTGGAGCCGGCAGGTGGGGCAGGCAGAAACCAGAAAGTAGCCCGGCTGGGTACGAGCCCTGCAGGCTGAGAGATGGCTCCAGACAGAATGGGGGACGTCATGCTTCGCTCCAGCTTCCAAGTGACCCTGGACATCTCCTTCTCAGGCCCCTGCTTCCCTCCCTGCCTCCCAGGGCAGGGATTCAACCGGGCAGGTCTAGACATCGGGGAGGCCCCCAGCTCAGAGTCAGCATGGAACTTAAAGGGCCACTGCCCGAGGCAGGTCTTCTTTGAGTGCTCCAGCCCGATGGTCTCCAGAGCAGGGCTTGGGGCCCCTGTTCTCTGTCCTGGGGGCTTGGTGCATATGCTCTCGGCTGAAAGGCATTGGCCTAGTTGTTTAACCTTTCTCACACTCAGGTTTCTAACCTGTAAAATGAAAATAATAATAGTAGCCACTACACAGGGTGGTTCTGAGGTGTAAATGGAAATGAATGTATATAAAATATTAGGCCAAGGGCTTGGCCTACAGGAGGGCACCAGTCGGTGATAACCGGCATGCTTGGCGCCATGCCCTCCTTGGGAAGACCAGGGTGTGTGTCCTCCTTGCCTCTCTGTCTGTCTTGGGTCTCATTTCTTTTAGCTGCCTGCCCCTCACCAGTCTCAGCGATCTCTTTCTGTCCTGCAGGAGGCCCCAAGGGGACAGGCTGATTGATGTCGGCTCAGGTCCTACCACCCACCAAGCCCTTGTCGCCTGCGAGTCCTTCAGAGACGTCACTCTCTCCGACTTCACTGAATCCTCCGTGAGGAGCTGCAGAAGTGGCTGAGGAAGGAACCGGGGGCCCATGACTGGACTCCGGCAGTGAAATTCGCCTGTGAGCTGGAAGGGAACAGGTAGGGGCGCAGGCGTTGGGGCTAGGGCTCCCTGGGGGCTGGACATCAACCCCCCGTTTCTCAGAGGGTCCTCTGGCCTCTCGGTTGTCCTTAATATCTTCAGGAGAGCAGGTCCCTCAAGAATAGGACCAGATGCTCTGTGGTGGGAACCCCCAAGTTTTAGAATTGGATGGACCCCAATTTGGAGTAGATGGACCCCAATTTAGAGTAGATGGACCCCCAAGTTTTAGAATTACAGCAGTTTTAGGGGCAATTTTCTGATCATCACAGGACTGTGTTGAGATGTGATATAGACAAGTATGATCACTGAGGACCAGGTGATAATACCCTTCTTCCTTCCTTTCTACCTTCTATCCTTCCTCTAGGACCATCAGCTCAGGTGCATGGAGTTTGAACATTCACACAGCCAACCTGGAGAAAGGCGCCCAAATCAAGCCATTGGAGCAAAGGACCCAGGTTTGTTCAGAGCTATGGACTAAGAGATCAGAGAACAAGGGGAGAGGAAGAGCAAGAGGCAAAAGATTGAAAATTGTGAGCAGCAGGAGGCCTCCCTGGGGAGCACACAGAAAATGATAGTATTTGTGCAGCAGGTTGGGGTGGATGGAGAAGACTGCCCGTGGCAGTGACGGCCTGTGGTCTCTGGCCAGACAGGCTCCATTTAGCCATCCTGAGGCTTGAGAAGATTTGGATCCCACCATCAATTTGCAAGACATCAGTGTGGACTCTCCTGCTGGGAATCTCTGGTCTAGCAAACCCTGGAGGGAGAGACCACTGTCCTACAGTTGGGCTTTCACTCACTTTTAGAGGTTTGTATAATTTACGTTGAAAAGATAAGTTGCTTTAACAAAAGACCCCCTCATCCCCACTTCCAAAAATAGTAAAAAACTTTATAAGTAAATGAAACACAAAGTTCAAACCGGATGGGAGTTTATTTCTCACTTATAACCTTCTGAATTCCAGGTCAACCAGTGACTCTGCTGCATGCAGTCTTTCAGGGAACCAGGTTCCTTCCATCTTATTTTTGCCATCTGCCAGGCTAGCACACTCAAACTTGAGTGAGCATCAGCAGTACCCACAGGCCTTATAAACATAGATTGCTGGGCCCCCCACTCAAGAGTTTCTGATTCAGCAGATCTGATATAGTGACTGAGAATTTGCATTTCTAACAAGTTCTCAAGTGGTGCGATGCTGGTGTTTTGGGGGCTGCACTTTGAGAACTACTGCTCTTGGGTGTTGCTTTTGTGTTTCGGGTTATAACACATGCTTGTGGTTGCAGCTGTGCTCTGGCTCACAGGAAAGAAGAGGACGGAAGAGACGGAGCCTGGTTTTAAGGAGTTGGCCTTTTCATTCCATTGGTGACAACTTAGTTTCATGGCCACCTCCAACTGCAAAGGAGGCTGGGAAATCCAGTGTGGCTGGGCAATCATTTGCCCAGCTCCAAATATATTACCATAAATGAAGGCAAGAATGGATTCTGTTGGACAACCAGTAGACTTTACCACAGGACTTTGCCACTTTGGGAGCAGTTTAGATTCATTTACTTGGACCAGAATTTTCATGCAGAATGCTTTACTAGAGGATACTATGTTATGATTCCAAAGGGTGTCTTCATATTGTTTCAATAGGAATCTTTCACGAGGAGGCACTGACAGCTGCAGCTGAGTGTCTGGAGTCTGCACTTGATGGTGAAAACACTAGGGTGTGGTACAACTGACAAACGTCTCAGCTTGCCCCAGAGAAGGCACCTTTACCTGGGCGGTGCCTAAGGAGCTTTAGTCAAGAATTTCCCAGGGCTATTCCAGGGCGAATGTGCAGCAGGGTGGGTTGGGGTTTGTATTATTTAGAGGAATGTATTAGTTAGTGTTCTTCAGAGAAACAGAATCAATAACGAGTGCGTGTGTGTGTGTGTGTGTGTGTGTGTGTGTGTGTGTGTTTATCCTATTGGTTCTGTTTCTCTGGTGACTTCCCCCCACCTCTTGATTTATTTTAAGGAATTGGCTCACATGATTGTAGGGGATGGCAAGTCTGAGATCTGCAGGGGAGGTCGGCAGGCTGGAGACCCAAGAAGGAGATGATGTTGCTGCTCAAGTCTGAAGGCAGTCTGGAGATAGAACGCCCTCTTCCTTGGGGGACTTCAGTTTTTTCCTCTTAAATTCCTCAACTGATGGATGAGGCCCACCCACAGGAGGGCAATCTGCTTTACTCAAAGTCTACCAATTTAAATATTAATCTCATCTAAAAAGTACCTTCAAAGTAATGTCTAGGTTGGTATTTAACAAAATATCTAAGTATCATGGCCTAGCCAAGTTGACGCATGAAATTAACCATCACATTGGTGGAGACTTATATATAATTTTTGGTTAAAGTAGATGCATTCTCAAAACCCCATGAGATGCCTATGCTTCCTCCTTACCTCAGCCTGGACAGTCCCTGAGCACAGACCTGCACAGACAGCTAAGCTCATCACTCCTGACAGTGAGCCAGTCTGGGATGCTCTGGGCTGAGTGAAAGACCAAGAGTCTCAGCAGGGTTGTGGCTGTTTCATCTCATCCTGCAAGAGCCTGGCTCAGGCTGATATCCTTCCACTATCTCCAGTCTAATGTTGGTGGCCATGTAGGAGCTGAGGTTGGAAAGTGGCTGATGAGTTAAGGGAATGTGTGGTTGAGCTGTTCCTCATGTTGCCAAGGACAGTGGCCTGGGCTGTATCCCCTGTCCTGACCTCTGGGGATGGTGGCCAGACATCTGGGACGGTTGAAGATCACATCATTAGAAGGACTTTCACAATGTGCTTCCATCCCAGATGGTCCAGATGTGTTGCACCTGGTCAGATCTGTGTTCCCACCCCAGACCCTGGACGACCAGTCCCTAGGAGGACATAATTATAGGGACAAGTGTGTGTGCTTCTATTCTCTGGAAACCCCTTGACCCAGGTAAATGTCCAGCCCTGCCTGCCCTCAAGCACTAGGTTGGAGGGGGATCCATTCAGTCAGTCCCCTCCCTGGAGCATCCTAGAGGAGGCAATGCTTGATCCTCACACTCTTGCAAAATACCTGGCTCTCGGGCAGCATGCTCACTTCCCTGTTCTAAGCCCCCAACACATCTGATGCATCCTGTTGCCAGAACCAATAGGGCACCAGACAGAATTCAGGAGGACCACAAATTCCTGTGGGTAGACTCATATATGCAGGCACTCATTGACTCATAGATGCCTAGAGCCACAGCTGTGTAGCCATGTACATGATTTTGCGTGCGCGCACACACACACACACACAGTTTTCTCTATGTCAAAGGCATAGTATGAGTCAAGACCACCTAAATTGTCCTTCCAATATAAAGTCCACTGAATTTTCCCCACCTTTACTCCCTCCCTTCCTTCTGTACAGCAGGGACACAGAATTAACCAATAATATTAATAACATACCTTGATTAATGACACCCTGCCATCATTGGTCCCTGCAAGGCCATCTTATATTAACTGATGAATCAATAGAAATGATATAACAAACACCCTAATGACCCTCAGAACACTGACAATTACATATACTTCCCTATGTGATTCTCCCCTGCCCTGTCCCCAGCCTCCCCCTCCCCAGGTAACTGCTATCCTGAATCATATCATCTTCATTCCCTTGCTTTTATTTTTATAAAGCTTTACCAAAACTACATTTTCCTATAAACTATGATTTCTTGGTTTAAATTGTTTTTAAGTTTTTACAAATATATGATGGTCTGTAATTTTTTAGGAATTGTCCTCATCACTCACAATCCCATCACTAAAATTCAGTGTGTAGTCCATTGCATTCTGAGAAAGCAAATGAAATGGCTGCCGTTCACTAGTGAGGCTCACAGTCGTCTTGGCTAAATCTGGTTTTAGGTTAATGCGTGACAAGGAGAAATGGTATTTGCAGAGTACTGGGCAAGCATGCTTTACAGTTCTTATTTATTTAGCAGACTCCATGGGTTTATCCCTGTCTTATGAAACTTGGAAAAGCATTTGTTTTTAAATTATTGTAGATATTTATTAGGTTATTAAGGATGGAATGTCCAATTTCCTTAAGTACTAAGTTTGATGGTTGATATCTCTGACATTTCACTTGACATTTCTTGTGTTTTTTTTTTTTTTTTAATTGTGAAGGTACATCCTCATTCTTTCAAATGCATGTTTTGGCTTGTGATTATCTTTCAAATTTTTTTTAGAGCAATTTTTGTGAAGCCATGGATAAATAAAAAATTTGTGTTATTTTTGAATACAAGTTCCATTGTGGAACTAATGCAGTGCAGACAGCTCAAAATATCAAAGAAATATTTAGGAAGGATGTGGCTAATGAACTCACAATACGTTGATGGTTTGAGAAGTTCCATTCTGGTGATTTTAATCTTGAAAATGAGCCACGTGGGTGAAACCAAGGTGGATAATGATGAGTTGAAAGCTGTAGTGGAAGTGAATCCATCTCAACCTATGTGTGAATTAGCAGCAAGGTTTGAGACAATATTGGACCATTTGAGACAAATCATCAAGGTAAAGAAGCTGGATAGATGGGTACCGCATGAATTAAATGAGCATCAGAAGAGAAATCATCTTGGAGCTTGCCTTTCTTTGCTGTCAAGACATAAAGGCGAAGCATTTTTACACCATACTGTTATGTATGATGAAAAATGGATTATTTTCAACAATCACAAGCATTTGGCACAATGGTTGGATAAGGATGAAGTGCCGAAACACAGTCCAAAACCAAATATTTATGAAAAAAAAGCTAATGGTGTCTGTTTGGTGGTCCAGCGCTGGTATTATCCACTACAGCTTCATGAAACCTGGTCAGTTGATTACAGCAGATGTCTACTGTAACCAGTGGTATGAAATGATGAGGACACTTGTGATTAAGCAGCTGAGATTGGTCAATAGAGACAGGCCGATCCTCTTGCAAGATCACATGTTGCAAAAAACAACGCTGTTCAAACTACAGAGGCTGGACTTGGAAACTCTCTGTCATCCACCATATTCACCAGACCTTGCACCAACTGACTACCACTTCTTCCAGGCTTTGGACCACTTCTTGCAAGGAAAAACAGTCAATTCTCAACAAGCAGTGGAAAACGCCTCTTGTCATTTCATCACCACTAGCTCTCTAGGCTTCTTCACCACTGGCATAAGCAAGCTACCATTAAGATGGCAAAACTGTGTGGATAGTTTAGGCACATACTTTGATTAATTGTACTGCTTCTTGTTTGAGATATAACTTTTGATTCAAAATTGGACATTTCATATTTAATGACTTAATATAATGATTGGGTCCTTTTTTTGATGACTTTGTTATTTGCATCTCCAGAATTTTTTTTTATAAGAAGTCCTTTTATAAGGACTACAACCACCATTCACATCCAGGCAGGAGAGCAGGGCTCCCTTACAATGCTCTGTGAGAATGTCCCAGTTCACAGGAACATGATGTAGAAATCAGGATAACTTGAAGAGGACCTGTGGAAAAGAATGGGGTATATGACATAATCTAGTCTCTCCCTAGATTTCTGGCAGGACATTCTTTGCCCTTTCCTGACCAGATTGCCTCTTTACTTGACATCTTAAAGTTATCTGCAGGTTATTATATTCCCAGGAGCCAGCTATGTGTCTAGAAAAAAGAATGCATTCGAGCACTTTTGTTGCTTAACTCTTCTGTTCCAATGTGATAAAAAAGTTTCAGATCCAGGAAAGCATCACACTCACACACACAATTCACACACACAATACGTCTAGACTAAATTTTACCGAGACCACTAATTGTTGCAATTGTCTCCTAACTAGTTTCCCTGGTTCCATGCCTGTCCTCACTTAACATCGTCAACAGGTTCTTGGAAAAAACCGTGACTTTAAGTGAAACGATATATTATATAATGAAACCAATGTTACCATTAGACTAATTGATATAAACAAGAATTAAATTCCTACAGTTTATTTCTGGTCACAGAAACATCATAAAACTTCTAAATAAAGACCAAAACACTTCTAACATTAGATATTGAAAAAAATGTGAACTGTACATACATTTAAGAAGATTCATAAAAACAAGTAAGATAGTTATTTCTAATTCAGGGTCACAGGTGGCTGGAGCTTCTCCCAATAGCTCAAGACACAAGGCGAGAACCAGCCCAGGATAGGATACCATCCCATCGCAGGGCACACTCGCACACACACCCACACTTACTCAGCTTGCCTGCCTATTTTGCAAGCCCTCAGGCTAGATGCCCTCTCAGGGCCTTTGTACTTGCTGTCTCCTCTGCCTGGAAACTTGGAGTGCTCTTCCTCTAAGTCTCTGCATAGCTCACATCCTCTCTGTCTTCCGGTTTTTGCTGAAATACTATCTAAGTGGTCTTATCTGATCATCTTTAAAAAAACTATAATCTGTGCTCCCCAACAAAATTCATCCTATACTCCTGTGCTTTTTTCTCTTTAAATCTGACTTTTAAAAAATCATTTGCTACACTCAATATGTTTTCCTTATTTGTTTTCTATCTTCCCCCATCTCCCCATCTTTCCCCACTCTTCTTTCTCTAAGAAGGCATATATTTTACAGTGTTAAATCCGCAGTGCCTGTTCATCTGGCAAGTGGTAAGGGCTCAATAAATATTTATTAATGAATAAATGAATAGATGAATGGATGAATTTTTTCTCTTTGCTCCATTTCAACCTGAACTGCCTCCACAGAGGGGAATCTTTCTTTCCTCTGACTTCCTACATAACACCTACTGTGATACACAATCTCTTACCAAGCATAAATCTGTCTTAAGCTATTTTTTTATTATTACATAACATCCATCACAGCTGGCACATGAGGGCCCTTGGACCTGTGAGCATGCTGTCTCCTGCGACTCTGCCCTCCTCACTCAACACATATTCACTGTCTCACACAGCACTAAGTGCCCAAAAGAGGTTTCTCAAAGAAACACTGGGGATTAGAGAGGGAAATGCCTAGAGATTATGATACAATCTGCCACGTTACACAGATGTCCTAAGGAGACTGCATGGTGTGGCACAATAGCTTCCCACATGATACTTGTGCTACTGGTGGTTGTAAGATGATTTTAGACGAATGCCTACCTTTCAGGTTTGTGTTTGTTTTAATGTATATTCGAGATTTAATAAGCACATCAAACCCAAGATTTTGTGGATGTTACTGCTTGGGAATACTTTCCTTTTAAGATAAATTTTAAAACATGTATGTCTGTTTAAGAAAAATAGTACATAAGTAATAGTATAGGTGTTTGGGCTGAATTGTGTCCCCCTAAATTCCTATGTTGCAGTCCTAATGCCTGGTGCTTCAGAATGTGGCTGTATTGGAGAAAGGTTCTTCAAAAAGGTGATAAAGTTAAAATGAGGTCATTCGGGTGGGCCCTAATCCAATGTGACTGGTGTCCTTATAAGAAGAGGAGACTAGGACACAGACAAATCTGGAGGGAAGGCCTTGTGAAGACACAGGGAGAAGGTGGCCATCTATAAGCCAGGCAGAAAGGTCTAAGAAGAAACAACCCTGCTGACACCTTGATCTTGGACTTCTAGCCTCCAGAACTGTGAGACAATAAATTTACTGTTTAAGCCACCCAGTCTGTGGTACTCTGTATGTCAGCCTTAGAAAACTAAGTGATGTGTGCGGATGTGGCATATCGTGAAGGCAGTACCCAGGCGACTGAGTTTGGGAAACGTGGTACTGGGCAAAGACTGGGCCTGGCTAGAACCCCAGCGTTCCCAGTGCCTGGCTGTGTGGGCTTCAGCAATATCTTAGCCTTTCTGAATCTCAATATCCTGTTTTAAAGGCCAATAGTAACCGCCTCGCCAGGAAGCTGTAAGGATTAAAGGTGTGATAATGTGTGTAAAGCTCTTGGTGCTCAATAAATGGCAGTCTCATTACGGGAACGCAGGTACCGAGGCACTTGTCCTTGAATTTCAGCACTCAGGAAGCCGTCCTGGGCTCCCCTGCCCACAAAGTCCAGGCCAGCCAAGGTCAGTCGGCCTTGGTGAGCCCAGAGGGGCTGTGGTGGTGCCAAGGGTGGAACCCGCAGGGGCCACTTCACTTGAGTTTGGTCCTCCCCAAACAGGAGCATTCTTCCCATTCTATGTCTAGGGAAAGGGAGACGTGGATTGGAGCAGTGACTAGTCCTAGGCCGCCCAGATGACCAGGGCGGGAGACAGGCCCGGAGCCGGGAGCCCATCGCCAGGCCCACGGGGTGCGCCGGCCCCTCGGCACCGCCTCCCGCTGGGAGGAGTCTGAAGCTGGCTCCGCCCCGCTCCTGCCGCGGCGCAGCTCCCGGGAAGGGGCGGAGCTCCCGCGGCAGAGCGCCGTCGCCACGGCAACGCGGCCATACTGGGCCAACCGACCGCAGGGCCTGGGGCTGCGTCCCAGCGTGGCCTCGCGGCAGAGCTGGCGGCATGGACAACCTCTACGTGGAGGAGGTGGCCGCCTCCCTGATCAGGGAGTTCCTCAGCAGAAAGGTAACGGATCGTCCCTTCCGAAGCCCGGCAGTCGCTGTAATTTTGGGGGTCCGCCTGCGGGGGGGTCCCCCTGGAATCTTGGCGCCTTCGGGGAGGGAGTCCTTCCCCTGCCTGTTCCAGAGGTGCCCCAGAAGAGCGCCCGTTTCCCAGGACAGGGGACTACGTTTCCCAGGAGCCATTTCTGTTCTCGTCATCGGCACTTCCTCAGAGCAGGGCCGCGGCGCGGGGCCCGCCCTCCCCAGGATGCCTCTGCTGGGCGGGAGGGCGCGGTCCGGCCAGCCGGGCTGTTCCCGCGCGGGCGCACGGCGCGGGCGGGCCTCCGCCCAGCAACCCGAGACAGACGTCCCGCTAGGAAAGAACTGTCCCCAGGTGGAACCCGCAAGGCCCAGAGAAGTTTTTGACAGTCAGTCCCTTCAGTCATTTTAATCAAGTGGGGGTTCCAGTTGCATTCATTTTTGTTAGTAAGTTCTGTTGTCTTGTCCCAGGAGACTTTTCAAAGTGTTCACAAGTTGGAGAGGTACTTAGCCGTCATCTGGGGACAGGGTGAGAGAGGAGCTGGCCGGAGGTCCTGGGCATGATAGTTCAGGGGGAGTAGCCATTTATTCATTCTGCACATAGTGACTGAGGGCTGTGCCCTGTGGGTTTTGTGTTTCCTTCCCTTGTCATACTGGGCTGGGGCGGTGGGCACTTGTCTGGGATGAAATCAGACACAATTTTTTGAATGGAGGAGAAGGGAAAAACTTTAAAGTCAGATAGAGGGGGTTCACATACTTGCTATGAGTTTGCAGTGTGAGCTTGTGTATGTTACCCACTGCCTCAATTTCCTTATCTGTAGAACAGGAAAAGTAAGACATACCCTTTGCAGATTTATAATGAGGGTTAATAATAATATTCGGGCAGCTCCCAAGCATTGTATCTGGGAGATAGATATAATGTGCACATAGGTGTTCGACTTGTTACTGTTTGGAAAGTGTCTTTGTGTGCTTTTTATAATTTATTTTTATTCGACAAAATTTTAATACATTTGGCTTTGTCCTGTCTGCTCTATTTTTATGACTAATTGACCTTCCATCACCAAGTCCTGGCTGCATGTTGGATATCAGTGACACACCTTGGGAGGCTGACCAATACTTTCATTTCTTTTAAGTCTGGGCCACTGAGGATGAGGGTTTCCTCATGCCCCTCCTGCCTTGAGTACAAATGAAATCTGAAGTCCTCACTGACATCCAAGGCTGCCCTGTAGCTGGACCCTAGCTTACTATCCCAATCTCATTTCTAGCTTCTTCTACTTTTGCCCTGATTTATCCAGGCTTACCCCAAGTCCATTTTCTACAAGAGATCTTCTGAGATAACTCCTTTTGTCTGTGGTTCGCTCATTGGAGCCTATGTTATAGTTCATACATCTGTGTGTCTCACTTACTAGACAAGGCCACAGAGCTGACCCCTAAACTGGGTGACACCTTAGAGATGGCCTAGTTGCCCTGGCCACCTTTCCCTCCCATGTTTTATCTGAGCACACTAAGTCCTGAGAGTAGAAAGGGGAGTTGCCCACAGTTACTGAGAAAGTCATGAAGAGCTGGGACTGTAGCCCAGGGTTACTGCTTTTCTCCTCACCATCTGTTCCAGGGCAGAGGCCATGTGCTCCTCACAGAGCTTTGCACAGGCAGGTACCCAGCAGTCATAAGCAAGAGAGTTCTCACCATGGTGCTAGGAACCTTCTAGGTGCCTGTTCATTGTCTCAGATTCTCATAACAGTCTCAAAAGATAGTTATAAGTATTCCCTTAGGTGTGAAAGGGAGACAAAGACCAAATATATGTATTTATTACAATGTCTAAAACTCAGTTTCTGATTTCCTCTTCCTCCTACAACTTTCTCTACCTCAGTAAGTGGCACGTCTATTCTAATTGCTTGGGCCAAAAACTTCAGGTTCATTCTTGGCTTTTTTCCTTCTAGTGCACCCCATATCCAGACCATCAGCAAATCTGTTGGTTTTACCATCAGAACACATAGAGAATGTAGCCACTTCTTACCACTTTTGTTGCAAGCATCCTGGTCCAAGCCAACCCTATTTTCATGTGAAATGTGAGTTAGTCAATAGTTTCCTAAATGGTTTTCAGGTGATCCTATAAAAATATGCAATCCAAGATGTTCCTCTTTTCAAATCCTCCAGTAGCCTCCCTCCCTCATTTCATTTTCCTTATCAGACTCTGTGTGACTTCTCTGACCTCTTCTTATGCTATTTTCCCCTGGCCATGTGGCTCCAGATACACTGTCATCTTGCAGCTGCCACAGGGCTTTTGCACTTGCTGTTCCTTGCCTAGAATAGTTTTCCCCCAAGTGTCTGCAGGGCCTGTTCCTTGGTTTCCCTCTTGTCTCTGCTCCAAGGTTACCTAATCAGTAACCTTTTCTGACTACCTTTTATAAAGTAGCAGCCCTTCCCTGCACCCCTCCTGGCTCTCCTACTATGTATATTTTTTCCTGATACCGTGTTATACTTGTTGTCTTTTCCCCTATAGAATGTAAACTTCATGGTGACTGGGACTTTGATCTCTTCATTCCTCTGCCTCTAGCAGCTGGGCTAACTGGACTAGTGGTTCTGTCCCTTCATTTCACAGATGAGGAAACCAGAAGACAGGAACAAGCACGTGGATGATGCTCAACAAATAGCTGACTATCCAAAATGGTGCCCTTCCTCTTTGTTGTTGCTCTCCCCATTTTGTCTCCACAGTAGTGCATATTAGCAGCTGCCATACTATGTGCTTACGGATTCATTTATGATCTGCTTCCCCAACAAAATATCAGCTCTTATTCCTTCTGTGTCTCCTGCATCTAGAACAGAGCCTGGCACATAGGAGGTGCATGACAAATGCTTGTTGAGTGAATGAAGTTTGAGTGTGCTGCATGGGGCTGAGGTCTGGCTGACTCTGGAGGGCATCCTTGTTCTCTATCCAAGTGGTTTTCAAATGCTGGTGTGCATTACACTCTTGGGGGGACATTGTTAAATGCACCAAGGCTTGCTGATTTGAACTATTGAGAGACATGAAGAGTTATCCATCAGAGAGGGACCCTCATTATACAGTGTTCCACGTCACTTTGATTGTGGGAGAGCTTGGTTAAGCCCAGATGAAATGCAGGTGGCTGCTTTTGAGCCCCTCTTCTTCCAGTTTATGCTCCCTAATGCACCTAGTCTACCTTTTCTCCAACACACATGTGCATTTCTTTCTGTTCCTCTTTCCTAAGGCCTCCTTTTTCCTTTCTTTGATTCAAGACTGTGTTTATACTTTTTGTTTCCTAAATTGACTTTCTTACCTAAATTCAAACCCATAGGCAGTGGGTTTGTCTTATTTCCCCAGCAGTTGGAGCCTCCATAAAATTCTGAACACAAGGTTAGGGGAGAAGTTGAGGCCTATCAAGGACTGGGGGTCTGGGATCCATCAAGAGCAAGGGACTCCCCACACCAAGCTGAGCTGTTTATGAGGCATCATCTCATCCTCCAGCCATTTGATGATCGCAGTGGCCTGGAGAGGTGGGCAGGCAGCACCTGCTGTGGTTGTTTTTTCAAAGGAAGAAGCCAGGCTCTTGGGAATAGAAGCCTCCCCCGCCCCACCCCATGTTCCATTGCCGGAGCATGTCTCCTCTGAGGCCTTGAACCTCAGTCTTTTGGGAGTTTAGGGTGGGATGATGGAAAGTGGCTTTGCTAGCAACTCAGCAAACATTTACCAAGAGCTTTCTGCGGGCTGGGGTCCTACAGTCATGTACTCACAGGCTGGGATGGTCAGAAACCCTTGCCCACTATGATTCCACTGTGTTACCTTGGGCAAGTCAACCCTCTCTCCTGGTTTCCCCATCTGAGAAATGAGAGGAATGAATATTGGCCTTTAGTTTACATTTTTTCTTTTCTTTATTTTTAAAGCTTCCTATTCTGTGGCCAAACCCAGGGCTCTGTGTTGGCCTTGGGTGAGTCAGTTACCTGAATTCGCTCCATCTCTATGAAATGGGCTGACAACTATAGCTTAGCTCACAGGGTCGTTGTTAGAATCAGAATAATAGTTGTGAAGGTGATGTCAAGTGTAAAGATTATATAAAAATGAATTCTTAAGTCAGATCTTAATCCTCAAAATATGCTTGTGAGGAAGACAGGGTAAGAATTATCATAATGAACATCAGTAACTTTTGTTTGTACTCTGCGTCAGAGAACAGAAGGTTTTGATTTAAACTGGTAAACAATGAGTCAGATTTCTCCCCTCAGGGCTTAAAGAAGACATGTGTGACCATGGACCAGGAACGCCCACGCTCTGATCTCAGCATAAACAGCAGAAATGATCTTCGCAAGGTTTTGCATCTTGAATTTATGTACAAGGAGAACAAGGTACGTGCTTTTTATGGTGTGGTGTGGAGTCCTGGCACTGAGTTTGGCGATGCCAAAGCAGTCATGGGCTCTACCAGTGGCAGCAAGAGGCTTGGGGAGCGCCTGTGGTCAGAGAAAAGCAGACCCAGCCAAGTGCTGACAAATCCCAAGTGTGAGCTGGTTTTCAGCCTCAGTCAACCGGTGCCACCCATTGGCGTATTGCGTGTGTGTGGTCGTTAGGCTCGTTTTGAACGAGAGCATGTGGCTGTGCTCAGCCTCTGATGGTTCTTCCCTGTGCTCCCTCCTCCCTACACAGGCTATTTTTAGTAAGGCCGTGCTTAAGAATATAGTATTCAGTTATAGTAAAATTTTCCATTCCCTGCCTACGTAAGATTTTCCTTCTTCAGTTCTGAGTAATACCTTAGTCTTGAGTCTACTGTGACATATAATTCAGGCAGAAGTAGGAATTGGGTTCAGCTAACCCAAGTGCATTGAAGTTGAGAAAACAATGGAACGGCACTTCCTCAAGTGGGAAAGGGAGCTTCCCTGATCCGCCAGACCTGATCGCTCCTTACCTGCTCTTACAGGCTTTTGTGACATGCTGTAGTTTTCCTTTTTTTGTCTTTATCACATTGGCAATAGGATATTTGTGTGATTGTTTAATTATAGTATCTGCCTCCCCCACTACTTCGGATGTACAGAAGGCCAGGAATGGAGTCTTTTTTATTCACTATTATATCCCCATACCCAATGTGTTGTCTGATGATATAGTGAGTAGTCAGTGTGTATTTGTGGAATAAATTGAAAGTATGACAGAATGAATGAATATATGAATGAATGAAGCTACAATTCCGACTTAATTGCTCTTTCCTTTATGAAAACAGAATCCTCTGATTTGACTAAAGAATGGGTTCTCCAGCAGATGTTGCTTTGTGGTTGGGCACAGTGTCAGAGCCAGAAAGAAAATGATCGATCATGTAGTTCAGCACTTATCACAATTTTAAAGTTAATAAAATGATATCTCAGGTAGAAGTTCAAAAATATGCAAAGCAGAGAAGGGAAGTTGCCCTGTTGGCCTGTTTGAAGTGGGAAAGAGGCGGTCCTGCCTCAGTGCCCAGTTAAGCAGCTTTGATACTACTGATCTATCCCCCTGACCCCCGCGCACTGGGGAGCAGGAAGCTGTGAGCCAGAGAAAATGGGGTATCCAAGGTCTCACAGTCAGTTACAGGGTTGGGATGAGGCCAAAACCAGGTGTTTCGATTCCCAAGCCTATTGCAGGAATAGTGGTCAAGCATATTTTAGGCGTAACCCATTTTCAAAATGAGATCTTTGAAGATTGGGTTGGTATGGGGGTGGGACCAAGGCTATTTTTGAGACACCGGGAGGAACCTCATGGAAAACCATGCAAATATGTGTCATAGGCTAGGGAGGAACTTAGGCTAGGCTTCCTCCAATGAAGTAAAGGATGGAATTTCTGGCAAACCTATAAACTTAAACCATCTGGCACCTGCAGGAGCACTCAGGTTGCCAGAAATTCTTGTGCTCCCCGTTGAGGAGAAGCAGGCAGTGGCAGCCAGGTTAAATCCAATCAGAGGCTCAGTAAAGACATCAAATAGATGACCTTTGTCCTCTGGGTCCTGGGGTGACCCTCAGGCACCTACCTCTCCTGTGTGCATTCAGCTGAAGTCCTGTAGGAGGAAGACTCTGCAGATATTCTGTAATCCTCCATTTGCTGTATTTTAAGGCAGAAGAGGGGACTGTACATTTTAGGAAGATTTTGTGCAGAAAATAAGACAGCTACCCAGAAAATTCAATTAACTATTCTGGTTATATTGGGATTTTTATGGAAATTGTACCGGACCCAATTTCCCAGAAGTATCTTTGCCATTCAAGTTATTTTTATTCCTTCACTGTAATACAGTCCCTCTAAGGTAACTGTCATCTTAAGATACTTAAGATATTTTCATTTTAATATGAAAATATAATTTGATTTATGTAGTAGTTACTAGCTGTTATACAATGAATTGGAGCCTATATTTTATAGAAAAATGTACTTATTAGTCTATGATTGCATAGTAATTTTATCATTCACTTAGTACGAGGCTAGCGTGATTATAGAAACACCCTGCAATTTAATGTTAATATTTCTAGTAACTTGTTTTTCCCTCTTAGATATACAATAGATAAAAATACCTATGTAAAATTGAATTTTTGAAAATGATATCTAGATTCATATAAAGGCTGTGTCTGTTGCGAGCCAAGTGATGTGAAAAGCACAAAATACGAATCAGGCAACCCTGGGCCCTGAATCTCTCTTATTGAGAGAAAAAGCAAGAAGGCTGAAATAAATCATATTAATTATGTAATATTTCCCCCCCAACTCTCTTCATTGTAAATTTCACTTAGTCATAGATAAAATAGTTTTTGTTTTTGTTTCATTCTAAAAAAATAATAAAACTGTCCTTGATTTTGACTGTCTGATAAATCTGTTGAATTTGGTTATAGCCCATTGGCTGTGGGTCTTAGTCCTAGAGTTCTATTGGAGATGAAGAGACGTGGCATGTCCTGAGGGCCCCCTCTGCCAGGCTCCTTGTCAGATGCTTTGCTACTCTGATTGCAGAAGCGTTGAATGCCCCACATCTAGCTAGCCACAGCCCAGCAGAACCTAGGTGTTTCTGGGTGAGTTGGTTGGGGACTAACATGTGGCTTGGTTCCTGAGGATTGCCTGTGGTTCATTGCTTGGATAGCTGTGTCGGTCCAAATTACTTAGGGGAATTTTAAAAGAAATCAGGGCTCTGATCTTTGCTATTTTGGCTTAGTAAGTCTCATGGAGCATGGGAATCCATATTTTAAAAAACCTCCCTCCAAAGGGAATATTTGGTACAGGGAAGGCTGGAAAATACTAATATCATTTATTTCCAGAATGTGCTACTGAAGAATTCCACTTACCTTTTTTTTAAGGTTGGGCTGTAAGCTGAGTCACTCCTGACTGCCTCGCTATGCTCTTCACATTAACCTGCTGCCTCAGTTGTTTCTATAATTGTTGGTGTCCAGTGTTTAATGCAGAGTCCTCAAACTACAAAAATATTCAGGCCCCAAATACTTATGAATCTGTAGAGTTAGTGTTCCCTACAAACTTAATTTTTTTTAAATGAAAGGATATGTATTTTATAAAGTTATTCCTGGGAGCAAAAAGCCAGGAAGAAATTTGCTTGGGTGTTCCTCTATTCATATCACATTTTATTTTATTTGATTATTTTATTTTATTGAGACAGGGTCTTGCTCTATTGCTTGGGCTAGAGTGCAGCGACATCATCATAGCTCACTGCAATCTCAAACTCCTGGGCTCAAGCGATCCTCCTGCCTCAGCCTCCCGAGTAGGTGGGACTATAGGCACACGCCACCACACCCAGCTAATTTTTATTTTTTGTAGAGTCAGGGTCTTGCCATGTTGCTCAGGCTGTGTATAGCATTTTATAATAATTGTTTTTTGAATTACCTAACTCATGCATTGGATGCTAATTCTTTTAGAGTAGAGATTTTGTCTGATCTCTCTGTCCCTACTCAGGATAGTACCTGACATATAACAGGCAGCCAATGAACGTTTGCTGAAAGCAGGTGTGAATGAGTAAGAAGTTGATAAGCTTATGTCAAAGATGTAGGATAGCTGTCTTTTCTACTTTTCTCCTAAAGCTGTATATAAGTTAATGATTTTGTTTTTCTCTCCTAATGATAGGCAAAGGAAAATCCTCTAAAAACAAACCTTGAACTCATTACAAGATATTTTCTGGATCACTTTGGAAACACAGCTAATAATTTTACTCCAGAAACCCCAATCCCTGCACTCTCAGTTCCAAAAAAAAATAACAAATTACCATTGAGATGTTCAGAGACCACATTGGTAAATATATATGATCTTTCAGATGAAGATGCAGGATGGAGAACGTCATTGTCAGAAACAAGCAAAGCCAGGTATCTCTTCCCATTTACTCTGTGTATTAGTTTCCTATTGCTGACATAACAAATTACTATAAATTTAGTGGCTTATCAGCGCTTATCAGCCAGTGTTCTCTATGTGTGTGTGTGTGTGTGTACATATATGTATACGTACATGTATGTGTATATAAAGAGGTTTATTTTAACAAGTTGGCTCATGCGATTGTGAGGGTTTGCTAGTCTAAAATCTGTAGGGCAGGCTGGGAACTCAGATAAGATTTTAATTTTACAATTTTGAGGAAGAGTTCTTTGGGGAACCTCTTAAGGCCTTTAACTGATAAGATGAGGCCCACCCACATCATTGAGGAGAATCTGCCTTAGTTAAAGTCAACCGATTGTAAATGTTAATCACATTAACAAAATACCTTCACAGCAACATCTAGACTGATATTCGACTAAGCAACTGGGCACCATAGCCTAGCCAGGTTGACATGTAAAATTTAATCATCACAGTGGCGTAAAGCAACACGAATTTATTCTCTTACAGTTCTAGAGGTCAGAAGTCTAAAATCAGTCTCAGTGGGCTAAAGAAGATGTCAGCAGGGCCACGTCCTTCTGGAGGTTCTGAGGGGAAAGTCTACTTCCTCTCCTTTTTTAACTTCTAGAGACCACCTACGCTTCCTGTCTCATAGCCCTTTCTTCTATCCTAAAGCACATCACTTGAGCTCTGCTTGTGTTCTTACATCTCCTAACTTTACCACTAACTTTGATTCTCATGTCTCCTATTATGATAAGGACCCTTGTGATTACATTGGGCCCATCAGAGAATCCAGGATGATCTCCCCATCTCAAGATTCTTATTTAATCACATCTATAAAATCCCTTTTACCATATAAGGTAACATATTCACAGATCCCAAGTATCAGGGCGTGGACAACTTTGGGGCAGTCATTATTCGGCTTCCCACACTCTGTGTTTTCAAAATCTCTATCGTGGAGCACTGTACTTTCCTGTAGGGGCCATGAGAATGGACTACTTTAGTGACAGAGAATACTTGTGATTAAAAATGTTTATTTTAAATTCCATGATTTGTAAGGTTCAGGGGCTTGCTTTATTTGATTTTCTTTAATAGAGGGGTATAATAATCTAAAAGGCAACAAAACACTGTAGAGATGGGAAAAATCTGAAAAATAAGGTCTTTTGAAATCTCAGGAAGAAAATGAATTGGCATTCTTGATTGAACATCTGTTATCTGGAGAACATTAAATTACAACTTTAATACACTGCATGTAGTCACCAATAGTATGTTTAACTTTCTGGGAATGAGTATTTTCTTTGGGTTCTGTTAAAAAGCATTTCCTTTTCTGAGAGTAGCTGAAGCTCAGGGCAAGGGTGTCAAGCTGCCAAAAGGTGGGACCATTACAAACAGTTAGCTCAAGGCTTAAGCTGTGAAAGGTCTGGAGGGTGGTATGAAGAAGCTCCTCTTCCAAAGGTGCTTACTGCCTGGCTGGGAAATTAAATAATTCTGATACAATTAAATAATTCTGATACAATTAAAAAAGCAGCAAGGAAGCACTGGAAGCTCCTGCGTCCCACCCAGTTACTCCAGCCAAAAGCTTGGGGGTTCTCCTTGACTCCTCCTCGCCTGCCATTTTCTGTGTCTATGAGCTCTTCATCCCTAGTGATGCTATACCCTTTTCCTCTTTCCCCCTTTCCCTGCCCCAATGGCAAGGACCTCAATTCACACTCCATCCTTTTTTCCTGGATAACTCCCATGGGCTCTTCCCTGCTCCTCAGGCCTCTGGTGATCTTCTCCTCGAATCCACCCTTGACCTAAGATAGTGTAAGCCTTCCACAAAACAAGTCTGGCCATGCCGCTCTCCTGCTGAAAGGCCTTCAGATGCTCCCTGTAGCTTTCAGGATAAAATCCAAACTCCTTAGGATAACCTGCAGACCCCCATGTGTGACCAGCCCCTGCTGTTCACCTGAGCATGTCCTGCCTTGCAGGCCTGTATGCTGGTGCCTGAGCCCTCACCTGGATACCTCCTGCTTACTGATTCTCTCAGGCTCAAGTGCTGTCTTCACTGAGAGCCCTTCCAGATTTCCCCCGGTTGGCTCCAGCCCCTTCCTTGACATGCCCCAATCACAGCATGCAGAATTCCTTCCCACATGTGACCTAGTGTGTGGTGAGCAGCTTGGCATAGAGTAGGTGTCAGTTCCCATTTATGCCAGAGCCCAGTGGTAGAAAATAGCTGAGCCCATGTCAGAGGAGTGCTGGCTTCTGAGCCATCACAGGTAAGATTCCCCTTCACCTGGGTCTCTCGCTTTGTCTCTTCTTCTTTCTCACTCCTTCTTACTCTCACTATTTCTCACCTTCATTTGCTCTTTCTTGCTCTCTTACTTTCTCTCTCTTTCTCTGTCACACACATACACATGCACCCCCCTTCCTCTCCAGGAAAAAAAGCCATTGGCATCCTGACACCAACTTTACCTGAACAGTCAGGGAATGCCAAGCTTGCCACGAGTTTTATCCACCTCTCTCAGTGGTGTGCAGTAGGGCTTGGACTCAACGTATCCCATGATGGTACTGAGAGGTTATAGTTTTCCTTAATCGCTCTGGTCTGGATGTTCTTTAGACTTAAGGACTTGGATCCTCTGATTTTGTTTGCTTGTTTACTGGTATTATTTTGTAGGGTGGACCTACTCTGATACCAAAGTATTCTTTTCCTTTCATGATGAAGCACTGGCTGATAAGAAATCATCATATATGTATTAATGAGCTTGCTATGAATGCCTGTTGTATGAGGAATTTATTGTTGTGACTGATTCCTTTTGGGGAGTTTGTTTTAATGGAAATATTCCTTTGTTTGCAGACGTGACAGTCTTGATGGGGATGTACTTGGTAATTTTGTATCATCCAAAAAGCCCTCACACAAAAGTAAGCCCACGCAGACAGCCCCAGGTGGAAGCCCCACCGTGGCTTCTGCATGGGAGAAGATGGAAAGGCATCACTTGTCGGAGCCCTCCTTGGTTGTAAAGAGGATCGGAGAGAAGACCAGGCCAAAGTCTGGCCTGATTGTGCGAGGCATGATGGCCGGGCCCACCGCCAGCTCCCCACAGGTGGGGCTGATTTTCCTTCTGCTGTTCTGAGACTGGAGGGTGAGGACTGGGCCAGGCTTCAGGCACGCCTGGATTTATTTGGGGTGCCCCACAGCACAGCCCAAGAAGGGGGTATGCGTGGGGGGATGGGACACCTGCCTCTGTCTTCTCCCTGTCTCTACTACAGTCAGTGACCCGTGGGGCCTTAAGCAGGCCTCATCTCCCTGCCCTCCATTTACCCATCTTGTCTATGAATTGGATGTCATGGTTTTATATACTTTTGCTGAGTGAGAACACACCTACCTAACTCTGTCTTTGCAATTCAAGAGTGAAGGACCTATCCAAGTTTACAGAATAACTGTTTTAAAAATTAAAATTATGATAGTTAAAAGGAAAGAGAAATCCCAATCCTTATAGTTTTATTTGTTCTGCCTATATTTTTTCTCTTTCAAAAAAAAGCATTCTAAAAATTTGACATTGTTGTTTTATAGTTTCTCATAAACAAGGATCATGGTAGGGTTCCATCAGGCAGGAGGACTATACCAAATGAGAGGAAAAATGAAAGGAGTTTGCAAAACAACAAAGAAGCAAAAGAACAAAGCAAAATCTGACACCAAACTTAAAATGTAGTATTAGTCAAATCAGGGAGCCTAAGCAAACCAAAAATAGATTGTCTGTGTCCACAGCCAGCCTCCTGCGCTCTCACTTACCTGCCATATGTTTACCTGTGGGGGTAGATGCTGGCACTGTTCTCTCAGTTCATTCAGAATTAGGACAGAAAGAAGTGGATTGTCTCTCTGCCTCTGCCTCCATCTTGTGGGATCTTTGGTCAAGGTTTTTATTTCTCTTGGCTGTGGTCTCTTGTTAGACCAGCTGTGTAAGACCCCTTGGGGCTCCAGGATTTCACTGTTCTAAGGATCATAGAGTCTTGGTGTACAGATCAAGGAAGAAAGAGTCTGCTTGCCTCTGTGTGGTTTAGGCCACACCTTGATGTCATGTCCCATCCCAGGTGTCTTGTTGTTGAGGGGGGACATTCGTAAACAGTACCCTGTCCAGAAGAAAGGGTTAGAAAGGTGAAGAGTTTGGAGGAAATTAAAAGATTTGGAGTTGTTTAATCTTGATAGAGGTTGGCAGAATGTAAGAGATCTCACATATGCAGGTAAGGATAGCCTACTTCTATGTACAGACTAGCAATCTTGAGCTTAGTCTGTAAGCCCCCTGAGAACAGGGACTCTGTTGTGTTTATGTGTGTCATGTGGGTTGTGCTTTCTGGCCCTTCGTTGGATTGAGTGGTGTAGACTTGGCTCCATAGAGCGCAACTGGCACCAGTTGGGGGAGGTTGGTATAGGAGCCCTCAGTTAATCAGAGCTACCCCAGCAGTGGAACAGGTGGTTTTGGAAGGGACTAGGCTAGTTGTATTAAGAAGAAGCTAGTACCGTATCTGCTGGGGACAATCTCAAGGGGCCCCTGGCTGACTGAGAGACTGTATCAGCGGTTCTCAGACTTTTAAGTCTAGGGATCTCTTTATACTCTTAAAATTATTGAAGAGCCCAGAGAACTTTTGTTTATGTTATATCTATTGATATTTACTGTATTAGAAATTAAAACTGAGAAATTAAAAAATATTAACTTACTAAATAATTAAAAATAACAGTAATAAGCTCATTACATTTAACACAATATTTAAATTTTTTTTTATTTTTTTAGAGATGAGGTCTTGCTATGTCTCCCCAGCTGACCTCAAACTTCTGGGCTCAAGCAATCTTCCTGCCTCAGCCTTCTGAGTAGCTAGAACTACAGGCATGTGCCACCACACCCGGCCTTACCACAACATATTTTTATTAAAAATTAACTATATTTTCCAAAACAAAATATTAATGGGATGAGTAGCATTGTTTTATATATTTTTTGCAAATCTCTTTAATGTCTGGCTTAGTAGAACACAGTTCAAGCCTCATATTTGCTTCTGCATTCAGTCTACTACAATGTGGTGTTTTGATTGAAGTGTATGAAGAAAATCTACCTCACATAGATAAGCAGTTGGAAAAGGGAAAGTATTTTAATAGCCTTTTCAGAAAACTGAGGTGTTCTTTTTGATCCTAAGCCGACACTAGACAAGTTATAGTTTCTTAATGTAGAATCTTAAACCGTACCAATGAACTTTCTGTATTTTGCCAATGTCCATTGGTCTGTATTGCACTCTGAATTTTTTACCCTGCATGATTCAGTAACATGATGCACGGTCATTTGGAAAATATCGGTTACTGAGTTATATATTAATAGATCTTCCCAATGTGGACACATTTTATTATATAAAAAAAAAAAACACACCAAAAAACTACATTCATTGATGTTACCACCCAATTCTTCAGAAAAGTTTTTCAGCATTGCAGAGCTCTCTGGCTCATGGTAGCAGATACAAGTTTTCCAAAACTCTAAATTTACCTGACAGCTTGTATTTTATCACTGCAACTATATATCATCTGTTTCGCTTGAAGTGACAGGCTCAGTTGATTTTCAAGAAAACGCCTGCCAGATGCTCAAGCCTGAATAACCACAGTTTGTCTGTCAGTGGTTCCATGGAGAACCCAGCAAGTTCACTCACAGCTGAGATGGTCGCATGCTGCCAGCCGCGTCCTCTGCACTCAGCACAGGCTTATGTGTACCCCCCATTTGGTCATACAGAGTATTGAACGATGTGTGCTGTGGACTCTAGATTGAATAAAATCAATAATTTTTCTGCTTTAGTATGGACATTGTTCAGTGAAATTAGCATTTTATTCATTTATTTTTATTGCAAGAATACCCCGAGTACTAGTAAAGTTTGGTGCCACTGCCTTGATTCATGCCCAGGGCCAGCAGTTTTTCCCACTGTTACTTTGCATGCAAAGTCAACACAGTGAAGAAAAGCAAATCATGTCATTTTTATTAATATGAAAATAGTTTCAAGTTCCCTAAAAGGGCCTGGAAATTCCTAGGGATCAGTGGATCATCCTTTGAGAAGTGGTGGACCAGATGATGCCAGGGTCCTCCCTACCATGACATCCTAATCATTAAGTGCGTGCAATTGAGACCCCCTTTGTAATTGTGGTATGAGGGAGGTGACTTGAACCTGTTTTGCTGCCAAGGGGATTGCTGCAAACTGCTCCTTTTGGGTAATTGTTTTGGGAGGTGGGGTTTTCCCCTGGAGTATCTGAATCCTGTGAAGGATATTGAAGGATGAGTTGCTGTAGAATTTTGCTGTATTTTCTGGAAAGCATTTTGTAGGCCTTTGAGTATCTTGGCCATACTTACTGGTTGCTCAAGAGAAAAGTGCCAAGGATTGCTGGGTAGTTCATTCATCATTTTTATTGCTAGATCAGCTCTGTACTTAAGGATGACTTAAGAGGCTGGGCTTCCTGCAGCAGCTCTAGCTCCTCTAGGCCAGAAGTTTGAGTCTCCTTGGGAATGGTGACTAACGTCTTCCTCATTCTGTGCAGGGGATGCCCTGGGTGGCCTTTGGAGGAGGTTTATAGTGCCCAGTAATTTCCCCTAGGCCGGAACACTACAAAATTAGCTTTCCTTATTTTAGACCAGGCTTTACTATTTGGTCCTGAATTACTTCTGAAAATGTTGAGAGGTCCAGAATTTTAAACCAAGGAAAAATCCAGTAGGTCTGTTTTTGTTCCTCTTTCCACCCTCCACCCACCACTGATTAGTAACCTTATAAGTTTCCATTTAGTCAACTAATCATTGAGCATAAGAGGATATTTCGGTTGATTCTTCTGGAATTACTTTATTTAAAAAACTAAGCAAATCTTGAGTGCTCACAAGGCATAGGCCACCGGGCTGGGAGTTGTGTGGACACCAGGTATGAGTGAAGAATGGCTTCTGCCATTCCTGGTCTACCATCAGGAGGGGCTTAAGACCACACGTAAGTGGGGACAGGACAGACAAGTCCAGGAGTAGTGAGCGTTTGTTGACTGCTGCGATATGCCTGGCTCTGTGCTAGTGCCTTACTAGTGTCTAGTAAGGTGCTAGTGTCTCATTTAACCCTTACACGGTCTTGTGGGAGATAAGTACCACAGGTGCCCCATTCTTCATCTGAAACCTTTGGGTTAGATGTGTTTTAGAATTTAAAATTCTTTTTTTTTTTGAGAAAGGAAGTACAGTGCATGAACCACACACCACATAATGCGTGTAGTAGGGTTTGTGGTAGCACCCCGTAAGCAAAAGATATTACTATTTCTGCAGCTAAACATGAATACTCACACTTTAAAGAGACTATAAGTAAACTTACAATAGTTAAAAAGAATTTGCCAGAGGATTTCAAAAGATACTTTCATTTTCAGAGGTTTTGGGATTTAGAAATAAGTATTGGATTGTGGACTGGTTATATTACAGGTGAGGAAGTGAGGGATAGAGAAGTTAAATCATTTGCCACAGGTGACACAGCTGGTGGGGTGCTGCAGGAATTAGAAACTGAAGTTTCTAGTGGCTTTACCTGAACCTGCTGTCTGTGAGGGGTGTGAGGGAACGGCTGAGGCCCACTCTGCATTTCATGCAGGAGGGTTGGTATCAGCTAAAGCTTCACAGAGGAGGGAGCATTTGAGTAGCACCTCAAAGAATAGGTAGCATTTTAAGGTAAGGAATTAGAGATGAGAAAAGCCATTCCTGGGGGAGGGAACATCATGGACAAATGCTTGAAGTGGGATCAAGTATTTTCCAGGTCCCCTAGAAGGGGACCTCACTGCCTTTGTCCTCACCCTTTTAGGATTCTTTCCGCAAACGCTCTCTGAGGAGGTCCCCAGCCTTGAGCAGCACCATGCAGCCCCAGGAGGAAGAGAGCCGGAAGGTGCCCGAGCTTGCCACCTGCACCTCAGCCTGTCCAGCCCCCCAGGACATCCCAGCTTCGAACAATGGCTCCACCTCCAAGAGCCTCCTGGGTCAGCTAAGTGAACTGATCATAGAAAAGCAGAAAACCCCTCCCAGCAGCCCTCCCCATCTGCCCAGCAAAAGGCTGCCCCAGAGGGAGAGGGCCAGGTGGAAAGATCTTTCAGAGGACAGCCCAGCAGTGGACAGCAGCACAGACACAGACAGGGTGCCCTTGAAGTTCTGCTTGCCTGGCGGGAGTTCCAGGATGACCCAGGAGAGGCTGGAGAGAGCTTTCAAACGGCAGGGCAGCCAACCCCCGCCTGTCAGGTGAGCATACTGTGCAAAGCTGATGGCTTTTCAAAAAGAAGTGCCACCTCTCACATGTTGACCAGTTGCTAATAGCTTCCCCAGGGACTTCTTAGGTGCCTTGGTCTCTCATAGCAAGCCTGTGAGAGGCAACGTAGGGTGGGTTATGGCCAACTGGGAAGAAAACTACCCAGGAAAAGCTGCAGGGAGGTTTCCTTGCCCCATCTCACTTCCTCCCAAAGCCAAGGAAAGCTTTAGCAGATAGTCCGAAACAAACCTGCAGGGACATGGCCAGGGAGATGTGAATAAGAGATGTTCCCTATGGGGGGCCAGGGATACAGTGATGAATCAGCTCCCACAAGGCTCCTTTTGGGCATATTTTTATTTATTTATTTTTTACCTTATCCTTACTTTTATTCCTTCACAGTAGGCATTGATGATTCCTACACTGATTGATTTTTGAATGTTAAACCAACCTTATGTTCCCAGAATAAACCCACTTTTGTTGTGATGTTTTCAGGTATCATTGGATTTGATTTATTAAAATTTCATGTATGGTTTCTGTGTAAAAGTTCATGAAGGTGATTGGCCGGCATATTTCCTTTCTTGCAACACACAGCCTTGTCAGATTCTGGTACCTAGGTTATAACAAAAGTGGTCCCTCTTTTTCTATTCTCTTGAAGAGTTAGTGTAAGATTGGTGTTATTTCTTCCTTAAGTATTTGGAAGAATTTACTGGAGAAAACTTCTGAGCATTGAGCTGAAAGATGTCAAATTATATATTACAATTAAAAAATTGTTTTAATTCAAATTTTCTGTTCTTGTATCAGTTTTGGCAAGTTTTATTTGGAGTTTGACCATTTTATTTATATTTGAAGTTTGTCAGTATAAAATTGTGTACTTACATTATCCTTTTATCACTTTAAAGTTTATGAGCTCTGCAGTAATGTCTCTGTTTCATTCCTGGTGTTGGCAATTTGTGTCCTCTCTCTCTCTCTCTCTCTCTCTTGACTAGACTAGCTGGGAGTATATCAATTGTACAATATTTTCGAAGAACCAATATTTGGCTTTATATATTTACTATTTCGTTGATTCTGTTCTTATTTTTATTGTTTTCATTCTACTTGAGTTTAATTTGTTATTATTTTCTGGTTTATTGATATGGATCTTAACCTATTCTCAACTTTCTTCTTTTGTAACACCTTTTAAAGCTACAGATTTCCTTCTAAGTAATGCTTTGTATTCCACAGGTTAATATGTTATATAATCATATAATTTAGTTAAAATATTTTCTAATTCCATTGTGGTTTTTTTTTTGACCCATGAGTTATTTAGCCATATATTGACTAATTCAAAACATTTGGGGTACATTTCTGATTACCTTTTTGTTTTTGATTTCTAGCTTATTTCTACTCTGATGATATATATGCTCTTTGTGATTTCAAACTCTTGATATTTGTTGAAATTTTCTTATGGCCCAGTATATACTTAAAGCTTATCTGTTATAATCAGCATGTATTTGGAGTTTTTAATCTTATGTGACAGTTTTTTATTTTAGTTGCAGTAATTATGGTATTCACATTTTTCTTTTACTTGAAGAACTCCCTTTAGTATTTCTTTAGTAGATGTGTTAAAATTTTTTTTTTAGTTTTTGTTTGGAAAGGTCTTTACTTTGCCGTTATTTTTAAAGGTATTTTTAATGGGTATAGAATTCTAAATTGGTGGCTTATCTTTCAGCACTTTAGACGTGTCATTCCATTGCCTTAGGCTTTCAGCGTCTTTGTTGGTAAGTCAGCTGACAGTTTTATTGTTACTCTTTTGAAGATAATGTATCTTTTTTTTTTTTTTTTTTTTTAAATCTCTGGCTATGTCCCTCTCACTCCTTTACCCTGCTAGCTTTTTTAAAAGATTTTTTTTTCTTCTTTGATAATGGTTTGACTATGATGTGCCTAAGTGTGGTTTTCTTTGATGATTCTGCTTGGGATATGTAGAGTTTTCTGTGGTTGTAGATTGATACCTTTTATCAGTTTTGAAAATTATTGTCTATTATCTTTTTAAATATTGCTTTTGTCCCAACCTATTTTTTCTCTCCTGGGACTCCAGTTACACATATTAATATAACAGATTTTTTCACTATATTTGTGTTCTATAGTTTTTTCTCTTTTTTTTTTCCTATTTTTTTCCATCTTTCTCTTTCTCTGCTTCTATCTGGATATTTTCTCTTGGTCTATCTTCCAGTTTGTGTTTTATCTCTTCTATCATGACTAATATGCTATTAAACCTATCTAATAAATTCTTAATTTCACTTATTTTGTTTTACCATTTTAGAATTTCTATTCCTTTTTAAAAATAGATTTTTTGGAATTCTTTATATTTTTCTTAATTTTCTTAAGCATATTATCCACTGTCATTTTAAAGTCCCCATCTAGTAACTCCGATACCTGCATCATCTGTGAGTCGGTTGCTATTGTCTATTTTTCTTTTGAATTTTGATAATTTTGTCCTATTTCTTTGTATTTCTGGTAATTTTGATTGAATCCCAGATATTGTATAGTATGTAAATAATTGAATAGGTTCTGGTTAATGTTACCTTCCTCCAAAGAGGATTTAATTTCCTTTTGGTAGATATTAATCTCTTATTAGTTTTAGACTATGTAATTATCTTCTCTCATTCTGTTATTTATGTATCTAATAACTTTGTCCATTATGATCTTTGTTAAACTGATGTGCTTAATTTTGGCATAATCAATATCTTGTTTGGCACATGATTTATATTTTTACAGTTCTTTTTATTAAGTTCTTTCTTCCTTTTGTTTCAATGATATTCTCCTATGTTTTTTCTATTAACTTCATAGGCTTAGCTTTCATAGATTAGGTATTTAATCTTTTGTATTTTGGGGGATGAAAATATCTACTTTTGTTTTTCTGTGTATGGTAACACAGTTTTCCTACCACCATCTACTTTACAATCTGTTTTTTCCCCATTGATTTGTGAAGCTACCTTTACTTTCTATTAAGTTCTCATATAGACATGGGCCTGTCTCTGAGCTCTCTATTGTGTTTCATTGGTATTTTTTTCTATTTATTTATTTAATTAGTTTTTTCTCCCCTGAAACCACATGATCACACTTTTAATTATTATGGCCGTCTAGTTCTAGCTTAGTTAGTGTCTTAATAGGGCCAGTCCTCCTCCTTCCCTGTTCTTTTAGGGTTGGCATAGCTACATAAAGGTTCTTATTCTTTCTACAGGCCTTTTTCCTTGTTCACCCAACATGTCTAGCTTGTTTCTACATGAAGCATAATTCGCTGTCCCCTTGCTGTAAAGGCACTGCTCCCAAATAATCTCAGGACTGTCTCTTTCTTGTCAGTCAGGCGTTTTGTACTCAGAGTGGTTTCCTTTGACTAACTTTACCTCTGCTCCCTCATGTCCATCCTGTTTTGTTATTTTCACTGCACCTATCATTACCTGAAATTCTTTTATTTATTCACTTATCTATCATTTGTCTTCCACAATAGATTATGAATCTCATGAGAGCAGGGAACTTTATAATCCCTGTAGCTAGAATAGTACCAGTATACAGAAGACACTCAATGAATATTTGCTTAGTACTACTATTACTATTAAAAACAACGACAGTAGCAATAGGAAGATCAATAAGCTTTTGATATTGGCCTTTTTTTGTGCAAAACATTCTAAGTATTTTAGGTAAAAGTTTGAAGCAGGAAATACTATTATAACTCCCATTTTACAGATGAGGAAACTCACTCAGAGAAATTACTTTCTTTACTCAAGTTTATGTATCTAGTAAGAGCCTGGGCAGGGATTTGATCCCAGGAAACTACCTCTAGAGTCTAGTGATGGAGCTTTACCCTTCTATTGGGAAGAGGCAGCCCACAACAACAAAACAAATAAATATATAACATATCTGAGGGTTATAAGTGCTATAAGAAAAAATAAATCATGAAAGGGTGATAGGGAGCCCTGTGGACAGGGCTGCTATTTTATAAAGGGGTAGCCAGGGAAAACCTTTTAGGGAAGATAACACTTGAGAGGAGACAGGGAACAAGCCCTTTGATCCTTGGGAGCAAATGCAAAGAGAGCAGCCGTGCACAGGCCCTGCAGAGGAAGCATGTTGCTGGCTGAGGCTGGAGTGGATGAGGGAGAAGAGGGAGTGAGAGAGGAAGAAAGAGGTCGGTCATGTAGGGTCTGGGAGGCTGCTGAATGCACTGGCTTTTACTTTAGAGATATGGGAGCCTTTGGAGGTTGAGCAGAGGTATACTGTGATCTCAGTTATGTTTTAATGGTATCCCTCTAGCTGCTGTTTTGAGAATAGATTCAAGGAAGCAAGTGCAGAAGCAGGGAGACCAGTTAGGAGGTGACTGCAGTAGTCTAGAAGAAAGCTGATGGTGGCTTGAATCATGGGCAATGAAGGTGGTGAGACATGATTTAGAATATATGTGTATGTAAATATATACAAACACACATATACAGTCAGGAGTCCCTTAACAATGGGGATATGTTCTGAGAAATGCATCATTAGGTGATTGCATCATTGAGGGAACACTGTAGAGTGTACTTACACAAACCTAGATGGTACAGCCTACTACACACCTAGGCTATATGGTATAGCCTATTGCTCCTAGTATAAAAACCTGTGCAGTGTCTTACTGTACAGAATACTGTGGGTAATTATAACAATAGTAAGTATTTGTGTATATAAACACATCTAAATGTAGAAAAGGTACAGTAAAAATATGGTATTATGGTATTATAATCTTACGGGACCACCATGGTATATGTGGTTCATCATTGACCAAAACTGTATGACTGTATCTCACTGCGATTTGACCATGGATTAGTTGTGCCGTATTAGAGAAAGAAAGGAGGCAAGGATAACTCCAAAGTTTTTTGGCTGAACAACTATTAGAAGGGGGTTGCCTGTCCCTGAAATGAGGGAGACTGTGAGAGAAGCAGGTTTACTGTCGTCATTGGGCCACAGTTCATACCTCTGGTCTGCCATAAAATTTTCCTTTAGGCTGTTGGTGTTACTTTGTTGACTGGCCTCCCTGTGACCTATGGTCAGGGATCATGTGTTTGGAGTCCATACATGTGAGCACTGAGCTGTCCTATTGCTGTTGTTGTGATAGGACAATTCTCTTTAGGTCTTGGGGTCTTATTGAAGCTATTAAGGGACTATCTTTCACAGGGCTATTACTAGAGCTCAAGTTAGTAGGATTGCTCTAGCTACTGTTTGATGATAATAAAAGCAAGTTCCTGTCTTGCCTTTAAGTCGAGCACTTATATGTCCTATGCTTGCAGGTTGAATTCTGTCTTGATCAGATCTCTAGCCCTCTCTCGGCCTCTATGCTCCTGTCTGTAAGTGAAAGGGTTGGGTGGGCTGCTCTATGAGGGCTCCCCAGCCCTCCTTTCTACACATGGACTCGGGCATGCCTAGACCAGACTTCTGACTTCTCTTGTGATCCAAGAATCACAGTCCATGCAGCTGACCTCTGAGGCTCATTTTGTGTAAATGATGAACATATGAACCAGGGCCCTGTGACTTTGGTGTCCTTCCTAGACTGTGGGCTCCTCTGAGCTCCTATAGAGCATAGTAAAAGGATTTAGCAATCTGGAATCACCCGAAGCCCAGAGTATAAGGATCTGTCATTAGAGGCCTGATGTCCACTGTTCTTGGCTGCAGGGTTTTGAGCTGGAAAGTAGGCTGGCTGGGGCAAGGTTAAAACCTGCCCCAGGTTAAACCCCTTTGCCTATTACTTGTTGAATGGTTTCTGTCTTAAGGTAGGTTCTCAAGAACAGTGGTTCTCAATCTGTGATCACTGAACCAGCAACATCTGCATCACCGGGGACTTGTTAGAAACATAACTTGTCTGACCTGCTGAGTCAGAACTTTGGTGGCGAAGCCCAGAAATCTGTATTTTAACAAGCCCTCCAGTGATGTGATGCATGCCAGGGTTCGGGAGCCAGTGCCCTAGAAGCCAAGCCTAAGACAGAGATTTAGGTGCATGTAATTTATTGGGGCATGCTCTCAGGAGAAGGAGAGTGAGGAAGGTACAGGTGGACAGGGGAAGGAGCTGAAGGACATGGAGTCTCAGCCTGAATCCATGGGGAGATGTGGAGCATGAATTAACTCAGAGTTAGTCTCAAGCAAGGGGGTGGGCTTTTTGTACCTCTCCATTGGTCACAAGCTATGAACTGCCCATTCTGGAGTGGGGCTGTCAGTGTGCAACCTCCTAGGTGAGTTTGGTGTACAGCATTTCTCCAGAAAAGGGTGTAGCTGTGAGCCCTTAGCAGCCGACATGGGTGCAACTGTCTAGGGCATCTAGAAGGGAGAATAGTGGCTTCCCTGCCAGTTCTCGTGGCTCCTTCACACTCACCCAGCCCCCTGGTGTTACAATAGAAATAAACAAGCTGCAAAGCCTGTCCATGGACATCACTTTTGGTGCCTAGGATCACTGGTAAGGCAGGCCAAGCAGGGATCTTTTACAGGTGGGGGCAGGAACAAAGCCGTGTTCAGGCTCACAGCCAGCCTCCGCATTAGGACACCTGCAGCCCTGTTGGCAGGGGCACCGCATTGACCCATCACTGGCTTTGCAGCTGCTGGGTCATGTCCCATCGTATCAATCAGATAGGAGGTGTCTCTTGATACCCTCTTGGTGTCCCAGCCCTGCTAGGCAGGCACTGGGGATGCCCATGAATGAGACAGCTCCCTGCTTCTGGAAGCCCAGGGCCTCCTGGGAGGCCCTGTGTAGTTGGGTGCTAGGTTGTGGCCCTGACAGAGGAATGGAAATTCAGGGAGAAGTTAAGGGATGCTGTTGAGAGGGCAGGAGGGCCCTGGGCTTGAAGAGGCAATGTTTACTGCAAAAGACTTCATGGTGAACCAGTGACATTGAGTGGAGGGGGGATGGCTGTGATTTTAGATCCAGGGGATGATTAACCTGCCTTGTTCTGCTGTTGGTCTCTGCAGCCTCCAGACAGCCATGGCTCCAAATCCTCAGTGACTCTGCCTTTATGTTGACACCAGTAGTCAATTCTAGGGTTTTAGCTCCTCTGACATTGGAGCTGCCTGGCAGAGTTTTTCGGGTTTTACAGAAGAATGAACAGTAGGTGGCAGCAGATCACAACTCTGTTGTCAGTGCTCACAACTCCAGCTATACTGTTTGGTTGCCCTTTTTGCGTATTCAGCAGACACTCACCAGGCCCTTACTGACAGTGTTTCATAAACACTCTAGGGGAGAGAGATGAGTGCATCTTAAACCCTCCCGAGGGCTCCAATTCCTTTGGGATCCCCACCTTAGCAGCAGAGGCCGCCAATGCACAGATGCCTGTCTGTATCCTGAGAGGGAATGAATAATGCCAGCTGGGGCTTGGTGGAGGCTTAGCAGAGGATGTGGCATTTGCGGTTTATTGACTGTTCCCCATATCTGAGCATCCTGAGTCTGACAACATCTGCATTTCAGGTGACAAGTAATGGGTAGAATTTTCATTTTAACTTGACTTTGTACATTATTTGGGCTTTACATCAGACACTCGAAGTTCTCAATTGACTGACTCTTGAGACATACACATACCCAGTTGCTTTCCAGCATGTTGATCGTCCTACATGAATAGGGGGCCTGCTTAGGGCTCTTGCACTGGTTCAGCCTCACATTCATGACCTATTCTGGGGACCCCTCTTCTGTGGTGGGTATGGCTGCCCTCCACACCTGCCAGTGATGCCCTGTGCTCAGCCAGTTCTCTTCCCCAGCTCTCAGCCTGGTGGTCAAATTTTACCCTATATGTGTGCCCACAGTCCACAGCAGAACCCATTTCTCTCTCCTTCTGAATGCTGGCCTCCCTATAGTAGGCACAGGACATCACATGAGAAACAGCTCCAGTGCATCTTACATTACAGGCCATCCCAAGCCCTCTAAAAATGGGGTCGATGGCCTACCCTTGTGTAGTTATTAAAGCTCCCAGGTACCTTCAGTTCCAGGGTTTCAAAGTCTTTGATCTGATTCATCTCCCAGGGAAAATAGACTTCCCTGTGACTTGGATTTCCTTTGAGGTCAAGAAAGTGTAACTAAAGAGGGGAGAGTGTGTCTACACATCTCCTTGGAAGGGAAGATGAATGATTTCATCTTGTCAATCTGTGGACGTCAGTGTGACAGCTCTGAGATCCCCTTTGGACCACACCTGGGCCCTTGCCAGCTCCACCCTAGGTCCTGAGTCCTGGCATGCAGGCTGGGAAGCTGTTCCATGCAGAGAAGGGGCATCTGTTGGATGGAAGGAAGCTGTTGAGGCTCTGAGATAATTTTTGGAGATGATTGTGAGAGAGCAGGAGTGGTATTATGGAGATTCTCTTCTTTCCTGGATACCTTTTGTCTAGCAGGTCCTGGCTTATTCTAGCAGGTCCTGGCTTCCAAAACCCAAAGAAAGTCCTAGACAGAGGTCAACAGGACCAGGGCAAGGGTGAGGAAGGTGAGGCATCTAGGATGCAAAATTTAAGGAGCTACTCATTTTTTAGGCTGTTCTACTGCATGAACCTGAAAGAGAGTGTCTCCTGAAATTTGGCACCCTGTGTTCCTTGCTCACCTCACCGTAGTCCTGTCCTGGTCAGCAGAGTCTGGCTGCTTCTCTTCTGTTCCCTCAGTATCATGAACAATCCTGAATATAGAATAATGATTTCATAACTCATCTTTACTTCTGTGAACTAACTCCTTGGGGACTGGAATGGGGCCTTGCTTCTTTGTCTTTACCCAGCTATATCCCTGGACCTGGCAATAATAAATGTTGAGCAAATGAGAGAATGCACTTAGCAGGGAGAATGGAAGGGAAAATTATGCTAATCTGTCTGGGACAGTATCATGAAAGTTAAACTGATAATCTTTAATAGAACTGGAACAATTCAAACTTTATCTTCAATTTGCTTGTTGGCATTCATTAACTCACTCAGTAATTTTTTTTGTTCATGCATTAATTTAACCAACTAATCAACCAACCAATCATCTATCTAGCCAGCCAGTCAACCAACCAACCAACCAATCCACCAACCAACCAACCAGCCATCTGACTGACTGACCAACCAACCAACTAACCAAACAATCAACTGACTGACTAATCGACCAGCCAGCCAACCAGCCAACCGTCCAACCCAACCAACCAACTAGCCATCTGACTAATTGACCAACCAACCAACTAACCAGTCATCTAACCAACCAATCAACCAACCAACCAAACCAAGTAACTCACCCACCCAACTATGATGCCCCATGTTTAAGTCATCTGGAATGTTGCCTTCCTTAGGAAGTCTTTCCGGATATCTTCCCTGTACTTATACTTGGACATGATCCCCTTCTCATGTGTCTCATGTGTGTGTCACACCAGAGAGAGTGAGAGACAGGCTACCTTGTTCCTCCTGCTGGACTGTCAGCTGCCTGAGTATGGGGGTGAGTTGTCTGTGACCCTACTTTCTTCAATTTTGTTCAGAATTGTTCCAATAAATAGTAGTGGAGGTGAATTATTGGCTTTGCTGGGAGTTGGGTATGGGGGGAGAGTAAAGTCTGAGGTCTTTCCCTCACTCAAGGAATTCATAGAAGAGCAGAATTAGTGATTTAACAAATAGGAAAAGTCGCCTAAAAATATCAGGTCGTATCTGCCCCAGGGGCCAGGTGGATGGTGCTAAATGAGATCCATAGCATCTTAGAGGAGAGGAAGGGGCTTCTGGAGAGGCTGGGCTGAGCTAAGCCTTGAAGGCTAAGTGGGTTTGAATAGCCCAATCCAGGACCTTTCTTATTCTTCACATCTTATTGCTGTGCTTGGAACATACTCGTCATTCTTCTCTACCTTCTTCCAAGCCTGAGATTTTTTGGGGAAAAGTTTGCTGGTGTCCCTAGGGTCTCTCTCATTCCTAAAGACTGAAGCAGCTCTTTTGTTTTTCCTCAGCCTTTTTTTTTTCTAGGGCCTACATTGGGTTCTGCTGCCTCTGCAGACATTTTTAGATGATAATGCACTTACGGTGGGTCATGGAGAGAGAGCCTAAGTGCATAGCTCCCCTAAGGATTGGAAAAGGGCATTGATTTAGGGAAAAGAGGGACATCCTTGTTCCTACCCTGAGTTAACTGATAGGCTGGATGCCTTGGGGCCTGAGGTAGAGAGAGCTGGAGTTTGGAGTGGACAGACACCTACCCTCATGATTCTCTGGCTGGTTTTCTCAGATGGTGGCTGTGGGATGGAATTCCGCGTGACTTTCAGAGCTGATGTCTCTACCTTGGAAAGATGGCCTTTGATGCTGAGTTCTGTCAGGGGTATTTTGGGTAGAGTTCTTCAAATCACAAAGATGACCTGCCAGTGCGGCTTCCTGTAAAGCTAGATTCCGTGTGTGTGCCTCATTCCAGAAAATTCTACTTTGTTTTCTCTGTTCATTCCACAAGAAGTTACTAAAGCCAGGGGATTTCTTTCATTTCCTGTTGAGGCTGGTTTTGCGGTCATAGGTCCCTCAGAAGTGGAGCCCTTTCCCAAAAGAGTAAACAGTTTTTGATCTCAATCTAAATACCTGGTATTTAGTTTTATTCAATTCAACAAAGCATTTTTAGAGTGCCTCTTGCTTGCTTGAATGGTGTTGGGGAGAGAGATGCTGAAGATGAAGTTCTTGCCCCCAAGAGGCTGAGACATCCCTACATGTGTGTACAACAGGATTAAAAAGAAAAAAAGACAAACGTGACAAGGGGACCTGGCAGAGTGCCATAGAGATGGAGTCTATTGTTTCAGCTGTTGATACTTATTGAGTACTCACTATCTGATAGGCCCCGTTGTAGGAGCTTTAGACATAGTACCTCATTTAATCCTGATGACAACACCAAGAGGGTTATTGGATCCATTTATAGGTGGGGAAACTGAGGTACAGAATGACCAACTGGTCTAAGTTCATGTAGGCCATCTGCTTCTAGGGGCCCTAGTCCTAAGCATTATCCTTGGCTGCTGTTGGGGGAAGAGGACTGCTGAGGAGCTGGCATTAGCAAGGACTTAGCAGTTTGATTTGATAATCCAGGGAGTGGAAGAATCCCAAGCCAAGGAACTGGCATGAGCAATGGCAAAGAGGCAGGCAAATTAGTGTAGCTGGAATGCAGGGAATGTGAGAGGGCCAGGAGGAGAGGGACTGAAGGCCCAGACAGGTGCCTTGAGAGCCAAACTTTCTCCTCTGGGCAATAGAGAGGGATGGAAAGTTCTCTTGCATTTTGGTTATGTGGTTGTTTTTTAACCAAGTGGAGCTGTTTCAGGAAGCTCAGTCCAGGGGCCCAGCAGGACTGAGCAAGGTGACTGGCAGCAGCCCTGGCCTAGGAGGCAGTGGGCTTTGGCCTGACTGTGCCAGAGGGGCGAGGAGCTGGGGGTCTGAAGAGTAGGATCCACAGGACATGGTATGCAAGGAGGGCTGGGGACTGGAGGCTGGGGAAGCTAGGCAGGCAGTTAGCAAGGATGGGGCCACGTGAAGGGGGAGGTGCTGGCTGGGTCAGGAAGCAGATGAGCAGTCTGTTTCTGGACATATCCCACGGAGCTGTGGTTTCAACAGTCCAGAGTGGGGCAGAAATGCAGGCCCTGGGGAATGTGCGCCAAGAGGTTGGGAGGAAGGGTGTTTGGGAGGGGCTGGCATGGGCCAAAAGCTGAAGTCCTTGGAGGGGTAGACATTGCCAAGAGGGTCTGGAAAGGCACCAAGATCTGAACCCTGCAGTGAGAGACCCATGTCTGTGGTATGGGGTGGGGCAAGGGAAGGGAGTAGTCAGAGCAGGAGGAGGACTGGGGTGCCCAGCCCCACCCAGATGAGGGAGGAGACCATCTCCAGGAGGCAGGAGGGTGGCAGCTTTGGACCCTTAGGAGAGGCTGGGAAGGTGACTGGGCCTGGTGAGGGGGCTTCCCCAGGTGGCTTTGTAGAGAGCACCCTGCATAGAGTGCTCAGGACAGAAAGTCGACTGAATTGTGTTGAGTAGTGGAAGGGGTGGGGTGAGGACACATGCTGAGCAGGGAGCGTTTTGAAAGAAATTTAGAGGTGAAGGGTGCATAGGGACAGGGTGGCAGCTCTAGAGGGTAGAGTGTTAAGGAATAGGGTCCTTTTTTTCAGGATGCCCGAGATGCGAGCATGTTTGCAAGCCAAGGGCTGGGTGCCAGCGGCAGAGAGGAAGAATTCATCATTCATAGAGCCTTGGCGGTGGGGGGCGGGGTGTGCTTGGGTGGGGCCCAGGAGTGGGGGCAGCTCCAACAATAACCAGAGTCATTTTCTGCCATACTCCATGACGAGAACTGATGTCTGTAATGATGGGCCTGGGGCATTACAAGTTCCCAACGTGCCTTTTAAATCTCCAGTGAAAGAGTCAATTCTGCTCAGCAAAGTTTGTGAGTAACTTGAAATTTATTCCAATTAAGCAAAGCTTTGTTAAGTTACTGAGAACTGCTATTTGGGAAACATTGCATTTTATTGTATTCTGAGACTTTGAAACTTGGCTCACCATCTTTAACACATTTAGTAACTCTTAGCATGGTGAGGTTGAAAGTGCCTCAGATTTAGAATTGAACAGATTTGGGTTCAAATCCCAGCTCTGCCATATACTCACAGGGTGACCTTGAGCAAAAAATTTTTTAACCTCTTTGCAGCTTAGTTTCTTCATCTAAAACATGGGATGATAATACTACCTTTATAGGGTTGTTATGAGGAATAAATAAATAACGTGTATAAAATATTTGGTCTACAATGATTACTTTGATAAATATTAACTTTTCTCTTCTGCTATTGGGTTAGCCAAAACACCTGTTTTTTAAAAAATAGATGGATATATTCCTGAATAGATAGGAATTTTGTGAGATGGATGGGAAGTCAGGTTGGAGTCAGATTATGGAAGATTGTGACAAAGAGAAATGTTCAGGTTCATTGTAAGGTCCGTGGCCAAGGGAAGTGAAGAGAGAGTGTGCCCTGAGTTGCTGGGCTCCTCTGAGCCTGGGCAAGTCTTTCCCATGGAGCTAGGCATATAGTAGGCCCTCCGGAACATGTGTGGATTGAATGAATTTCAAGCATTCTATTTGAAGCATTTCCTCCTTTTTGCAGGAGTCTGGGTCCATTTGAAAGCTCTGGTGCTTGATGCAGATATGCCCTCTCACCCTCTTCTCTTCCAGAAGTTCTTTCCGGCCAGGCCTGGACAGTGGGCTGTCACGATGGCCTGCCATTGCCTGGGCCCATGTGGCTGTGGTCCTCCATCTCACTACTTCAGCCTCGGGCCCAGGGTTTTATTAGATTCTGTGAAGCGTAAAGACAAATGGAAAGTCTAAGAGAAGAGGATGGCATTCCTATAAGAGATGATGTTGCTTCCTTTGGTCCCAGTGTCACTTTGTTCAGTCTTTCTCCCTTCGAATAAAATTTCTATTGCATGAGAAGAAAAGAAAAGCAAGCAAACTGAAAAAGTCATGGGTAGAAACCAAGACCAAGTACTCTGCCACCTTCTGAGGACTGGAGGCTGTTGTGTAAGGCTTAGAGCCAAGTTTATCATTTCATGTCCACCTCCTAATAGAACAATGACACATGGAGTGATCATGTTCCAAAAGCTGCTATAGGAAGGGCATATGAACTTATAAGGGCATTTTGACAGTTGTCTAGGATTAACCCCTGGAGCTCCTTAGGAAATTCATTCACACCACAGACTGGTACCACCCAGTGTCTCCCCAACTCCCACTCAGCTCCCTAACAAATCTTAAGTCACTTTCTAGCCTAGACGTGAACGCTCAGATATCCTTAAATTCAAATACGCTTCTAGGAGTGTATTGAAGAAAAGAGAAGTTGAAAGTATCCATTTTAGATCAAAAACAAAAGCAGATCCAGCCCATTTAATATTTAATAAAGATATTAGAACTGATTTCTTCTTCCTCTTCTCTTTTTTTTTTTTAAAGAAAATAACTCCAAAAGGGCACATGTACCAGATGTGAGGATCTGGGAGAGCTTACACAAAGATCCTGGTTTTAAAAAGTGTTGTCATACAAATAAACCCCATATGGATTAGGCAGGATAACATCCTTGTTCTTAGGAGATGCAGGCTGAAGTATTTAGGGGTGTTGTGTTATGATGTTTACAACTTGCTTTCAAATGGTTCAGCAAAAAGAAAAAGTATGTGTGTTTATGTGTGTGTGTGGGTGTGTGTGTATATATGTATTGAGAGAGAGAAAACAAATAAGGCAAATGTTAACAATTTGTCACTGTAAGTGAAGGGTATACACTGGTGTGCATTCTACTCTTTCAATTTTCCTATTGGTTTAACATTTTTCAAAATAAAAAGGGAAAGTGCAAGCACACAGAATGGATAGGAAAAATGAATAGAATCCATCTCTTATCTCTGGATAAGGATCATAAAGAAGTGTAACCAGATCACAGTGTGTCATTAAATGAAGGCTAGCCCAAGAAATGCCTAGGGAATACCCCAACATGGTTGATGAATTCCTTGTTATGTATGGGCATCCTTTGAACTCCAGGGGACCAGTGGTTATAGAAACAACAGATTGCACTTATTTTGCAGATGCATAGAAAGCAGGCTCTTTCCAAGTTATCGTGGTGGGCACTGGGAAGCTGATGGCGCCCTCCTTTACCATCGTATTCCCTCCCACCCTGCCAGGAATGGAATATTCTCCCAACCTTCTGGTTGTTCTTTTGAAACCCCTGATCCTTTGGTTACACCCACAGTCATGAGGCTCAACGTGACATTTCCAACAGGAGACTGCCCGACGTGGGTCCAGCTGTTTCCGATGGTTTTATATTTGTTCTGGAAAAAGCTCCAGATACCTTTGGTCAGAGCTCTTCCTGTCGGCCGCATTGCTGGGGCGGTTTCTCACCCACGTGATCCAGAAGGGGCTGCAGTCTGTAGGTCCCTGCACATCTGCACCACCGAGGACAGAGATGATGGCAGGAGGGTGCAGCCTGAAGAGGCAAGGACTTGAGGGGATTTTGGAGGGGGTATTCTTTCAGCCTCATGTCTGTGTTAGATTCAGATCCGTAAAAACCGGAGAAACCAGAGTCTTGCCAAAGGGCTTCATTCTGCCTCTGTAGAAGTTTCACTATTAAGGAGAAAAGGGATTGTACTGCTTTGATGTTTTCCCCCACTCTTAAAAACTCAGGTGAAATATCGTTACTTCTTAAGGATCTGGGAGGGAAACTTGCGCTGTGTTACAATTTTAAATCCCCGTATCCTGACTTCTCTGTGAGGTGGGCATTGTGCTCATGTGCTCTGGGGCACATGGAAAGTTTCAGCACAGATTTTCCACCCTTGAGTGGCTGGATTCTCAGCCAGAGCACAGTTCCTCAGTGAATACCTCCACCTACTGGGCTTCCCACCCATGAGACACCTGTGCTGAATGGGAACCCTCATAGAGGCAGGCGGTGGTAACCCCAGGGGAGCAGGGAGGTATGGGACCCATAGTCTGGTACCCATGGACCCTCACAACCTATTTCCAGGGAAAATGCCTGCCAGGAGAGGCACAGGGGGCTGCCTGGCTGGCTCAGGAGCACAGCTAATTTTAGCCCAGGGCATGCTTGTCCTGATTTGGGGCTGGCTCACTCATGGAAATTCCACAGCTCTCTGGTTTTATGTGTATGAGTGGTGTAATGCTCAAAGTTTGCAAAGCTAACTTGGTTTAAAGCAATGTGTTTTTTTCTCTTTCTTCTAAGAAATGCCCAGAAAACAGTCATTCCTCTGTGCTTTTGGAGTAGGTCAAAATTTCCTGGAGATTTCTTTGTCGTGATGGGACAGTGTGGGGTGGAAGGAAGCATAGCTTTAGGAGCCAGTCTTGACTTGGCCTTTCTCTGTGCAAACTAGGGCAGGACAGAGAATCACAGGGTCTCTGCATCCAAGGAAACATTGGGTCATCCATTTGGTGCAATGGGTCATAGACTTAATTTCAGTAAAAGAAATTAATTAAAAAAAACCCTGGAGGGCTAACCTCAGGTTCAGAGGCAGATCCAGATGTTGTGAGCCTGAAACTTACATGATCAGAGTAGCCTCTTTAAGAGAAAGCATATAAAAGTATCTCATTTTTGCAAGTTTTCTGAAAATACAAGATCCGTGTGAACACATTTCTAGGGCCTCTTGGAAGGGACGGTCCCTGAAGCTTAAACTCCAGTAACTTCATGGTAAATCAGACGCTAGGTTATTATTATTTTTGCTGGCTAAGTAATATATTGAAACAATTTTGTGAAATTTCAAAAAAATTGAGATAGACATAATATTGAAATAAAAGGCCAATCTTTAAAATGAACAAATTAGGCTTTGCTAAACATTTCACTGTGTTGTTTTTGTTTTCCTCATGTCACCATGGTATGTGTCAAGGACTAGTTTGTGGTGGACAAGTGACAATTTCTGAGCCTCAGTGTCCTCATTTGTAAATGTAGGACTAAAAGTCTTTATGCTGCTTTTTACATAGGACTTTAGCAAGAATTTAATTTTGGGGAAGTAGAAGGTGCTGCCCAAATAAATAACTATTATTGTAAGGACAAAACTATGGAACATTTAGAACTCTTAGAGCATCACAGAAAGGAAAATCAAAACCCAGGGAAGGTGAATATTTGCCCAAGGCCTCTTGGAGAAAAGCATAAGCTCCAAAAATTAGTGTTAAGTGTAAGCCTCCTTACCTTTCTAAAAGTAAATGAACCCGTATTTCTTTCTTTCTTTTCAAGTGGCTATGAAGTTAGACTTGGATGCAGACAGTGCTGTTTCAGACATGCTGCTCATGGCTCTTTTATGAATGCTTATGTAGTGGAATATTTTATGTGTTCAGAATGAAAATATTTTATCCTAGAAGTTGTTTTAAGCCACCCTTTGGTATATTTAACCAAACAGAGCCTAAGTGGATTTAATATTTGATGGGACTTGGAGAAAGACGACCTCTCTCATTGGTGCAGTGCACCTCCCTGGGCTTGTTTATTTGCCTTCATTAGGACAGTAACGGGCAGGATTGCCGCCCCAAAGTGGCATCTCCCAGCAGCTAAGGAAACATCTCCACGCAGCTTTCTAATCCACTGTGGAAACTGGTGGAAACTCTTTTAGGCAGCCTGTCAGAACCTTCTCTTTTACAACCCAAGGATGACTTTAGAATCCCCGAGACTGTCAAGGCAATCTTTTCCATCCTGGGCTCTCACACCAGCCTTGGGCTGGCAGGGCTGGGACCTTTGCCTCAGGTAGGGCCATCTGCTTGGGTCCTCAATCCACTGGGGAGGGAGACCGGGCTGGCAGGGAGCCCTAATCAGAGGCAGCCTTAGTGACCCTGCCTGCTAGGTGTGCTCGTCGGGGCCTTGCTCGCACCTGGGACGTCATGGTGTGAGCCGGGTGCCCCATCACATCTCCAGCATTGGCCCTGGTCACTGGGCTCATCCAGCATCTTGTGGTGCATGGGTTTGGTCTGCTGGTGAGTGCAGGGTGGAGGTGAGACCAAGATGAAGGGAGATTGTGGGTGAGCAACATTTTGCTTGGTGAACTGTATATCTGAGGTGAAAGTGGTTGCTCAATGAATTTGGCCATGTTGCAGAGACGTGCTCCGTAAAGATCACTCTTCCCTCAAGAAGATATTTTTCTTTCCCTGGAGTAACATTATCTCTACCCACCCTTTCATTGCCTGGAGAGCAACACCTGCCTTTTGGCACCAGTCACCTTTTGGAGCTGAGCTCAGTCACGCCCAGGGAACATCAGCCTGAGAGGGCAGGGGGATACGAACTGAGAGGGCCACAAAGTCCTGCTGGTGTGTGTTCTGCTGAGGGAAAGGCAGTGTGTCCTAATGGGTTTTGGGTCTTGAGCAAATGCAGTCAGTGTCTCTAATATCCAACATGGGATAGATGAAAATCAACAGAGATGAGTCTGGAGCCTCAAATTCTAGTTATGCCTTTGCCTACTATCCAGGAAAGCTCTGTCCCCAACTGCCACCCATAGGGCGGCAGGATTAGACTGCATGGTCTGGATTAAACTTTTCAGCCCCTCTAGCTGGATGAGCTGTATGTAGGTGAACTCTGAGTACTCCTTAGCTTCCAGAGGGAACCTCCATTTAATACCAGTTGTATGCCAAAGTCTTATGTCAAATTGGAAAAATGGGAAAATAATCTGAGGGAAGGTCACATCTAGTACAGTTTTGTTTTGCAAACTGTGTGCCCCTGAAGGAACCTTCTGGGGCTGAAACCAGGGTAAATTTCTTCTGTTCCTGGAATGTTCCAGAATCCAGCCTGACTCAGGGAATAGATATACAGGAAGGAGAAATGTTTGACTTGATTTAATATCTTGCTGTGGCTCTGTATACATCTTGTCAAAGGAGTGTGCCAAGGCCTGTCCTGAGGGATGCATATGGAAAGAGACGTAAGCTGAGAAATCATCACCCCCGAAGAACAATGGCTTGGGAGGCTGGAGTACAGCATGTGTTCTCTCCAGCCACACAGCCTGGGCCCGATGGCTTCTCTAGGAGGATGCAGGGCCATCAGTGCCCCCGTCATCTGTCCTCACTGGGTGATCCCTATCTTTGTCCAATCTTCGTCATCATGGACCCGGATGAGAGAGACTTGGGTAAGCAGTCCAATTCCCAATGAAGGGTTTCACTGGTTTCAGGAAGATAATTTATTTGGGTTGAATTGTTAAGACAGATTGTTTTCGCAGTATTCCAAGTAGAGAGCTTTCTCACAGGAAATGTTATCCCAGCAATTCAAGTCAGGTTTTCCACATCCTTAAGAGAAAAGAAAAGACACAGGAAAAAAAATATTCCTTTTATATGTTAAAGGTCAACCATTTGAGAACTGGCAACTACACGGTATAAAACTGAGATCTATTAAAGTTGCTACACATTGTGATGGTTAGTGCACATGATGACTTTTTGATAACTTCTTGATAACCCATGATGACTTCTTGATAACTCATGTTCTTTATAGCTTAATTTTAAAAACTCCTGTCGATCTGGTGGCCAAGGGAGGTGGAGGAAGCCCCTGCAGAGGCTTCTACACCTCCTGTCCAACTGAGCACTGGGGCGGTAAAGACACAGGAGAAACTCCCTTCCTCTCCCCAGAGCTCAGTTACCTTGTCTGTAACAACAAAGGTTATGCCGGGCCATGTCTAAGCGCCGTCCAAGTCTAACCACAATTCTGTACCACGTCTTTACTAGGGGACCTTGGCTGAGGCTCTGTAGGAAGCCAAAGAGGAACAGACAGCAGGAAAGTGAAAAGAAAAAATGTTTTCTTCTATGGAAAGCCTAGGTTTTTTTTTTTGTATTTTCATGTTTTTTGTAAAATTTTTTTGAAAAAAGTCTTTTTATATCAGCTTGTCCTCAAGGATCTGACTCACAAAGGCTTACTGCTTCTCCAGCCAGTTCAGTCTTTAATGAGAACCACTTAAGTGCAAAGTCACTGCTGGAAAAGCAGAGAAAGAGCACTGCACGGCTGTTCCTAGAGGGTGCCTCCAAAGTGTCTGCTACACACACACACACACACACACACGCACATGCACACGCACATGCATGCATGCGTGGCCAAGAAGCACCTGGGGTTGGAGATGGGCGGGTCAGAAGAGCCAAAGCCCAGAATTGCTAGATATCATGGTCCTTATAGCCTCTCAAAGATGATTCCAGCAAAAGGGAAGTTGAGACTAGAGGCAATTAGTCTATTGCCAGGTGATGCCAGTCTTCTCTGGCATGAGCTTGTCTGTCCAGTTTCTAAATGTCCACCTACATCTGAGCAACTCTGCTTCATGATCATCTAACCCTCTTGTTCGTTCCACAGTGATGTTATGTTTCAAGAGGGATAGTGGCAAGAGTGCTGAATCCTGAGTCAGGAAAGGACTCTGGCTCCAGGGTTGTTGGTTTCACTTGTCTCATTGCACTGCCTCTAGTGTATCTCCAGTATAGTGTTGAGTACTTGTGGGATGCTGGACATCCTCATCTTGTTACTGACTCTAGCAGGGTTGCTTCCAATGCCTCAGGGTTAGGTAGAATGTTCTGTAGGATTCAAATGTATGTATATTAAGTAAAGGAAAACCTTTTCCCTCCCTTGGTCTTGCTAAGAGTTTTTTTCTTTTTTAGAAACAGTACTTATTTTTATCAAGTGCCTTTTCTGCATCTATTTAGATTATTTTACATTTTTTATCTCTAAGCTGTTGATGTGAATGACACTATTAGATTTCCTACTTTAAAAATATTCTTGCATTTTTACTTGGTCATAATTTTCCTAAAACTCATGGTTAATGCAGTTGTCTATTTCATATTTTTTTACTTTATGTTTGTAAGTGTTAGGTTTTTGTAATTAAGGTTATATTGGCCTCATTAATTATTATCATCATCTTAGCTAACACATAGCAATTACTGTGTGTAGGGTATTATTCCCAGTACTTGATATATTAACTCATTTAATTCTTACAGCACTCTTTTGAGGGAGGACTATTATCAACTCCATTTCATAGATGAAGAATCTGAAGCACAAAGAAGCTGGAAATTTGCCTCCCCTGCACACAGTTTTAGTGGTGCCCTGGGATTCATAGGCAGGATGGGTGGTTCCAGAGTCTGAGTGCACTATATTTGGGAATGTAAACTGGGAAGATGTTCCTGTATTTGGTGGAACACATCAGTAAAACTATTTGAGTATATGTGTATGTTGAGCTGGGAAATGGGGGTGAATTTTAAACTAATGATTTTTAAAAATGGTAATAGATAGTTTCAGATTTTCTGTTCATTCTTGAGTCAATTTTAGGACTTTTCTAGAAAATGATCCAGTCTGTCAGTTCATACTGTTTTCTTACGAAAAAATTCTGTTTACAATGTTTAGTTTTATCCTTCCTTTTCACTCTTAGTATTGTTTATTTATACTTTCTTTATCACTTTTGCCAAAGGTTTGCCTTTTTATTAATCTTTTCAAAGAACCAGTTTTGAGAATTGTTGAATCTATTTATTGTTTTTAGTTTCATTAACTTTTTACTCTTAATTTATTTTCCCTCCTTCTTACTTTCTGTTGGTTTACTTTCTGTTCTCTTTTGCAGTTGGATGTGTAGCTCTTTGGTTTTCATTGTTCCACAATAATAGGTGCTATACATTTCCTTCTATGTACCACTTTAACTGCTTCCTAGAAGATTTTATAAGTTGTTAACCACTTTAAAATATTTTCTAATTTCTATAATTATTTCTTTAAAATTTACTAATACATGGGTTCTTTTCTTAGAGTGTAAGAAGCTATCTCCTTATCATTGAATTCTTTAATTTTATTTGTTTAGTGATCAAAAACATAGTTTGGAATCTTTTAAGACATTATTTGTGGCCTGCTATTTCATCAATTCTTATAAATATGCCATGTGTGCTTGACAAAAATATATATTATTTAATAGCTGTTTTAGATCAAGCATGTTATTTTGATCTTCAAATCTTCTTTATTCTTATTAATATTTTTTTCTGCTTTATCTATTAGTTGCTGAGAGAGTGTTAAAATTTTCTGTTATGCTCATGCATTGAATAACTTCTCCTTATAGTTCTGTCAAATTTTTGGCATTTGAAGCTCTGTTGTTAGGGGCATAGAGAGATTCATGATGGCTAAATTTTCCTGTTGAATTTTTCCTTTTGTTATTCCATAATAAGTAGGTTTATCACTAATAATGCTTTTTATTAAAAAGTCTATTTTTATCTGATAGTATTTAGCTATATCAGCTTTTAAATGGCAGGTTTACAAGTGTTATGTTTTTCCCATGTTTTATTGTTAAGATTTTGTGTTACATGTCTCTTGAAATAATATATAGCTAATTTAAAAAATTCAATCTTTGTTAACTGGCAAGTTTAATTTATTTACATTTAAAATAATTTCTGATTTACTTGAATTTATTTGTCCTGTTTATTTTATACTTTTGTTTTGCCACACTTTATTTCTTTTTTCCTCTTTCTTTTTTTTTTCTTTTTAAATTAACCATTTAAGGTGAAAAATTCAGTGAGTGACATTTAGTTCCTTCACAGTGTTGTATAACCACCACCTCTATCTAGTTGTAAAACATTTTCATCTCACCAAAGTAAAAATCCCTTACTCATTAAGCAGTTTCTCCCCAACCCCTCAGCCCCTGGCAATTACCAATCTGTGATATTTCACATAAATGGAATCATATAATATGTGCGCTTTTGTGTCAGGCTTCTTTAACTTAGCATAAAGCCGCCTCCACATTGTAGCATGTATCTCTACTTCATTCCTTTTTATGACAGAATATCATTCCATTGTATGGATGTATAGCATTTTGTTTATCTACTCATTTGTTGATGGACATGAGTTGTTTCCACCTTTTGGCTATTGTGAATAATGCTGCTATGACTATTTGTGTACATGTATTTGAGCCCTATTTTCAATTTTTCAGGGCTATGATACCTAAGAGTGGAATTGCAAGATCATTTGCTAATTCTTTTTTTTAACTTTTTGAGGATCTTTGAGACTATTTTCCACAGTGGCACTTCTTGAGAATTAACTGAAATGTATTTTTTCTTTTTCTCTTTCTTGATGTAGAAATTATGTGTTATGTTTTTATTATTTTAGTGGTTACTTAAATTTTTAATCATAATTTAAGTTGAATCAATCTACCCCCTCAACAATGTGAGATTTTAGAAATCTTTAACTCTGATGATCATTTCCCCTTGCCATGTTCCCTGTTTATTATTGTCTAGCATTTTAGTTTCACTTTGTTTTTAACTACTCCCAAATTATTTGCTACTCACTGAAAGTAAAATTCAGTTATTTTTATTGTTTTCATTGCCAATTCTCATTTAGGTTTATCTAGTGTTTACTGGTTTCTTTTTTTCCTGAAATGAGTCCTTTAGTAGTTCATTCAGTGAAGGTCTGTGATAGTAAACTTTTTTAGTCTTTGTCTGAAAATGTCTTCATTTTGTTCTTACTTTTAATAATATTTTAGCTGGGAATTTCAAAGTTGACAGTTATTTTCCTTTAGCACTTTGAACATGTTATTTCATTGTCTTCTGCCCTTAATTATTGCTATTGAGAAGTCTGCTGTTAAAGTAATTGTTTATAGGTAATCTACCTTTTCTCTAAGATTTTTCTTATTGTCTTTGGTATTCTGGTAGTTTTAATATGACAGGTCTAGGTGTGCATTTATTTTTACATGTTCCATTTGAAGGTCATTATGTTTCTGTGAGGATTCATGTCTGGAAAATTCTTAGCAATTATCTTTTCAATTATTTTCTTTCCCACATTCTCTTTATTCTTTCTTTCTGGAACTGCTTTTAGATGTATATTGGACTTTAAAATTTTTTCCTCCATGTCTCTTCTTTGCTCTTTCATATATGTTATCTCTCCTGAATGAGTTGCATTCTGAGTAATATCATCTGATAGCTCTTAGTAATTAATTATCTCTTCATTATATCTAATCTACTGTTTAAGCTTACCAAAAGTTTTTTCCCAACTTTAAAGAAGTTCAAACCTGTGGAAAAGTTGAAAGAATAGTACAATGACCATCTATATCTCTTCACCTAGATTCAGCAATTGGCATGATTTTGTCACATTTGTTTGCTCTCCTCTACCCTTGCCCAGTATAGATTATATGTGTGTATATATACACATATTTTTTGATGATCACTTTGAAAGTAAAATTCAGATACTATGGCATTTCACTTGTATATATTTCAGCTTGTATCTCCTAAGAACAAGAACATTCTTCTACACAACCACAGCACCATTATCACACCCAAGAAATTTCACATTGGTTCAATGGCACCAGCTAACATATAGCCCATAATCAAGTTTCTCCCAAATGTCCCCCAAATGTTCTTTTAGACTTTATTTTTTTCAACCCAGTATCCATTCAAGGCTCACTCATTGTATTGGTTTGACATCCCTCTCTAGACTATTTTATTTTATTTTATTTTATTTTTTTTGAGACAGAGTCTCGCTTTTGTTGCCCAGGCTAGAGTGAGTGCCGTGGCATCAGCCTAGCTCACAGCAACCTCAAACTCCTGGGCTCAAGTGATCCTTCTGCCTCAGCCTCCCGAGTAGCTGGGACTACAGGCATGCGCCACCATGCCCGGCTAATTTTTTTTCTATATATATTTTTAGTTGGCCAGATCAT
>CM052437.1:114272679-114422433 GCA_028533085.1 Varecia variegata | reverse complement strand
TGGCCTAGACTATTTTAATCTCAAGTAGTTTTAGTTTTTTTGTTTTTCATGAAGGGCATAGGATTGTTGTCTTAAGAATGCCCACATTCTAGATTTGTTGGTTTGTTTCATTACTAGGTTTACCTTAAGCATGTTTTTTGGCAAGGACAATATATAGATGATATTGTGTGCTTCCCATTACATCACATCAGGGGCACATAATGTTGGTTTGTTTTCTTTTTGGTGATGCTAAGTTGGATCACTCTGTTAAGGTGGTGTATGTTAATCCATCATCGGAAATATAACTTTCTCATTTGCAATTAATAAGTAATCTGTGACCTTCAGACCATATGAATATCCTATTCCTCAAAAACTTTTCATCCAGTGGTATTATCATCCCTTGATGATCATTTCCCATATAAATGATTAAATTGGAGTATGTAAAATGATGATTTTCCAAATTTATCATTCCTTCTACACTTACTAATTGACAGTGTTCTGTAAAGAACTTTTCCATTCTCTCTCTCTCTCACTCTCCCTCCTTTCTTCCTTTTTTTCCCCTTCCTCCTTCAGTAGGAAACTCATGGGTTTTTTCAGTTTAATGTATTATCCATCACCATCATTATGTGCCCATAAGTTTCTTATTTCAGTGATTGGATTTACTCTTCAAAACTGCCCATAGTTTTTTCATAGTGTCTTGTTCTTCAGATTTTCATTCCTTTAAAAAAAAGTTTCACTAATCTCTCTCATTTATAGTCTTTTTTAGATTGTTGTTCTGTTATCTCAAGTTCTTGGGAGTCCTATTTGCTGTGTCTGGTCGTTTTCATTCATGGTGAATCATTTTCTCATTTGTGTTTAAGAGTTTTTTATTTTGAGCGTATGTTCAGTGGGACTTAAAAAAAAAAATCTCTCTCTTCCAGGGAATCTTGTGTGAACTGATTCATAGAAGTGCTTTACCAGATAATTTTACATTGCTTCAGTTAGGTGTGCTGGAGTGTTGTTGCCATGGGAAAAATTTATGTAAATTTTAATATTCTAGATTCTTGTGCCATATGGGTGTAGTCACTTTGAACTCCATTGACATTGGGTTCTGATGTTTCATCAAATATATAGTAAGTGTCTTAGTCTGTTTTCTGTTGCTTATAATGGAATACCCGAAACTGGGTAATTTATAAAGAAACAAAATTTATTTCCTACAGTTTTAGAGTTGGGGAGTCCATAGTCGTGGGGACACTTCTGGTGAGGGCCTTCTTGAGTCCTGAGGTGGTGTAGAGCATCACATGGTGAAAGGGTTGAGTGTGCTAGTTCAGGTCTCTCTTTGTTTTCTTATAAAGCCACCAGTCCCACTCCCATGACAACCTATTAATCCATTAACCCATTAACCTATGAATAGACTGATCCATTCATGAGGGCAGGACGCATCTGACTCAATCACCCCTTAAAGGCCCTACCTCTCAATACTGCCACATTGGGAATTAAATTTTAATATGAGCTATAGAGGGGACAAATACCCAAATCATAGCAGTAAGTGATTAGTATCTTTATTCTCATGAGGGAACTCATAACTAATTTAGTCAAGCATCCAGTACCAAACATAAAGAATGAGCTTCTCTGTTTTGATATGAGAAATGGCGAACTATTTCTAAGAGTGTTGGGATGCATGAGCAATAAAGTATCTTCAAGAATACATGACAGGGCACTTTGGTCCTCTCAGAGCACCTGTACCTAATCATGTCCCACAGAGAGTAGAGACGCTCAGACTACCCCCATGGTACAGATGAGGGACCTGATGCCACAGAGGGTAAGTGACTTGCTCAAGATCACATAGAGGAGGGGAGAGCAGAGACAAGAACCCAAGTCTTTGAGTGGCTTTTTTCCACCAAGACAAGGATTCAGCTATTCAGGGATTGAGTCCTGGTCCCTTGTAGCCCTGAACACCAGCAGTGCCCTGGCCTTTGCCTCTCTCCGTGGGGCATGAGAAGAGCTGCAGTGGGAGGTGGAGGCCTCAGACCAAGCAGGCAAGCTGGGGGTCTGCCACCTGGCCCCCGCGGATTTATTAGTTGCACACTTTGACACATGTCTCTGTGTTATCTGCACAATCACACTTTGAAAAAGTGTTTTGAATCTCTTGATTTATCTTTTTGTCATTGTTGTTCATAATAGTTTTCACTCAAAGGCAAGAACTTGCTTTTAAACTGACCTTTTAAACTTTGTAATGCTTATGCCACAAAGGGACACATGAAAGGAACAATAAGTACATTCCCTATGTGTAGCATATTTGAAGTGGTGATGAGATCTATGAGAAACAGGCACAAAGCATCTGAGCTGGGCTCTTGCAGCTGATGGATGGCCCTCTGTGTGGCTGTCTCATGATTGCGGAAAGAGGCTCAGCTGTACGCTACCCAGTGGGGAAAATCATCCCCACCCTCTCACCATGGCTCGTGGCCACCTCCCTGCCCTCAGAAGCCAAGGGTACAACTTGGGAGGTTTGGACTTTGTGCCGTGGTTTGCAGGAAGCCATGGAGGTTTCTGAGCAGGGGAAGGATGCATGAGATAGAGGAAAGAGCAGAGTACAGCATTTGAAGCCAGTGACCTGGGTTTGAGTCCTGGCTCAGGCATTTTTAAGTTGTGTGACCTTGTGAAAGTCACCTAGCTTCTGTGAGAGTCACTCTGGCATTCAGCACCCACTTATGGAACACTGGCCAAATGCTGGACACCAGGATACAGAGGAGACCAAGAAAATCTTGCAGTTCTTTCTTCCTCCTTGGTTATCATTCTTACAATAGCATTAGTTTATCATTGCTGCTGTAACAGATTACCACAAATTTAGTGGCTTAAAACAACATGAATTTATTACCTCACAATTCTGGAGGGCTGAAGTCCAAAATCAGTAACACTGGGCTAAGGTCACAGTGTTGGCAGGGCTAGTTCTTTTTGGAGGATCCAGGAGAAAATGTTTCTTTGCCTTTTTCACCTTCGAGTCCCCACCTATATTCCTTGTCTTGTGGCTTCTTCTTCCATCTGCAAAGTGTGTCCCTCCAGTCTCTGCCTCTGTTATCACATTGCCTTCTCTTCTTCTGTGTCATATTTCCTTCTGCCTCCCTCTTATGAGGGCCTTTGTGATTACATTGGTCCTATTTGAATAATCCAGGATAATTTCCCCATCTGAAGGTCCTTCACTTGATCCCGTTTGAAAAATCCCTTTTGCCATAAAAAGTAACATTACAGGTTCCAGGACTTCGGGTGTGGATGTCTTTGGGGGCCATTATTCAGCCTGCCATACCATGTCCTATTATAATTTATGTCTGGTCTCTTCTGGGCAAGGAAATAGGTTTGCCAGATAGCCCCATACATGTGCTGGGTGAGCGAGCGAGTGAGTAAAGAAATGAATGAATGCATTCTTTGGAGTTGAGAAGAAGGTAACATTCTGACTGGGCTTTATAGGATTAGTATGAGTTTGCCAAAGGGTATTCCAGATGGAATGAGCAGCTTATAAAAAGGTACAGAGGCATGGGCTGAGACGTTCAGCATGGAGGAAATGCTAGTGGAGTCTGATGCCCAGGATGAGATGAGGCTGGGCAGTAGGTGGCCAGGTCATGGGGAGCCTTGTAGGATACCCTAATGGGCCTGGATTTTATTTTTATAAGGAAGCAGCATGTGTGGTAGTTATTGCCATTGTCTTTGTAGTCTTTGCCTGCGTTTAAATTCCTATGCTGTGTAACCTTGGGAAAATTACTAAACCTCTTTGAGACTCAGTGAAATAACTGCTTTATAAAGCTGTTCTGAGAAGCAGGTGACTTTTGAGGCTTTCAGAGCACTTAGCACAGTGCCTGAAACAGTCAAAGGAGCCAGAAAGAGTTTATTGTTATTGCTGTTAATTTGATAAATGTGATTATTATTATTGATGGTGATGAGGGGGAACATTTGAAGAATTTCAGCCAACCAGCAGTGTCATGGTCAGACTTGTTTTCTAGAAAGATGACTTTGATAGCCATGTGAAGATGCTGAGGGATAGCTCACACTCAGGGGGTCAGGAAACCAGTTAGGAGGCTTTAAAATAATCTAGGTGAGAGAGGAAGAGGCAGAAAGCAGAGGTGAGTTCAGAAGAGACTCAGGTACTCAGGATGTTGGGGAGATGTTTCTGCTTCTGCTGTTCTCTGCTTGAAATTGTTCAAGGGGGATTTTAGAGGACATCTAGTACCAGTGTCTTGGTCCTTGCTTTTTAGACAGGGACACTGAGACACAGCAAGGGGAAGGTACCTTGTCTTAGTCTCCAGATATAGCAGTGACAGAAGGGGTTGACAGAGTAGAGCTCAGGTCCTCAGCCTTTTGTTGCAGAGCAGGGGTGAGGGGGTGAAGGTGGGGTGGGAGAAGTAAGGCTAGGAGAGGCTTCTGATGAAAGGGGCTGGGTGTTGTGCTCCTACACAGCCCCAACATTGACTGCCCCTTCCATACGCCTCTAACCACCCCTCTATGCCTTCACTCCTCTTTCCAGCTCATTCTTCACCAAGCCCCCAGAGAATGCCTGTAGAATCCTGGTAGTGTTGGGGCCGAGGGATTTTGTGGTTTTGAATGGAGGAAAATGGCTTGACTGAGTAGGGAGGATATGTGGAGGGGAGGGCTGCCTGGGAGTGGGGGATGGAACTCTGTGTTCTAGCACTAGCAGAGGAGGCCCGGTGTCCACAGAAGTACGTGCTCACTGGCTTGGGACTGTGTGTCCTCCGCAGTTGTCCATTCACGCCCCTTCATACATCTTCAGGAGGAAACCAATTCAATAGAGCACATCGTGGCAAGATTACGATTGTTACTTCAATCGTATCTTAGCCTGCAAGGATGTTGGAGGAAAAGATATTTCAATGCCACGTTCAAAAGAGCTGTCATTTTTTAACATAGTAAAAGAGTTTTCAGAGAGTGATGTAATATTGTTATTTTTAATGTATTCTTTTTTCAAAACGATATGACTTTAATTCAGATCGATGCATGCTGGAGGAAAGAAAAAATCTAAAGGGAGCTAAAATGCAGGTGGCCCATTTTAAGAAAGTTCTGCATGCACGTCCTTGAATTTACAAATCAGAATCACAGGGCAATTTTTTCAGGTAACAGAAGGATACAGAGCAGGTTTCTTTAAATACCTTGGTGCATTTCAGAGCTTTCTTATAAATGGCTGTTGATGGCTTGAGAAGACAGCTGGGAGAGAGGAAATAAACAAACAAAAAAACCCCATAGAGATGAGATGAAAAAATTCTGTGCAATGATTACGAGAACTTGATTTATTTTTGTATGTGTTTCCTTGCAGTATCTCAGTGACATCAGTGAAACAGGCTTACATTTAGTGTCAAACTACAGAGTTTACCATCTTATATTGGCTGGTGTGTGTGTCTCCTCATGAAAACACAGAATTGACGGGCACCTTGGGGCCATTTGGTCTCAACCCCTCTGAAACCTGTGACTGAGAGGGGAGGAGTGCCCCATTCAAGGCACACACAGAGAGGCAGGGCCAGAGCTAGAGAAACTTGTCTCCTGAATGCCCACCCAACACTCCTTCCAATCTTCTCTCCTGTTTGTATTTCTCTGTCATTTTCCTCTGGTACATTGACATTTTCTTTTTTCCAGGAAAAATCAGTTGCTGGCATCTCACAAGGCGGATGGTGAGCTGGGTGCCCTACAGCTTGGTAGGTGCAGTGGGTGCCTCTGTGTTGTGCCCACCAGGGCCCAGGGGGTCCTTGTTGGCTCTGTGTGGGAGGTGGTGGGGGGGGCTCCTTTCCTCCCACCTGGCCTCAGTGAGTAGAGCAGGCTTCTCTCCTTTTTGTTGACATCCTCTACCGTCTGTCTTTCTTTCCTGAAGAAATAAGAAATAAGAAGTCTGGTCATTTCTGGATCCACACTGCGGGGCTGGAGAAGACCTTCCTGCATTTGGAGTTTCTTTTAGGCCATCTAGAACCTATTAAGGTGTCCAAAAGACAGTTCTCAGTCAGAATATTAGTATAGCTCTGCCTGGGAAGGTCCATCCTTTTTAAAAGTTTATCAACATATTATTGAGGTATAAAATGCAAACAGTGAAGTGCACCAAGTCTGAAGACCTTAAATGTTCAGCGCTGTGCATTTCTGCTTAATGTGTCCATCTGTGTAACTAAGTGCTCTCCAAGATCGAGATAGAGAACATTTCCTTCCACTCTTTAGTCTTGAAGCAACTTTTTTTTGCTCTATTTTTTTGTAATTCTCTACTCTCCATAGACTGATGTGCTTGCAAGGCTTGGCAAAAGCAGCTGTAGATTGAGGATGTCGAGTCCTCAATCAAAATCAGTTGCTGGCATCTCACAAGGCAGATGGTGAGCTGGGTGCCCTACAGCTTGGTAGGTGCAGTGGGTGCCTCTGTGTTGTGCCCACAGGATTGGATGCGAAAGGATGAGGCTTAAGTAGTCCTGTCATTTGCTCTTCTTCCAGAAGCCAGCAGTTTACCTCTTGGACCATTTTGGCAGACAAGAGCTGTTCATATGCTTTTCTTCTCCCTTTGAAGCACCTCCTTTTAAACTAAAGTAAGAAAGCCATGCCCCCCTTTAGAAGTTCCATGTGTGATACTTGCAGTCTGACAGTTTGCTTTGATCAAGTTGAAAGAGAGGGACAGGTCTCTGGACAGTGGAGGTGGGGGTTTGTTTACTCTGTGTAACTCCTTAGAGGTAATGGATCTTGAGAGTTTTAATCACCAGAATGGCTAGTGGGGATTGTTCGGCCTACGTAGGAGCCAGGAAGCGCTGGCATCTGAAGCCTTTCTATGTAGCACCGCACTTTGAAATTTTCCAATGAATCCGCTTGTGTTTGGTCACAAAGCAAAGCAGTTCCCAGCCTTCTGAACCCAGAAAGCTTCTACTGGAAGGAAGGCTTTTAGCAATTCTCAGAAGCCAGCTGTTTGAAGTGTGTGTGGGGGTGTGTGTGTGGGTGTGCGCACATGTGTGTGCATGTTTTCCAGAGGGAGGCCAACTCCCTCTTTGCTAGTGGCTCAGCTAATGATTTAGAAAAGGAGGAGGAGAAGGATAAGGGACCCTGGAACCCAGGCCCTGAGAGAGCTTATGAAAGAGAGAAGAGGAAAGAGAGGGCTTGGGGAGGGGCTGGTGTAGAAACAAGGAATTGAGTTCGGTTAGAGGAACAGTACTTCCTTTTCCATCCCAGTTCATTTTACTTTGATTCAATTCAGCAAACTTTTGTTAGCAATTACCTGCTAGGGCATATGCAAGGCTGTGTTGAAAGCAGACCAAGGTGAATCTAAGGTGGCCTAGCCTTTTTGGAGGGCAGGGTTGGGTGGAACAAAGGGAGAAACATGTCCTCCCACAGCATCACACGAAGCAGGTGCCCAGCAGTGCTTAACTGCTTCAAGAGATAGATGTGTAAGCAAAGTTCTGTGGTGGATTCTGGAAGTTTCCATAGTGAGTCGGCATTTAGGCTGGACTTTGAAGGATGAGCAAGGTCTTGCCAAATAGAGATGTAGAAGGAACCACATGAGCCTGGAGTGTTTGAGAGAGAGATTGGCTGGAGGTGACTGGCCTACAAAGGAAAGTCCTGGGGTTGGTGGAAGATGAGGCTGGGGGCAAGGCTGGGCCAGGGCAAGGATGATTTTGAGTGCTGTGCTGAAGAGCTGGACTGTAAGTCATTGGGCAGTAAGGAGCCCTGGAAGATTCAGTGCTAGTGAGGACGATATCCAGGCTTGCATTCGGGGGCTACATCTAGACTTGGGTGTGGGATGAATTTTAGGGGTATGAGCCTGGATGTTGGGAGACAACTGGTGAGGGGTCTCTTGAAATAGTCCAGAGAAGGGTGATGAGACCCCCATTACCTGGGAAATCCTGTGGGTATTTCGGGGCCCTCCTCAAGTGTTGCCTCTAATGGGAAGCATCCCTGACCCATTATGACCCTCTTCCCTTCTGTTCTTAAAACCCTTGAACTATTTCAGCACTTACTGTGTTATATTACAATTTGTTTGGGGGCTCTGTCGTCCCCACTGGGCAGTGAGCTCTTTGAATGCAGGGGTGGTGCCATAGTCATCTCGGGACCTCCTCTGTCTCACGTTGTTCCTAGTATATCATGGATGTTCAGTGAAGCACTTGATAAGCAAATAGAAAAATAATGACATATTCCTGTAACAGTGGAGAGAGAAAGGTGAGGGTGGGGGGACAGATATGAGACATTCTGGAGGCAGGATAATCCAGAGGCTGGGGTGGCTTGGCAGGTGGGAGAGGGCTGAGGTTTCAGCCTGGGGCACTGGTTGGGGGGTAGAGGAGAGGTGGAGGAGAGGAGAGCACCCCTGGAGGGATGCCAAATTTCTGGTCTTGGGCACTTCTAGAAGATACCTTGTGGTCAGTGAGAAATACTGCACAGGATCCTAGAAAAGAGCTATGTGGGTCGTTCTCCCTATAGAATCCATAGGTGAACATCATTCCCCTTGGTATCTTTGACTCTCTCTTGAAATGAAATGCAATTATTAATACCCTGTGTGTGTGTATGTGTGTTTGTGTATTTTTTTTTCTTCTTTCTCCAAACGGTACATAAAATGGTATGGGAAACAAAACTCCTTGCTTCTTTTCAACCAGACATTTATACCAGGACATTAAAAATAGCATTCTGAAACCACTGGCATTTGCTAACAGTTTTGTCTGCATGGCCAACATGTCATTCTGGAGCATTTTGTTTTTCCCTTGCATGGCGGTCGCACCACATCTGGGCCTGAGGCCTGCTTTGTGGTCTTAAACCAACTCCCTGCACTGGGATCAATTCCTCCCTGTAGAAGCCAAGGGAGGCTGCCTCCTTTTCGGGGGCTCCCACTGGCCTGTGCTCCACCTGGGTCTCCTTCCTCTGGGCTCCCAGCCTCTGTTTCCCAGGCTTACTTCATGGGGCACAGGCAGAGCATGTTTCAGGCCTGGCTCCCTCCCTGACAACCTCAGACTAAACTGAAATCTCCACATAGGCTTAAATGTCCCATAGGCACAGTGTCCCTTCTGTGCTCCAGGAAACTCTCTGGCTCAACACATTGCAAGGAGCCCTTCAGGCTCCAGAGGAATCACTCAGGTTACTTGCCCCTTTGTTTGGGGCCTCAGGTGCCTAGGTTGGAACTAACCACACATCTCTGTTCTCCAGAGAACATTCTCAGCATTCATCTTTGCAAGGCCTGCCCATCAGCTTCCCCTCTCCCTCTCTCCCTCTTACCTTTCCTTCCCTATTTCCCTTTAGCCCTATCCTCCACACTTCCATGACCTTCTGTCCCCATAAGCAACCATTCTCTTGTGATTAATCTATATATTTTTCTTGGATATGTTCTTGCTAAATGTGTAGTGTTGTTTTGTGTGCATGTATTTTTACTTGATGTAAATAGTATTGTGTTATATATCTCATTTGGTTTCTGACTTTCTCTACCCAGCACCATGTTTTTAAGCTCCATTCATGTTGCTGGGTGAACATCTGGTCTTTATTTCAGGTTATTTGTGTGAAGCCATGATCACAGGGTAGCTTTTTCAGAGACCCTAACTAAGAAGGATTCTCATTTAAATTCAGATTCTTATTTAAATTCCACGCTTTTTTTTCAGGCCAAAGGTAATTCTGTCTGCTTATTCAGTGGATCAAGTCTCTAGGAGTTTGCTTTGTGCTGTGGCTGGTTCTCCTCCAGGGGAGAAAAGGAGGCTGTAGAATAAGATATAACGTATGTGTCCAGGGAATGTTGGGTTTTGATACTACGCTCCACTCAAACAGGCCCACTCTGGTAGACTCCTCTTGGGAGCCAAATTCATGGAGCCAAGGCCTTAGCTACTCTCTGGAGTCCACTCTGCTCAGATTTGCCAGCGCCATTGCCTTGGCATTGTTTTTCCTCGGGTCCTTCACCTGAGTGTTCCGGGGAATGCAGTGGCCATGGGTATAGTGGCAAGGGGGCCTCGGCCAGCTGGGAAGTCACAGGCTGGTGCTACCAAAGACTCAGGTGGGACCCTCTCTGGGCCCAGTTGCCCTGTGTTAGTCCATTTTGCATTGCTATAAAGGAAGTACCTGAGGCTGGGTAATTTATAAAGAAAAAAGGTTCATTTGGCTCACAGTTCTATAGGCTGCACAAGAAACATCATCCCAGCATCTGCTTTTGGTGAGGATTTCAGAGAGCTTCCAAACAGGGTGAAAGGCGAAGGTGGAACAGGTGTGTCACATGGCAAAAGAAGGAGCAAGAGAGGGAGGAGGTGGGGCCAGGCTCTTTTAAACAACCAGCTCTCTTGTGAACTAATAAAGCGAGAACTCACCCATTATCATGGTGAGGGCACCAAGCCATTTGTGAGGGATCTACCTGCCATGACCCAAACACCTTCCACCAGGCCCCACCTCCAACACTGGGGACCAAATCTCATATCGTGCTCCAACTGTGAGATGACTACATCTGGAATATGGCTTAGTGTTTCTTCTGGAGGTTCAGGGGAGGCAGGATGGCAGAGTGTCTAGGAGTTGCCTGAGTTTTTACCCTGTCTTTGCTACTTTTCGTTTGCTTGACTTGGAGCCAGTTACTTAATTCTTCTAAGCCTCAGTTTTCTCATCTGTAAATGGGATAATTATCCCTTAGTAAGGCTGTCGAGGTGGGTTGCATGATAAAATCCAAGTGGTCAATAAATATAAGCTGTAATAGTTATGATATGCTATTATTATTTTATTAGGCATGGTTACATTTTCTTTTCTAATTCATGTTTGTCCTCTTCATGTTTGTCCTTAGGAGGATGAACTTGCTTATCATGCACGTTTTGTGTGAGCAATGTGTCTGAGCTAGGCTTTCCTGGGCCTAGCTCAGTGGCTTAGGCCCTAGGCACTTGTTTCACTGCATGTCCATGTATGGAACTTTCTGGTGGGCCAGTAGCTAAGTCCTGCCCAACCGCAACCTTGTGGCACAAACAGAGAGGGGTCGTGACAGGAGTAAGGTCTGTCTCATTCTGCTTTCCTGGGAGCTCCAAAGCAGAGCTGGGGTGAATGGTGGAGGAGCCCTCCTTTCACTAAGCCTTCTCCAAAATTATCAATGTCCATGGTGCTCGATCACTTCATAGTCTGTTCTCTGTGAGGCATAACGCGGGGCTCACATGTCCATGGTTTTCTTTCAGAGGATGTGGAGGATGATATGGTAAGGGAAGAAGTCATCCTGTGCCCAGTCCCATCAATACTCAAGCTGCAGACGGAGTCAAAGCCAATCGACCTCTTAGTAGCAAAGGTAGGTGTCAACTTAGATGTGTAAGAGACTCCCATGTTCAAAGTGTCTTGATACGAATTGATGAGGATGATGCCATTTTGATCTTCCTGGCCTAATCCATCTCATCATAATCTCTTGGTCATTGTTGAAATGGAAATTTGGGTGTGATGCAGAAGAAAACCTGAACCAACAGTGTGGAAAACTGTGTTCCAGTCCTGGCAGCTCCTTTTCCCTCTCCTAGACAAAAGGTGAGGGAGAAGGGTATGCTCTCCCCATGCAAACATTGCAGGACCCAGTTATTTTACTGGCCCAGAGCTGCTGTACCTCATCCCTACTGGGCATGGCCAGGGTGGCCTCACCCTCCCTGTGGTCAGAGGTTCCTGTGGGATGGAATGTCACTCTTGCTTTCCTCCCCTGGCCTTTAACCAGGATCCAGGAGGAAAAATAAAATTCCTGGGAACACAGCTGACCTTCTCTTCCACCTTTTGCATGTTTACTCTGCACACTGATCAAAAAGTAAAAGATTTTTCTAGAGGTTTTGTCCTTTCCCTCCCTTCTCCCTCCCCTCTCTCCTTCTCCCTTGTCTCCCCTCCCCTCTCCTTCTCCTCCCTCGTTTGAAGCCACAGAGGGTCAGACATGTTTAAATGGCTCCAAACCTGGTAGTAGGTGCTCTAGCCTTCCATGGCCACAGGGCCATGATGGCCAGGGCACTCCCATTTGGGGAAGGGCCCTTAGAGGCTCCTCAAGATCACCCAGCAGTAGCATCTCCAAAAGCAGCTAGAAAAAGTGAGGCCCACAGAGGGAAAATGAGAGCCCTGGGCCCTTGGGCTTGCTGGCAAGTGGAGTCCAGGTTTCCAGGCTCTGTCGACCATGCTGTGCCTGGCTGGGAGCTGTCATTCGGTAGGTAAGAGAATGGAGATGGGGTTCAGCCAGAAAACCCAAGTCTGCAGTTTCTAGGCTCTCAGGAAACTCAGTTCAAACACATGGATGATTATAGTTGGCACAAGAAGGGGAACCAGGCCTTGACAGATGAATGCATGCATCCTCTCTCGTGTGTGCCACCAGCCCACATTTTGATGGCACATGGACAAATGCTTCTGTCACAGAGATTTTCCTTCTACTTAATAAAAAGAAAAAAAAGAACTGATTCTGGTGGAAAATAATCTGAGTCTGTAGGAAAGGTCTGACACAAAGAGGGGGTGCAAGGAGGTGGCTACAGAATCTGCCTCTTGGTCTTAGGGCTCACTTGAGGCTTCAGAGACCCCCTCAGATATAAAACCATGGCAGAGAGAGAGGGCAGGCCCCCCAGGAAGAGCTGGCAGGAGAGGCTCTGCCTTCCCACTGAGGGCCTGTCAGTGGGGAAGGGATTGACCGTTTCTGGGGCTCTGTGGGTGGTGTTTAGGTTAGTGGGAGACGAACAGTGAGCTTGTTATTAGCTAGAAATCTGGAGAAGACGAAGCTGTAAAAAAAAAATGGAGGAGCTGCCTTGGCAGGCAGTGGGAACCCCTACTTGGGCGGTTGGGGTGCTCAAGCAGAGTTCGTGGGGCATCATAGAGGGGATTCTTACATGTGATAAAGGGTTGTACTAGAGCAGGAGTCAGCACTCTTTTTCTGTGAAGGGCTAGATAGTAGATTTTTGGCTTTGCTGACCATGCAATCTTTGCTGCAGTGATTCAACTCTGCCCTTGTGCTTTAAAAGCAGCCATAGACAGTATGTAAACAAATGGGCATTGCTGTATGCCAATAAAACTTTATTTACAAAACAAGTGGGGGGAGTGGATTTGGCCTGAATCATAGTTTGCTAACCCTGTACTAGAGCAGTGATTCTCAAACCTGGCCACACAGTGGAATCATAGGGGGAGGTATAAAACTATTGATACTGGACTCTCACCCCCTGCAATTCAGATTTAATTGGCCTGGCATGAGCATCAGGATGATTTTAAAGGGCTTCCTAGGTGATTCTAATGTGAGGTCGGGTTTGAAAACCTCTAGTTTTTCCTGTGGAGGATCAGAGGAGCTCCAAGATCCTTTGCAAAACTAAAATTTTGTGTTTCAAGGTCTCTGTAAGAAGCCTACAAAGATTTTGGCTCATGTCAGCTCAGGCTGGTTTGGTTTAAAGATATTCCATAGGTAATACTCTCAGAGTTGAGTTTCTGTTTCCTCAAATATGAGAAGAATGGGCTTGTAAAATAAAAAGAAAAAAGATAACCCTGTTAGAAAATGGATGGCGCTGTTAGAATTCAAGACCAACTCCTGTGGGAATATTCACACCAAGCATTGTATTGTTTGCTTTTAAAACAACCAATAAAACTCTCTCTTCTTTTCCTAGGAAATAAAGACCCTTCTGTTTGGTTCCAACTTTTGCTGTTTCAATGAAGAATGGAAACTTCAGAGTTTTTCCTTTAACAACACAGCCTCGTTAAAGTACGGCATTGTGCAGAAGAAGGCAGGTTGCTCTTAAGTTTCCCAGGGCCCTTTCTGCCGGGCATCTCATGTAGTGGTGAGAGTGCCTCCCAGTTTGGTCAGTCCTTCAGGCATTAGCTGGGCTATCCTGGGCCAGCCAATCCCATATATGCTGAGTAGTCACTGGGCACAGCCACACTTCCTGTGTGGCTCATGGAGCAAGAGCTGGGGAACAAGACCCTCTGCTTTGGAGCTGTACATATTGCACATGGATTTAAGGAGCACTTTCTGTGAGTGGTGCACAATGCTGGGGATGTTTAGAGAGAGGGGCAGAAGGAGGCCATGAGTCTGGTTGGGGGCATTGGAGGGGCCTTCTTAGGCTGAACATCAAGAAATGCACAGGATTTTTCAGGTGGAGCTGGAGAAAGGGCACTCCAGATAGGTGGCAGCGTGAATGAAGGGGAGGCTGTATGGAAGTCTAGGGGCTACAGGAGCAGGTGCTTGAAGAGGAGGATGTGATAGAAGCTGGGCAAATGTAGGTTGATGGTGGCAGGCTTTGAATGTGGCTTGCACACATTTCCCAAGTTATACTCATTTAAGGGCCCGAAGATATGTTAAATGCAGGATCAAAGAATCAAATGAACAGGGCAGCCAGGTTCCATTTCTCAAGTCCCAGGAGCCTTCCTGCCCCATGCTGTCTGAGGAAGAGCCCTAAGACCACCAGTTTCTGACCTTCCCTCACGTAGCCAAGCTGAGCCCATCTTCTTGCACCCCCACCTCCTTCTCTGACAGTTCTTGAACCTGGATGGGCACTGTTTGTGCTGTTTTGTCCCACTGGCCTTTGCTGGTGTGTCCTGGGGGCCAGGCCCTGTGCTAGGCCCTATGATGCCTGCAGGGGTGGGCTCCTCAGGGAGCCTTTGCACTGCAAGGTGGGAGGGAGAGAGACATGCCTAATGGGGTGCTGAGGCAGGCCACAAGCTGGGCATATGAGAGCTCACGTAAGTGTAGGCTGCTGAAAGGCTAACTGGCAGCTGAGATGGGCAGGGAAAGCTTCCTGGAGGAGGAGGCCTTTAGGATGGGCCTCTAAGGCTGAGTAGACAATTAATACCCTCAGCCTGTGGACATAGAAACATTTCCCTAGATGCAGGGAAATCTGTGGTGATGTCCTGAGCTTCACACCTCACTGGTCCTGAAGGGTCACTTTTCTCCCAACACATATTGCAGATCGGCCCCCTTTTTTAGGGTAGGCACTGGGGCCTTGTCACCCCATCTCTGTAACTTGGGGTCAGCACATTATGGAAGCAATTGCTACGTCAAAGACAACATGAGAGCCAAGCCAGCAGCAGGGGCCTTGTGATCCGTAACCTGTGGGCAAGGGTTCCTGGGCCAGTTCTCACTGGCAGTAACACATATCATTCTTTGCAGGGTGGTCCCTGTGGGGTCCTGGCAGCTGTCCAAGGCAGTGTCCTACAAAAACTCCTGTTTGAAGGAGATAGCAGAGCCAACTGTGCTCGGTAAGTCAGTGCTCCTTCTGGCAATATCTTCTTTTCCCAGTGCTTCTCCACAGCGTCCAGAAAAAACAAGCAAGGAAGTGTGTGTGTTCCCTGATACTTCCTGTCTTCTGCAGGTCAAGAAAGGAAAGGGTGATGGCAGCTGGTCAGGGCCTGTGCTGACCAGTGTTAAACGGACTTGTGTACACTTGTTTCTAAAAGCAGGGAGGGCTGGCCATTGGTGCTCCATGTGGTAAGGGGCTGCTGGAATGGTGCTGAAACCAAGTCCACCCCGTCAGAAGGCAAGCTGCCTGAATCTCTTCCAACCCTGCATCAACCTGCTGACCCTTTAACTAAGTCCAGGCCTCTACCCCTCCCGACACTGTCTCCTCTCTGCCAACAGCTGTGACTAACATTCCAGGCAGCCTCACAGTACACTGCTTCCACTCCCCGCAGCCATTCATTTTCACACAGTGTTTGCACCGGGTACCTCGTTCTCATTCTCATTCGTTCAGTACGCATTCCTGGAACCTCTTTGTGGAGGCACAAGTGACACAGGGGAAAATAAAATGTGCGTTTCCTCAAGAAATGCTCTGTGAGGTTGAGAGACAGATAGAGAATCATAATCCTACACCATAGTTGGTGCCACGATGAAAGGCTTGGCAAGGTGCTGGCCAGGGCTGCAGGCTGGCAAGGCCTCCCTGAGGAGGCATCCTGCTTCCCCTCCCTGCCCAAGTGCCCGGTTACCAGCTTGTGCTGGTCGCCCTTGGAGCTGCAGAACTTCAGTCATTTGCTCTTTTTTGTTTTACACTTTTAGTTGAAATATACATACAGAATAGTGCGCTACTCATATGTGTTCTGCTTAATGAATGATCACAAAACCACCATGAACTTATGTTCATCACAGCCGTGAACTTATTACCTAGATCAAGAAAGAAAATTTTTCAGTACTCCAATCCTCCTGTTCCTGCCTAGTAGGTACCCCCATTCTTCTCCCTAAAGTTATGTTAATAATTAAATGGATTTTAAAACCATAGCTCAATTCCTGAACTATATTGAAAGGTATTTATTCTTTGTCATAAGCATTTCAGAGCCTTTTTAAAAAAAGCCTAGGTGTCAGAGCCTTTTTTAAAAAAGCCTAGGTGTCACCAAGACAAGGCCCCTTCCCCACTTGTTCATGTTCAGACTCCGGGGAAAGACAGTGTTCACTAGGAGAACGTCTAGCCAAGCTTAGTACACAAATGAAGCACATTCACCAGCATAGATGATTTTGCCTTAGACAAGGTACAAGTGAAGGTAGCTTTTCCTGCTTGGCATCTTACAGTTTTTCTAATGGTTTTACCCAATAATAATCAAGTTATTTCCTCTCAAACCACAAGGTGCTAATCATAAACACAGCAACATAACATTTCCACAGCAAGATCTCACTCACCTTGTCCTTATTCTTTTCTTTGCTCCCCTCCTCTTCACACCTGGATCTACCCGTAGTCCTCTTGTCTGATCAGGGTCGTTCCCCACTGCCTGCTCTGGAAGTTCTGCCCAGCAACATGCTAGGAGGTTTGAGTTTAACGTTGTGGCAGAGACCCTGCCATCGGCTCTCCCTAGTCTTCTGTGCTCAGGAACACTCCTGACTGGGTAGAACTTGCTAAGTGAGAGACCTCTGGCTGTCCTCAGAGGGTGCAGGGATTCTGAGCACATATGGACCACCTGCCTATGTTCCTCCCTTGCATTGAACAAAAGCATGCAGAGCATACTTACCAGCTTCTTAGTGGGACATGGGGCTGAACAAGGCGGATATAGCCTTGCCCTCATGGCACCAGCGGTTGAACAGGAGAACATATGGATGGGCAGTTATAAGTTAAAAGGGGCATGCAGGATGCTAAGAGTTCACTGGGACACAAAAGGATCAGGGCAGGCTTTCTGGAGGGGTGACATTTAAATCTTACTGAGATCTGAAGGATGATCAGAACCCCTGATCACCTTCATGCATGTTCTTGCACACTCCTGTTCCGCACTTCCTAGCAAATATCCTCAAACTCCTTCCTGGGCCCACAGGCCTATGTGCTCAGGCACTCTGCCTGCTGGCTCCTCCCACTGCTCAGAGGCCATGGCTTCATGGAGGCCTTTCACTGACCTCCCCAGTTAAGATAAACCCAAGCCCTACCTCTAATAACTCCACTCCTAATTGGTGCTCTTGTTCATTGGTGTCGCTACCTGTCCATGTCTTCCCCCTGTCCCCAGAGCACAAGCCCCATGAGAATGGGGCCTGCTTGGGCTGTCTGGTTTGCAGCTGGGTCTCTGGCATCCAGCCCAGTGCCTAGTCCGCAGAAGAGGCCCTTAGAATTTTTATTGAATGAACACATGGACAAATGAATGAGTTATCCAGACAAACAGGGAGGGGAGGCAGAATGGTATTCCAGTAAAGAGAACAAGATGTGCCAAGGCCTGAGGGCAGGGAGAGGAGTGAAGGGTTGCCTGGGGTGGCCAGGGCAGCGTTTGGAGGGGCAGGGTGAGACCTGGGGCGGTAGATGGGTCAGGGCCATGCTGCTAGAGGGGCCTTGGGCACTGCCAGCTTCTCGAGTCGAGTCTTGGCCTTGGCCCTTGTGGGAGATGAGGTGTCTCATAACCCGTTTCAGTCCAATGCCCCTTCAGAGTTGCTTTTCCACTCCAATTTTGGACTTCTGGGGGAAGTTGTGGATGATTTCCCAACAGTCAGGAGGAAGTTTTTCAGTTGCTTCCAGGAAGGGCTGATTCTACTCAGGCCACAAGTAGAATGTCACCCACCGCACCCCACTAAGGGGATGTGAGAGCTTTTGTGTCTCCCAGGCCACACCCTTGGGGGCAGAGTTCTGTTCTCCACGCCGGAGAAGAGAGCCAGGGCTTGAAAGGCAGAAAGGCTTCCAGATTGGGATACCAAGGCGGGCTCTGGGTAGAAAGAAAACTGTGCCAAGCTATGGGGAGTGAGGTTCTCCACTTCCCGTTGTCAGCCAGGCAGGCTCCTGCCAAGCGCTGACTGAGGCCCTCATTTGTATTGACAGGTGTCTGTTTAAGCACCTATTAGTTTTGCCAGGGCTCTGCTGGGGGTAAGGGAGCAGGAGGAAATGCAGCTTGGCCCTCGGTAGTGCCCTGTCTGCTAGGACCCTGAGAGAGGAGCTGGGCTAGCCTGGGTGGAAATCTCTCAGAGCCCAGTTCTGTGTGTGTCTGCAGGCCAAGGATGATGGGGCTGGGCTGTGGGTGTGGGAGGAGGAGGAGGAGAGAAGCAGCAGCTGCTGGCCTGCTGGGGGTTACATTATGTGCAAGGGTATGCCTGGTGGGAGGAGCCTGACTCTGCAGGGGAGGCTGCCTGGCTGGACCAGAGGAGGTCTGTGCCATGGCCAGGAGAGCGCAGCCTGCTGGTGAGGGCTGCCTTCTCCAAGGAGCCTGGAAGGATTCGTGGTGTAGGAGAGTGACCTCTCCTTTCTTTGGAGCCCTGCAACTCTGGGTGCTGCTTGTAATTACCCCCTCTTGCACCTCCACTCCCCTGCTGCCCCCAGCGTAAGGGTGCTGTGCCATGCAGGTGGAGCATAGCAGGCTGGCTTTCTGCTCCTGCAGACCTCATGGCAGGCCTGGGGAGCCCATTATTCATACCCAACTGAGAGGGAGGAGTGGAGAGCTGGGCTTGGTCACCGGGGCTCTCTGAAAAAACCTGAGGGGACTTAGGAAGAGGTGTCTCAGCGTGATAAGCTGAGGAGGTCCCAGAGACCTTCTCCCCTGACCCCAGCGAGGACTCCCCTCCTCCTGGTGGTAGTGTACCATGGGCAATAGGCACCAGGTGCCCTCCCCACCCTTCTCATCCTGAGTTTCCTCCTCCCACTCCCTGGACCTGCCTCAGGGGCTGTAGGTAGATAGGGAGTGGGGAGGGAGAACCCTCCCAGTGACAGGTGAGGGCTTGGGTCAAGCAAAGACCAGGGGAGTGAGGGGCCCGTGCTTGAGGCCAAGAGAAGAGAAGGGAGGTGGAGTGTGTGTTGCTGCTTTGCTGAGGCCCTACAAGTCAGAGGCCACAGAAAGTCCTCCTTGCCAAGTGGGTGGGGTCTAGCCTGTAGGTGTTGATGCCCAGGTGGGAGGGGAGGTGGAGGGTGCTGAAGAGAGCACTGGACCGGGTCAGGACCTGGAGTACAGTCCTGGTGGGGGGGAGCAGGACCTCACTTTCTTCATCTGTGAAATAGGAATAGTACTCTCTGGTCTGCCTAAATTGGACTCTGGAAGAAAGTATGAAGTCCTTTGTAAATATCTTCAAGGGCTGTGCAAGAAAGTAGTACCATCAAACTCAGCCTGCCATGGTACAGATGGGGAAACTGAGGCCCAGAGAGGGGAAGATGCTTGCTCAGGGTCACACCTGGCATCCCTGGCAGGGTTGAGACTGGCACATGATGTCTGTCTGTCACACCAATGCTGCTGTGCCCTGCAAGAGACAGGGAGCAACAGGGGTCCTGGGAGGCTGAGGGCCGTGAGTTTTAGACACCCCATCGCTGGACACCCATTCAGACTCTTAGTGACCAAGGGGTGGCTCTGTTCATGAAGGGCTTCTCAGCAGCACCTCCCTTTTGCCCTACTTTAGAAAAAAATCAGTGCAGAAGAGTATGGCGAGTAACATAGCAAACACCTGGGGAGCCCCTGCCTCCCGTTGGCCGAGGGAAACACTTGGTCTTTTCAGGAACCACCCTCAGTCCCCAGCTCCTCTGGTTTCATTGACTTATTTATACATTTTTTATATCGGTTGATTGGGTTATTGATGTTCTTGTACTGGATGTCTGTGCTTGGTTGGGTGTGAGGCTTTACCATTCCCTTTTGACTCTGAAACTCCAGGATTTCATAAATGATCCAGCTTTAAAAAAACCAAGGCGAGTGCTTCTGTTCTCTTCAGGAACACCACGATGACCCACATGCCATGCATCTGCAGCTGGCAAGCTCTAGGCCCCCGGAAAGCTCAGGACCTGTGTGCCCTGAGCCCTGTACTTTCCTCCTTCCCCCATGCTGGGTCTGGAGGCCTGGGCCCTGGAGGCCCCCTCCTCAAACTCTTCCCCACAACTGATGGGGAAATAGTTCTGTGAAAGCAGAATGGAGGATGGGCTCGCATCCTCCAGGGAAGTCATGCTGAAATAAAGGCTTCTTGGCAGCGGCAGTGTTTTTTCTGCAGGACTGACTTCATTAAGACTCATTCCATCAGGCCAGCAGCCGGCCTCTCCTCAGTCGGGAAGGACAGAGCTAGGTGGCAGGACTCGGTGTTTTTCCACTTGAGAAGGGAAGAGATGATGAGTTCTTATTCATCCTCAAGGACTGGAGAGAGCCATGGACCAGGAGGAGCCCCCAGAGGCTGGTGCAGATCTGAGAGTCGGGGGTCTAGGGAAGTCCTCATCAAATTTTTGCTTTCCTTCTGGAATTGGGCAATTTGAGGCCAGAGGAGGAGGGGCCCTTGCCCGGGGCCCTTTCCCAGAGCCCCTGTGAACAGTGGTAGCAGACCCCGGCTTGGCGTCCAGGTCCTGTGGCCCCGGACCAGCCTTCTTTCCACCCCTCCCACAGCTTTTGACCCTGAGAAGGAGCAGAAGGGGTGGAGTAACCCACCTGTGCTCGTTGCCAGCTCCTCCCTGAATTGTCTGTAGACTCAGTTCACGTGGGCACATCAGAGTGGACAGGTGAGACTATTTTGAGATAATTAGGATAGAAACACCTCTTTAATCTGAAACATTTGGATAATTTAGGCAAAAGCAGGAAGTATTACTCCCCAAGATAACTTATTCCCTCCATCCCTAGATAAATGTCTTTATCCTGAACTTCTTCTATGAAGAATTTGACTCTTTTTTTTTTTTTTTTTTTTTTTTTGAGACTGAGTCTCACTCTATTGCTGGGCTAGAGTGCAGTGGTACCATCATAGCTCACTGTAGCCTCAAACTCCTGGGCTCAAGTGATTCTCCTGCCTCAGCCTCCCGAGTAACTGGGACTACAGGTGCACGTTACCATGCCTGCCTAACATTTTTTAATTTTTTGTAGAAACAGGGCCTCACCATGTTGCCCAGGCTGGTCTTGAACTCCTGGCCTTAACAGATCCTCCCACGTTGGCCTCCCAAGCTTCTGGGATTACAGGCGTGAGCTATCACACCTGGCCTGGAATTTGATGCTTAAAGAAACTTCTCTTGGTTTAAGGGCCTGGCCAGGTGCCAGCCTCCTGGGAGGAGTTTGACAGACATGTGTCTGACTGATCAGGCAGTGCAGGACCTGATTGTCATCGGGGTTCCACTTGTGAAGGCAGGCACTAAGCCCTCTGGTGAAGGTCAAGTCTGGGTGACTCAGGCACAACAGCGCTTTACTCTGTTGTCATCTTGGGGCTGTTGAGCAGCCACACAGCCCTGTCTACATTGGGCCGAGTTAAATGACAGAATGCCAAGGCCAGAATGATGCTTAGGGGACATCTGACCCAGTGCCCGCATTTGTAGGTGTGCAGAGAAGTGAAGGCCAGGGAGGGCAGGGGCTTCCCCAAAACCTGTGAGCCAGGAATGCAGCCCAGGCCTCATAGTTGTCTGGCCATTGCACTTTCCCGTCTCCGCTGTGTTTTCTGGAAAGCTGTGTCTAAAAAGAGAAAGCTGGAGAAGGCCCAGGGAGGGACGGAGAGACTGGCACAGTTACTAACCAGAAGCCAATCGAAAGAATGAGGACTTATGCATAGAGGACATGGAGGTTTAGAGGGGCTGTCAGCAGAGCCTGTGAGATGGGGAGCCAGGTCAGGCCTAGGAGCAAGATGTCTTGATTATGTTGCACAGTGCTGAAAAGACAGGATCGAAGGAAAGGGGATATTAGTTCCTAAAACCAAGTGCCCAGGACAATTGGTTCTACTTCCCCAAGTTCTCCTTCCTTCTTCAATGTTTATTTTTTCCATTTTTTTGCTAACTATATATGTTTACTTTTAAAATCTTATTTGTTGCTATACTGAGAAGCTTCCAACTGAGGATTATCTGCTTCAGTAAGTTAGTGTGAAACACAGTGTTTAAAAGTTGTCTCCTTAATTCCCAATACAGAGCTTTTCCAGCATTTAAATGTTCTAGGCAGAGAATACAACCCATGCATAATTTTGCACAGATCCTACCCATGTTAAGGGTTTTAACTGGGGAGCCCTGGTCATACTTGTGGTGTAGGAAGACCCTCCCAAGCCCCTGCTCCCCTCTACCCTGTGAGTATGTGCAGTGGAGATTGGAGAAGGGGGTGAGATGCAGCAGAAATAGTGTTGGGACACTGGCTGTAGCAGCTCAGCTGAGGGCAGGACATTCTGATCCAGGACAGGGCTGGGGGAGGATGGGTGGGAGGTACTCAGGATGTACGAGTGGCAGGGCGTAGCCCTCATTTGGATGAGGGCAGGGCATGAAATGAGCCATGTGGGATGATGGAGTCCACATTTGTGGGTTCTGAATCCAAAGAGATAAGTGTCCAGTCTTTTCTCCTTTATCTGACAATGTCTGTTTTCCAGACCCCACCCGCCCCCAGTCCTTGATCTGGCCTCTCTTGAAACCTAGAGCAATGTTTTCTCACCGTTGTTTTCATAGTGAATGGTGACCTGGGCCAGCGCTCCCAATTGCTCGGGTGTCCGGTTTGGTGATGACATGGTGAACTATTTCCTCCAAGGAACACGATGGGCTTCCTGAGGCTAAAGAAGTATCAGGCAGTCTACTGTCTTATTTTCTTAAAGTGCTTGAGTGCGTGTTGCTTGTCTTGTTACATTTAAAGGATTTCCAGTGTCAGGGGCATAGTGTCACTTTCTTATCAGATGTTGGGAATTCATTTTCCCATTGTCATGGCCCAAGTGAGGACTTGATGTTTTCATAAAGACAATAGTGATTGGTACCATTGAACATTTCACCATGTGCCAGGCACTGGGCCATCGACCTTACAGACATCATCTCATTTAAAGCCATGAGGGAGGTGCAATTGTCATTGCCAGTTTACAGATGTGGAAACTGAGGGACCGCAGTGTTTATCGCCTCTCATCTTGAAGTCACTGAACCACAACAGCCTGGGCGTAGATTGCTGGCTCTGTGTCCCAGGCCCTGGGCAGTGACCACATGTTGCCTAGCATGGTGGGATGTGCCCTGGTCTCCTGGTTTCCCTTCTTCTGCCCTGGAGAGGAGGGTTATAGCTCAGCATGGGGCTCATGTGTTATTCGGTGATTGAAAGATTGAAAACATGGACCCCCTTCCTCTGTATTCCTTTGAACCCCACAGGGTTTTCATCAAGACCTTTCTTTTATTAGGAAGAAAGACTCACTCAAGCTAGCTTTTGTGTGAATTTTTAAAAAATTCACAGGATCTAGGGGCAGGCAAGAAATATAGCCCTAAGGAGCCCTGGAAATGTGAAATGGAAAGAAATGTCTGTATCTGGCTATTTCCCTTCTTCCCTCTTGTTCACTTCATGCACCAGGCACCTCTTAGTTACCATTTTTATTGCAAGAGAGCTGCCTGCCATTTTTGATACTGCTCACTGCCTGGCCACCTTAAACCCTTAGGTCCCAAGACTGCATCGTGGCACTCTGTCCTCACTCTGCCCCTGCCTCTTTGGCCCTCCCCCCACTTCTCCTGACACCTCAGAGTTCCACAGGGTTCCATCCTTGGCAGCTACCTCTGCCCTTCCTCTTCCTCCCTCTGGGAAATCTGTACCCAGCCCCAACTCCTGTGCTGGGCTTTCAGTGTGTCCAACAGCTTTACCTGGGGATCTGCATGCACCTCAAGCTCAGTAAGTCTGAAGTGCAGCTCATCATCTGCCACCACTAGCCACCTCCCCCCAGCCACATACTCCTTATGTCAATTAGTGGCTCTACTGTGCGCCCACTAAAAACACAGAGGTTGTCATTGAATCCTTCCTATCCCTCCTCCCCACTCCCTGGATCTAAGTATCCAGCAAGTCCGGCTGTTGTCCCGTCAGCACCTGGGAGTGAAGAGCCTGTACAAGCTGGTGTCTCCAGGGTCCCAGATATGGGCATGGCCACAGCCATGGCAGGGCAGTACCCTGCAGTTGCCTGAGATGGCAGCCTTCTGAGCATGCCTGGCTTGGGCCTCCTGGACCCTATCCGAACTCAGGGGCCCCACCAAGCCTCTGGAGCTCCTTTGCTCCTGTGGGCACTTTCCTTAGCTTCCTCCTCCTCCTCCTCCAGCCCTGCCTGGAGCCCTCCCTGCAGGCTCCTCCCTCAACCCTCAGCTGCAGAGCCCCTCCTCCCCAGGCTCTGCCTTGGAGTCCCTGGGCTGCAAGTGGCCCCTTCACAGGGCTGGAGGGTCTCAGCCTTGTGTCCCCATGAACCTAAAAGCATTCCCTTTCTTGTCCTCAGGGGGCTGCAGCCTTCAGATGCCCACAGGACCCGTTGCCTCACCCTGGCCATCGCGGACATTGTGTGGCGGGCTGGGGGCCGAGAGAGAGCTGTGGTCACACTGTAAGTTGTTTGGAGGGCTGTGTCGCTACTGCTCAACCTCTGTTGGCATAGAGGCAGGCAAGCTGGCTGTGTGTGTTCCTGTCCTTGGGGCCTAAGGACCATGTCTGCATGCCCTCCAGTACCCAGCCCTGTGCCACATGCTGGGACGGGCCCAAGAGTCAGCCTGATGTGCTGGGCAGCCCTGGACTGGGGGAGGTGCCCAGGCTCTCCACGTGGCTGTGATGCCCTCCCTGGGCTCCAGTTCTCATCTTGAAAGGGGAGTCTTGTCTGCCTGCCTTCCTCCTGGGGCGCCCTGGATAACCCCTCTGAGAAAACCTCTGACCCTAGCAGCCAGGTCCCCTCTATATTTCTCTGATCTGAAGGCCTCGAAAAATAGCCCTCAGGTTGAGCCAGTAGTGAGTGACTCTACCTCACTGCTCTTCCCAGTCCCCAGAGCATGTGCGCATTTGCTCTGTCCCTTGGTCCCCATTCTATAGGGGAGGAGACTCAGAGAGGTGAGCTGGAGCCTGGGCCCTGGACTCCATCGCCCCTGACCAGTGTGGTCTTTCCCTGCTGCCTCTGTCCTACCCCACATAACCCACATAGATGGTGCGCTGGCTTTCAGCCTGACCTGTCAGAGTGGGGGCATCACTTTGTCCCAGCTGTGTGGCTAAGTGTTAGTAAAAGAGGTAACTTTTGGGGCCAAGGCCCACACTTTGGAGGGGACATTGGTCACCATAGCATAGTGCTTAAGGGAAGGGAACCTTAGAGGCAGACTCTCGACACTGTTGCTTATTGGCTGTGTGACCTCAAGCAATTTACTTAACCTCTCTGTGCCTCATCTATTTACTCATCTGCAAAATGGGGATGACAATAATGATAACTTAATAGGGTGGTTATAAGAACTAAATGAGTCAATATAAAGAAATGCTATGTAATAGATACAATAATATCAGTTTAAATCATTTTATCAGTATAAACAGATGATAATAATAAATGTGCTTTCTTAGGACAATATCTGGCATATATTTAGTACAAACCCTGGCTCTTAGGATCTGCAGGGCAGCCCTGAGAGCAGATGAGGCAGGAATTCAGTTTCTCCCTGTCTTACATACTAGGAAGCAGAAGCCCAGAGAGGGAGAGGGACAGTGTCTGGTCCAAGGCTACACAGCAGCTAATGGCACAGTGGGCCCCAAAACCAAACCCTCCTCCTAGCCCCTGCTGCATTGGGCTGCGTACCCACTGGGTGCTGTGTCAAAGATGCTGACAGCATAGCGATAGGGAGTCTCAGGACAAAGGTCCAAGTTCCTCAAGTCAATGAAAATGACAGGCAAGGCGGCATTCCTCAGTCTGGAAATAAATTTGTCATTTGTGAGTGAGAGTCAGACTTCCTACTGCCAGGGCTTGGGTTTGGTTATTCCAAGCTCTCCCTCTGCTGTCTTTTTTCCTTTATTATTTTATTTTTTTCTACCCTGCTAGCAGAGTTCTCCTAGCCGGTGAGTTCAAAGTGGGGAAAAATGAGAAACCCTTGGCTCCGTTCTTTGCTCTGGAGCCACTTTCTTATTTGTCCTCATTTAATGACACATGTGGTTTCACCCTGGCTGGAGGGCACAGCTTCTCTCTATGTGCAGGACTCATGCACCTTCCTTTCCTTTTTAGGGCTTCGGGAACACAGCAGTTCAGTCCAACAGGGAAATACAAAGCAGATGGAGTCTTAGAAACAGTACGGCTTTCTGGAAAATTATCACGCAACCTTTGGCTTTGTTTGGGGACTGTCTCCTTTCATATAAGTAAATCCTTCCCTAACTGGGGATGGGCTGGCCCTCCCTACAGCCCAGGCCCACAGAATCCTTGTCCTGGGATGGGGGTGGGTGCAGATGTTGGGTGGGTTTGGGATGGGCTCTTGCCAGAGCTGGCTTTGTGGCCAAAATGCCACCTGGCTCCCTGTCACCTTGCGGGTGCAGAGCTGCAGTTCCACCAGCAGTCTGTACATCCCGCCTTTTGGCTAAGCACCAGCCTTTTCTCTGTCCTTCTTCATTTTTCTTTAGCATCTTCTCTAGGATTCTCATGGGAGGATGTTGGGATGGGGGTGGGATGGGGGTGGGATGGAGAGGGAGAAGAAGTTAGAAAGTGGGGAGGAACTCGATAGCATGCAGCACCAGCCATAAAATCAGACCCAAGTAATACAAAGTGAGGGAAAAAATGAGAGACATGCACTTTTGTATTTTTGAAAATATGAAAACAGTGAAGTTTTTCAGCCACCTCTTGCCACCTCTTCACTGAGAATTTTTGCTTTAATAGTTTCATTTGACCTATGTTTTAGGCACGTGTGGCCCTGTGACCCTAATTCAGGATCTCACATTGTTGGATGTTTTTCTAAAAGTGTTTTTTCCTGGCCTGCCTGAGAAAGCAAAGGAGACTCATAACCGCTGCTTCCCACTGGGCTCAGGATACGGCCTGTTGGGCTTTGACCTGTCCTGGCTGTTGTGATTTGGATGTGGCACCCGCCCGACACGCCCTGACCCCCAGCCTCTTCTCAGATGTCAATGACTAGCCCGTGGGAGTGCAGCCCTCCCCTGTTGGGGCAATGCCTGATGCTGGATCCTTTGCTTTAGTCTCACGATGTCTGGAATCCTAAGGTCTCTCAAGGTAGGCCCAGGGCTGCTGCAGGGCAGACTTACCCTAGAGACCCCAGCTGTGCTGGGCCAGCCTTTCAATTGCACACAGGTGTGAGTGTGCCGCTCAGCCCGGCCCTGGAGGACGCTGCTGTCTGATGCAGGGACATTCCCAAGTGGGGTTTTGTAGTGACTGAAGCCAGGGTGGCAGGAGCTAATCCAGGAGGGGTTCCATCCACGGGGGCTTGGGCAGCTCATGCTGTGTGTTTGTTTCTTCTCAGCTCACACTCCACAGTTTGACCTCCTATGAGGAGCTGGTGACTTTTCTTCAACAAAGCATTCATCAGGTATGAGCAATGGTTTATTGTTACAGGCGGTGCATTACTAGCCTTCTAATTGCATTGTGGAAGAGATGCTAGTGCACTGGAATTGTCCTTTCCCCTTCTCCCAGGGGGAGGCAGAGAGGCTGGGAAAGGGCTGACACTGGCCTCTAGGTGGTGGGCTGAGGGCAAGAGGGTGATTTTGGCTGGAGAAGAGTGGACCTGGTGGCAAGGAGTCCAGTCTCTGCCATTGCATCCTTGAGGGCTGGCCATGGAGACAAGCTCAGGGAGCAGCTGTAGCTGGGGCTGCAGAAAGCAGAGCTGGGCTGGGTGGGGTTAGAACGAAGGGAAGGAGCTTGTAGACAGTGGTCACGAGAGCTCTCTGTCCCAGCGGAAGCAGCTGCCTCTGAAAATCATGAACTCTTAGTCAGCAGAGTGAGTCTAGGCCTGGCGGTGGTGGTGGTGGGGTGTGACGAGAAAGTGGCTTCTCAAGCTGGGTTAGAGGGCTTGGCAGTGTTGATGGAGACCCGACCCTGCTTGGCGTCCCTGGGGAGGCAGGGCTAGTCTAGGCTGCGACTCGGAGCCCCCGGTCTGCTGGAGGAGAGCTGTACATCCACTCCAGGCTGTAGGCCAGGGCCAGACAGCGTCAGAGTCAAAGGGCTCCAGGAGTTCAGGGTAGGGCTGTGGCATCATAGGCTTTGTGGAGAGGGGATTGCACATCCCAGGGGTACAGAACATGGTCTCTAGAGCCAGTCAGCCTGGCCTGGGATCAAGGTTCATCCTTTAGTAGCTCTGTGGCCTTGGGAAGCTTACTTAGTAGCTCTGTACCTCAGTTTCCTCATCTGCAGAATGTGGATAGTAATACCGGTAACTCCCTCAGAGCACTGTGCAGAGCGCCTATAATAGCTGTGCTTTGGCCTTCTCAGGGATTGCTAGCCCCTGCTGTGGGTGTTATGCTTGCCACTGCCATGATGATTTAAGGGCAGCCTTGAGGTAGGTTAGTGGTAGACATACGGAAATGAGGGGAAAGCCTCACAGTGGGGCAGGGGAGGTAGGGGGAGTAGGGGGCTGCGCAGAGTGAGCCAAGGCCAGGAGGCCCATGATGTGATCTCTGAGATCCCCAACTGCAAGGCCTCATGATTCTGATGTCTGTGTGTCAGGATCAAAGCAACGAATGAGCATTTGCTTTCTCTCCTGGGGTGTGGGCAAACCTCTGGGCCTCCCCTTGGCCTTCCCTTCAGGCTTCTGGGTATGGTATCTGCTCTTTTAGGCCCCAGGGAAGGCACTGGAGGATTTGGTGGTCAACTGAGAGGGTAGGAGAACTTGCTGGATGTGGGACCAGGCCTGAAGCTCCTGCCACTGGAATACCCTCCCCCAGGACTTTCCCCCAAAGACCCTGAGGGCCTGGCATAGCCCTGGGAAGTGCCCAGGTCCTGACAGCACCAGGCGTCCCTTGGGTAGGAAACAGGGCCTGCCCTGAGAACAGAGGAGGCAGGTGTGAGGTCACTGGAAAGGTGCCAATCCTGAAGTCCTTTCATCCTAGGGCTCCTACCTCTCATGAAGACTCAGCCCATGGAGGTCCCCAGGGCCAGGCACACAGGCACAGATTAGGATGACTCCCTTTCCACATGGGTTGCTCTGTCCAGGTTGCTGAGGAGGTGAGTGGGAGGGGAGCCCTGGACTGGCTGTCACTTGCTCCCTGTCCCTAGCTCTCTCTGGTTCTTCCCCTGAATAATCCAGCAGGCTGTCTGCTGATGCTATGTGTTCACTGCTTGGCCCAGGGTGGCCAGAGGCCTGGAACAGGGGCCTGGGGACCTCTCGGACTTATTCCTTAGTCACATGTGCCCTTGGGAAAGTCACTGGGCTTCAGTTTTCTCATCCAGAAAATGGAATATATAGCAGTTATCAGATAACTTCCAGCTCTTCACCCTCCAACTGTGGTTCTCAAAGAAGAACCTTAAACATATGGGGAAGCGTGTTTTCTAAATCAAGTACCAGGCAATCTGAATCAGCAGAAAGGAGACCTACTAGTAAATTCAGAACGTGTGAAAATACGGCAGTCTATGTGAGAGACAAGCAGAGCCTGATGGTGTCTGTGTGCAGGATTTGAGCAGGGTGGCCAGGACTGAGGGCACCTATACCACACAGGTGAGCAGAGCAGGAAGCCACCACGTCCAGGAAAGGGAAGTAACCGGTGAGGCTGCTAGGAGCCCAGGGAGGGGCTGAGGGTGATTGCTCAAGTGACCCAAGGTTCGGAGGCTTGTCTCTGCCCACTGATGGCCCTGCGTGGCCCCTCAGCACCAGGGCCTCTGTGAGCTTGTCTGTAAGCTGGGGCCTCCTGCTTGGCCTGTACCCCAGGGTTTCAGTGAGGCCCAAGCAAGACAGTGACTGTGAGAGGGGTTCAGAGAGTGGGGTCTGCTCCAGGGTGAGGGGGCTGCCTTTTTTCAGTAAGGCCTGTGGACGCAAAGCAATCCCCCTCCTCGCCTGGCTTTGGTTGTTGGTATAGAGGGTCAACATTTGCCCTCCTCTCTCTGGAAGGCAGTGTTTTCCTCCTGCAGTTTAATTTGTTTTTGCTGGAAGCAGTTGAGCTGCCTCAGCACTGCCCTCACCAAATTCATTTTTCATGGCCTGGGCCTAAGAGGGGTTCCTCGTGCCAGGCTTGGAAATGCATACTGAGCCATGTCTGCCCAAAATAAATAGCCTCCTTGCCGTGTTTTCATTACCACTCACGCTCTGGGCGAGGTGTCTGGCAGGCCCCTGGCCAGCTCAGGGATGCCTCTGCCTGCCATTGGAGTTCCTTGGTGGGCTCAGTTCTCTCAGAGCCTCCGAGCAGTGCTGGAAGAATGGCCCCTTCTTCCTAAGTGGCACCAGACATTTTTCCGGACCCTAACAGTGGTTTCCGTCCCAGTTGCCTTGTCTGAGCTCGCCTTTCAATGCAGGCACATTGCCCTGTGGTCTCAGTGTCTTGGCAGCTTGAATTTGATGAGATAATTGTAATAAAAGTTTTAAAAAACAAAATGGAATATTGGTACAATTCAGTTGTGTTCTGGCTAGAGCAAGAAGCTCCAAGCAGAGTTCACTTCCCCACCCTTTGCAGAGGGGCATGTCCAGGACTCAGGGTGAGGTCTTCTTGAGGGTGACTAGGGGAAATTCTGGCACAAAGAGTAATAATAGTTGAATTTACAGAGAGAGCTGGGGCTTGCCACAGGCTTCTGTGTTCATTATGTGATTGCAGTCTGACAAGTAGGTGGGCATTATAAGCATGGCACAAGGGGAAACAGACCAAGAAAGTACCATGCTTCCCCAAGACAATGTGAAAGTCCGTGGCAGAAGTAAGTAGGCATTCCAGAAGGGAAAACTGAGACCAAGAAGGCTTTGTGACATCCCCCAGGGGAAATGAAAGTCCTGGCAGAGTAAGTAGGCTTTTTAAGGAAGGGAAAACAAGGCAACATGCAATTCTGCAGCAGAGCTGTGATAAGGGGCTGGTGGCCCAAGTCCTCCCAGGCCTGTGCCCCCTGTATGGGGACATCAACATTTGCAATTGTCAGAGCACTTCCACAGACATTGTCTCATAGAATGTACACCATGTGCCAAGGAAATTGGCCAGGTGGGTCCTCACGGTCCTTGTTTTGCAAATGGGGAAGCTGAGGGCAACAGAAGTGAAGTGACTGGCCTGAGATTGCAGGATTAAGATGAGCTTGATTTAAGATTATTGTTGATTCATTCATTCCATTTCTACTTCCACAAAAAGGACTTGAAGTTGCTTGTTAAAAAAAAAAAAAAAAAAAAGACATCCTCGGGGCTCTTCTCTGCTGCCGCATAGTCAGCTTGCGGTCTCCTGCCTCTGGGCCTTTGCATGTGCTTCTCCTCTTGCCTCAAGCAGCAATCTCTTCTCTTCTGATTTCTGCTTGTCCTTGGGTTTCTGTTAGACATCGTTTTCTCTGGAAAGCCTTCCTTGGCACTCCCTTCTTCCCTCCCTCCCCAAGCTCTAAGTCTGTGTTGAAGGGCTTTCCTGTGTGTTTCCAGAGGAGCCTGCATTTCTATCATGGCAGAGCTCCTTCGCCACCCCTTTACAAGTTGCTTATTTTTTCTTCTCTGAGTTACTTCCCCAAGAGGACAGATCCATGACCACCTTGTTTACAAGTACAGCCTTAGCAGGGAACATCCTCTTGGTACAGAAATTTCACTCAGCAATTTTTTGTTAATGACTAATTAAATTACTGGATAAAAATAAAGATTATATTTTGAGAAAAAGAAAGAATAATTTTTTATCAAGAGCTTGAGCTGCAAGCTCTGATGACACACTGGAACACCATATATGGCTCTGAGCTTCCTGGCAGCCAAGGCAAAAATGGAAATATGGTAAGTTATAAAATTCTCAGGAGAAATAAGCTTTTTTCTGGTTTTAAGTTCAAAAAGAAGTTAATTATACACAAGGAATACTGACTATTGTAATAGGCAGCATCTTCAACCACAGTTTATTGTACCCACAATGGGATGGTGGATGGTAAGGCCTTCACACTGACTTGCAGTTAAGGGATGTTTTTCCAGGGAGCAAAAGTGGTTTATCCCAGTGGGCTGTGGCCTGCTGGGCTCACTGGACAGGTGGGCAGTGCAGAGCCAGCATCATACTAACAGCTAACACAGGTGCCAGGCCCTAAGTGCTTTACAAGGATTAACTCATGTAATCTTCACAACCTGATGAGGGTAGGTACTATGGTTATTATCCATGTTTTACAGATGAGAAGACTGAGGACAGAGAAGTTAAGGAACGTACCCATGTTCACATGTTCACATAGCTAGGAGTAGGAGAGCCAGGATTTAAACCCAGGCAGCCAGGCCCCACCCAGGACATGGGCTCCAGACCAGGGTTGGGACCAGGGGGAGAAGAGTAAGGCACTCACTTTGGGTGCAGAATTTAAGGGTGTGCCAAAAAACTCAAATCAGCATAAATGACAATTAAAAAAAATCAAAATTAAAAAATCCATGATGAAAAAAATATCAAAACTTTAAAGAAAGGTATGCACTTGCATGGCCCACTTGCCTTGCCTCACCCTGATCTCGACTCTGCTCCAAACCTGCTCTCTGCTGCTCTCAGCATGGCCTGGTTCTTCAGAGTAAGGGATCAGGAATTACATGGAGCCCCCTGGAACCCCACTGTGCCACCTACAGGCTGTGACCTCTGGCAAGCCACTCAGTGTCTGAGCCTCAGTCGGTTACAGAGTAGAGGGCAGGAATAGCAGCACTTCCCCCAGGTCTGGTGGAGTATTCAGTGTGATAATATTAGCCCAGGACACATTTGCACACATGGGGCCTGCCACTACCTCTGCCGTCTCTTGAGCTTTAAGGACTCAGGTGGTGATGTATTCCGTGGTGACCCCTGCATCACCAGCACTCTGCCCCATCATCACTCAGGCTGGCACACCCCCATCCTTTAGGGGGTCTGCCCTGAGGCCGTCTGGCAGCCTCCAGGGTGGGCTGGAGGCAGAGGCTCAGGGCAGGCTGCTACCTGGGGTGCAGCCTCCACAGAGGTGTCGGGGCTGAGAGGAGGGAGGTGCAGACTGGATGGAGCTCATTCCTCTCTCCCCTTGCCAGTTCGAAGTGGGCCCCTACGGATGCATCCTGCTCACTCTGTCTGCCATCCTGTCCAGGTCCGTGGAACTGTGAGTATCTTCCTCCCTCAACTTCCCCAGGGCCAGGCTGTTCTGTCTTGTTCACTGCGACCTCCCAGAGCCCAGGCCAGTGCTTGGCACGTGGCAGGTGCTCAGTGAATGTTGTGGAAAGGATGAATGAAGCAGCAGAGCAGAGCAAAGGAAAGTTGGCTGGTGGAGGAGAGAGAGCAGTCGCATTCTGTTTATGCCTGTCCAGGGCTGCCTTCCCTATGGTCTCTCTACATGTGCAGGGGACAACCTGAGAGGCACCCTCAAAGAGCTTGCATGTGTCTTCAGTATGTGCATACCGAAGCATTCCTGGGGACTCCCCTGGTGCATGTGTAGGGGACAGACAATTGAGGCTGAAACCCAGGAGATGACCAAGGGCTCAGGGCGGGAAAGACTTGCTGTAGACCAAGGCAGTCCTGCAGCTGCAAGGATGAGGCTGGCATCCAGGGCCAGCTCTGGAGAGGGGAGTGGGCAGGTGCCCGGGAGGCCTTGCCGGCAGGAGAGGTGGCAAGGTTGCTTGTCCTTTTCTCCTCTGCTGCACCCCTGTGGGCAGGGTCCTGGCTTTGACCCTGCACATCCTGGTCAAATATGGCCCCCTACACCACCCTGAAGCTGGAGTTCCTCCATAAAGCTCATTCCCTGGGAGCTTTCTAGGCCTCTTGTCTGTATCTGTCACCTGGGCATTATGTCACCAGGGAGCATAACAGATGAATAAAACATGGATAGTTGTGGAAAGTACGATTGATTGTCCCATTCACTTCCAAGCAGAGGATAGAGCCCTGAGGGCATGGAGTGGGGGCGTGGAGTGCATCTTACTTTACAGGGTGCTTGGTGGGGAAGATTTGGGAACAACTTTCAGCGAGTGGCCCCTGGAAAGGGGACGCAGAATGAGTAGCTTTGTGGCGCCCAGGCCGGGGAGGCCCCAGCAGAGGGAGATGCTTACTCCCCAACCCCGGCCAGCCCTGTCCCTGTTTCCAGGGCCCTCTGCTGTGGGTGGGAAGAGGACAGCGGGGGATCTGCCACCTCGTGCGCTGGCCTGCCTGCTGCTTGCCGCTACTGACCTTGTTAAATGTGTGCGTGCACACAGTGCTTTCTAATGGCATTTGTCTTCTAATCCTGCCATAGTGATGTGATTCATTCCTGGCATGGGCTCACGTGCATGAAGACCATAAGCTGCACTGCCTTCTTCCAGGCCTGTGTTTGCTAATCCCCAGACTGACAGGGCTGGGTGGGGTTCTCCGGGTCTCACTGAGGGGAAGCTGTGCTCTCAGGAGGGCCAGGAGTGGTGATGCCTGCCTCAGCTTCCCTATCCGTACAGGGGCCCTCTGGCTCTGGGGGCCTAGGACTCTGCTTACCTATGTCTGCTGCAGTGGTCACTAGGGCAGCCTGGGAGCAGGGCACCCTTTACACGCATGCTCCTGTGTGTAGCCCTCTCCCTCTGAAAGGGAGGGGCTTTAGGGCCCCACATCTAGGCCACTCTTCATGTTGTACAGAGCTGGAGGACTAGGGCTGCTTCTACCCCCTCCCCGCCCTAGCCAGCCAAGCCTGGCACCTGTGGGGCACTGGTGTGGGGAAGGCTGTCCCTCCAGATCTGCACAGCCTCGTGCTAATGGGCCTGAAGCCACAGCCCTGCCAACACATACGCACACACACATACACGGATACACACAGACATATACATAGTCTTACAGATATACATGGCCACATACACAGATGCACACACACGGATATACAGACACACACATGGACACATACGTGCACACAGACACACATAGTCCAGCTGTTCCCCCAGAGCACCTGAGGCCCTTCCCTGGGTCCTATAGGCAGATGGTCTTGAGGATCGCTGGGGCAGCTTGGAACAGCCTGGTCTCTACTTACCAGAGGACCCAATAGAGACCCGTGTGGTGTTGGAGACAGGCTGGCAGGGCAAGAGTCAGGGTTTGTCCTACCCCTGTGGTCTCCTCTTACCCTCTCCTAAGAAGACAATAGAGAGGAAATTCTCATAGGCTGTAGGAATGATAGCAACCAGCATTTGTGATGCTTCCTGTGTGCCCAAGCCTTCGCCTTAACATTTCACACGTGGAGCTCATTGAGTCTCCATGGCAACCCTACTAGGTGGGCGCTGTTATGATCACTATTACCATTCCTGCTCTTCCGATGAGGAATCGAGGCTTGGAGAAGTGAGTAGTTTGACCCAAGGTTATATAGCAAGTAAAACTGGTAGCCCCAGGCTCCACCCAGGCTCTCTGGCCCCAGAGCTGGCTCTTTTGGTTTGCTGTTTAAAAACTTGAACTTGTGAATAAGACAGACTTGGTTCTAGGCCTGACTCTATTCCTAAGCTGGAGTTCCTGCCTTTGTAAAACGGGAGTGATAATTCCCAACTCACAAGATGCAGCTGTGCATAGCACAGCTCCTGGTGGGTGCAAGCCTTGAATAATGGCTACTGCTAGTCCAAGCTCATTCCAGCCGTGCTCAGATTCCTCTGTGCCCCTTCCTGCCTTTTCTTGCCCTCAGTCCTGGCTTGGTGCCCGGTGGTGGAGACAATGTTGCCACCTCAGTAGACACAACCACAGGGATGTCCCTCACTTCCCAATGGGGCTTGTGCAGTGATATTTACCCTTGGCAGATGCTTTTGATAGCCAGCGAGCTCCCTGAGCACGGGGTGCTGCTGCTGGGTGGGCCATGAGAAGGGCGGATGGGGCTCCACCCTCCCCCCCCCATCTGGGGGCGTGTAGTTCAGAGGTGTACTTGATTAGACATCCAACTCTCTAATTGGATCAAGTCCAAGAAAACTTGGTCAGACTGAGTGCTTCAGGTGAGGCACAGGGCAGGCCTCTGGGGGCCCCTCCCAATGCACACTCCCTCCTGATTGCTGCTGTCCCACTGGGCTGCAGAGATGTGGACATCTGAGTAGAGCTGATTCCTCCTCCCCTGAGGAGGAAAGACAGGAATGACAGGACAGGAACAGCCCGAGCAGTCGTGGTGCTGCCCAGATCCTGTGAGACAATCACGCTGAAATTATTTCAAATAATACGTTAGCATTCCTGGCATTTGCGAGGGCGCCCGTGAAGAAGATGTCCTCTTGCCTTCCGAAGGGGATCCCCTAGAACCGCACGGTCCCCTCACGTGTCAGTCATCACACTGCACTCAGCGGTGCTGCCCTCACCCCCAGCACCTCTGGCTTCTGCTCTCCAGAGGGATGCCCGGCTCAACTGAAGGTTTACTGTGATTCGCTGGGCAGTGATAACAGCCCTGGGACTGGGAAACCCACCTCCTGCCTGCGTTCTCAGGGTTAGCGGCTGGAAAGGCCTTTATGGACATTTGGACATGCAGGTGCAAGTGTCACCCAGCTCAGGCTCCATTAGGCCTGTCCAGGGAAGCCCAGCGGGGTGGCAAGTCTCAGGAAAGCATGTACTTATTGGCCACAACATAGCGTCAGGAGACCTGGGTCCCCAACTCAGCTCAGCTGCCCATAAGCTGTGTGGCTGACCCAACCTGTGCCGTAGGTTCTTTATCTAACAGAGGGGCTTGGGCTAGTGCTTTTTAAATTTTTTTTGTAGGAAATTGATTTTTTTTCCCCAAAGAAACTTTATTCCAAAATTCACTGTGTAAAATAAAGCAGATGTGGTAGACCGACTTTGACTAGAGCAACAGAGGTGGGAAGGGGAGACCCCTGCTACCCCTCCCCTGCCTCTCAATCTGGCACCCATACCTGCTCCCCAGCCATGGCCCCTGAGACCCCTCTTTGGAGCAGCCCCAGCTCCGCAAACACAGCTTAAAAACCTCAGCACCAGACGATCGCCAAGGGCCTTCCTGCCCTGGGGTTCAGATTCAGCTTTGCCAAAGAATCCTTTGATGCTGTTTCAGGGTGATCTGTTACTACTTTGGGCAGTTGAAAACATGTCCTGGTAGCCTGAAGATATAACAGAGTCTCTAAGATCAAATGTTCAGCTGGGGAGGAACAGAGTCGTGGGCTGGGAAAATCCACCCCAGTTCTTTACAACCACAGTGTGTGTACGTGTGTACGTGTGCATTTGTGGTGGTATCAGAGTGGCATGTGTGTGGATGGGAGAGATCGGTGAGACTGTGTGTCTAGGTGCAAAATGATGTGGGTGTTGGTGGTTGCGTTTGAGATTGTGCGAAGGGTGACTTGTGTATGTGGGCCTGATGGTGACATGTGATAGGGCATGGTGGTCCCTCTTGGCAAGGGCTCTCTGACTCAGGCCTGGGCTTTGGAGGGCTTTCTCCTGCGGCCCAGAGGCTTCCCTCACACCAGAGTCAATGCCTTCTGTCTGTTGACTGTTCCTGCCCAGAGCAGAGGCAGGGTGAGGACGCCATGGGCAGATGAAAACCCAGCTGGGTGCAGCCGACCACTGCCTGGCCACTTCACCCTCAGAGGCCCCAAGACCATCAAGAAACAGACCTTTGAGGTTTGTTCACCCCAGGCTGTGTGCAAAGCCTTGTGAAGCTTTTATTTTTTCCCACTTGATTTCAAGCCGTTTATTTTCTTTTCTAAGATCTCGAGTTGCTTACAGTAAATCTCATGCAGCATTTCATGCTCGCCTAGCTCTGCTTCCCAAACCACATGGCTAGAACTTTCCCCAGGGAGCCCTCACAAGCCCCAAGGTTGCTCAGAGTCCTGGGGTTGGGCCTATCTGTGAGCCAGGCCTGGGCAGCACAATGCACGGGCTGCTCCTGCCCCTTGGTGGAGCACAGGCTTGGCTGATGTGGTGGGAGAGACAGCTTGTGGAGGAAACCTTCTCATGCAGTAGACCCTTGGCCTTCATCACAGCAACTTCGACTGCCCAAAGGCAATCTTGCAAATCCAGAAGAGGGGGTGGTTTGTCATTCCCTGAAGTAATATTTGAGTGGCACAAGCCAGGTACTCAGAACAAGGGGACGACACTGGGCGGGATCCACCGTGGTGACTCTGTTGTTCTTTGTAACTCTCCCCAAGAGACCAAAAGCAGTAGCAACAACAAAACAGTTTCTTTCTTTGTGACAATAGTCCTGAAACTAAAGCCAACCATGAGCGTTGGCTAGAAAGGCAAGTGACAGAAGCTCACTTCCTAGCCAGTGTAAGCAGAAAACAAAGCTGCCCATCAAGAGTGGCCGGATCCAGGACCCCAGACTCTGTCTTCGGGTCTTGGTGTCCTTCCTTCTGTCTCTTCACTCTTTGTTCTTCCAGCCCAGCTGTGTTCTCAGGAGGGCCCTCTGGCATGGTGGGCTCAAGGGAGCCCTCTCTCCAACAGCTCAGCCTGCCAGGTGCTGGGCACCTGTTCTGGCTTTGTCACTGTGGCCAGGCCTGGGCTGCCCCATCACATGTGTGTGGACATGGGACATCCCCAGAAGGCAGTCACAGCTCATAGAGGCCTACCACCCTGGCTAGGAAAGGGGTGGGCCAGAGTCGGGAAACAGAATTGTGGCATGTATGAGAGAACAGAAGCACACATGTGGTTTGGGGGTGGGCAATAGAGAAAAGAGATCACCAACTTTCTGTTCTGGCACGTGTAGGCAGCGCTCACCCAGTGTGGGCCCAGCTGAGGGAAACCGGGTAGGTAGGTGGTTAGTGGGGTGAGGACATGAACAGGGGCTGTTGTTGCTGAGATCAGGTTCTTGGTGGTTCCAGATGTGCTGTTCTGAACGGGAGGGGATCCACAGGATGCTTGTCTGCTTTCTTGGGACTCCGCTGAAACTCTTCCAGCCCAGAATGGTGAGATGTGAACAGAACCACCCAGATCAGGAACCCCGGCCCCTGAACCTCTACTGCCACACGGACAACCCTGGCTTCATGGCTCCCTTGCCCTCTCACCTGGACAGGTGGTTAGGGCCCTTCCCTAATGTGCTAAGATGTTTTGACTATGCCTGGGAAACAGGAGAGGAACTTCCTCAATAAACTCCAACTCAACTTTAACACTGATTCAGATTAGGGTAGAGGCCACACTAATGAACCCTTTCAGCAAAAATGTCTAAAGAGACCAAGACGATGGGTGGGAGGTGTACCCAAAGGGCTTGTGGGCACCTGTGCCATTGGAAATAGTGGATACTCCACCCAGACTCACTCCCTTCCACTGGCGTTTTCTCTCCCTGGTCCCTTCCCTGGCAGCCAGCTGCCCCACTGCCCCCAGGCCCCTCCAGAGGTAACAGAGATCTGTCCTGTAGATCTCTGCTTAGCCAGATCTCTGCCTGTGGGACACCCTGACCCTGAGGAAGGCCAAGTTTGGAGGCTCAGCTGGAGGTGGAAGAGAGAGGGAGAGGGTCCTTGCTGCCACCCTGGGCCTTTGTGGTCTTGTGGCAGCCTGAGGGACAGGCCCACAGGCCTGGGGCCATCATCTCATTACAGTTGTGGGGACTTTGAGATGTGAAGAGTGAGTGAGTGGGTGGCACAGCTGACAGCATTGCCCAGTCTCCTGGCTCTCAGTGCAAGACTCTGTGCCTGTCTCTCATTCCTTAGGCTGGGGAGGGAGTGACAGGTCTGCTTGGCTGTGTTTGGTGACTTGGAGAAGTGGGAAAATGAGGTCCCCAGATAGGTCCATACCAAACTGGGTGGCCATCTGCCCCATCCTCCCTCTGAGTTTGGCTGGCATGATCTAGGCTAAAGCAAGCCAACTCTGCCCGGACCAGGCCCGCCCCCAGCTGCTGAGATGGCATGTCACAGCCAGTGAGCTGTGAGAGCGGTTGTTTTACCCATGGACACCAAGTCTGTGGGCTGGATGGGAGGGGCCGACCTCCTACAGCAGAGAAGGGGGGCTAGGCCCAGGACACACTGGGGTTGGTGGCAGAGTGAAAGGTCTCCTGACCCTTGGTTCCATGTGTGTCTCCTATCCCTACCCTCTCACCCAGGGACCATACCTCCTGGGTCATGAAGGGCTCAGGTACCCAGATAAAGGGTACAGGCTTTCTTGGAAGAGTCTTCTGTGTCAGGCCAGCCTCGCTTCCACCTGCCTCTGCACACCTCCTGGGATCCAGATTCTGGAAGCTCATCCACCAGGGCCTTCTTCACACACAGCTTCACCTGGGATAGGTGTGGACAAGCTTATGTAATTTAGGAGGCACAATTGCTGTGCAGCTGCAGGGTCTAGAGCCCAGTTCTAGCCCTCAAAGTCTGTTTTTTGAGGCAGGCACATGAAAATCAGTTGGTGGGTACCCTTAGGAAGAGAAGAAGGAGCAGAGCAGTGATGGGCATTTCTGTCCCTGGGGCAAGGGAGGTTATGGAGGAGGTGACATTTGGCAGGGCTCCGAGGGATGAACAGGAAGGGTTTTGGCAGGCAGCAAGAGCAAAGTGGGCAAAGGCCCCTGGGGTCTGGTTGGCAGGGAAGGTGCTGGCCATGGTGGGGGGAGATGGTGGGTGGCAAGGCAGAAGATGGCTTGGGAAGGGCTTTGCCCAGCTGCTGAGGGGCTGGGCTCCTGCTTTCTCTTCCTTCTTCCAGGCAGGTCCCCTCTTTCTCCATCCTGCAGAGCTTTCTGCCAGTTTCCACTGCCTCCTGAGTCCCATCCTAGCCCCTTCCTCACTGCCTGGAGAATGGAAACATCACCGATCCCTCTAGCCCATGGAACTCTCTGCAGTTTGCAAGGCCATCTTATGGCCTAGTCCCTTATTGCAAGCACCCTTTGAGGTGGTTATTGTTACCCCCATGAGGGGATGACACACTGGAGGCTCAGAGATAGAAAGCAGTTTGCTGAAGGTCACACAGCATGGGTGGCAGGGGGCCCTGACACCTGTTTGTTCTGACTCATTGTCCACTCCCTCTTAGCCTTCCTGGGAAAATAGTCCACTCTATCCAATCCTTTTCAGATACATACTTCACAGCTGTATTTTGACTGTGTGGAGGTCTCAGTTTATTCTGAGTTTTTGGCCATGATACGGATGGTTGAGATTGCGGGAATCATGACCTCTCAGTCATTGTTTTTTGTTATTATTGTTGTTGTAGTAGGAAAAAGGAAGTAACATTTACTGAATGCCAAATGCTTTATATAGTTCATCTCATTCAGTTCCCACAGCAATCTTTAATAGAAGGCAGCATGCATCATCATATCTATATTGCAAGTGGGGAAACTGAGGCTCACAGAGGGAAATAACCTGTAAGCAGCAGCACTTGGATTTGAACCCAGGGCTCCCAGACTTTAGAGCCCAGGTTCTCTTAGTTGTACCACAGCTACCCTTTCACTGTTGATGTTGTGCTTAAAAGTCAATAGAAGTCCCACCAAAGGGCTGTTATCTCTGAAGGTCACTGCAGGTGGGTGGGGAAAGTGCAGGTCACACTGCGTGTGAGGGTGTAATCTCTGGGAGGGACGGGCAGGAGCTGGCCCAGTGGGATGTGGCGTCTTCAAGGCCTGCTGCCCTTGTGGTCAGGTAGAGGAGGGGTGGCTGGTCAGGTCCTCCCAGGTGAATTACCACCTATTTTAGACTTGGTGTTTGAATAGCAGAGTCATGGACTGGACATACTTGTTCACATCCCAGGAGGTCCCTAGAGATCTCTTGCTCCAGTCCTCTGATTTTATAAATGAGAACACAGGCTGAGAGAGAGGTAGGGACCTGCCCAAGGTTATTCGCCAGTTAGGGGCTGAGTGGGCATTGGTTTCAGGTGAAGAGCTGTGATGTGTAGACTGGGACCATGTCTCTAGGCCACTTTGACTATTTTCCTTCTTACTCAGAAACTTCTGTGCCAGATGCCCAGATTCACCTGGGGAGGCCTTTAGGTGAAGGGACAAGCTTCACTAGGGCTGATGGGAACCGGGGTGGGCCTCAGGGCTCCCCCGCCTGCCTGGAACTGGCTGGCCAGGCTGACCATCATATTTCAGGCCACGGCAGACACTGTGTGATGTTGGTGCTGGGGACACAGTCCTGGCCCTGCTGACTCAGTGTGATTACAAAACCACAGGTCCCTTCTCTCGGGGCCTCAGTTTCCCCATCAGTAAAATGGAGGTGGTGGTGGTGTTCTCTTGGCCTCACAAGGCTTTCAGGAGAAAGTTATGTTTGAAAGTGTCCAAGACTTTACAGATTCGAGGCTCATGCATTGTCAGCCTGCTCAGTGGCAGAGCCCCTGCCCCCTCTGAGATGTGTGACAAAGAGAGGATGGAGAGAGGCATCAGAGATCCAGGCCCAGCTTTAAGCCCTGAATCTGGGCCAATGTCGGTCACTAGCTCTTGGCCAGTTGTCTTATCTCTCTGGGCTTCTGCGTATCAGATTTCATTTGAAGAATGGGCTCTGAGTCTGAAAAATGTTGGAGGCTACTTGCATTAGTTTCTTAGGGGCTGCCATAACAAAGCACTACAGACAGGGCTCGACCAACAGACACTTATTTCTCACAGTTCTGGAGGCTGGAAGTCCTAGACCAAGGTGCCAACAGGGTTGTTGCCGTCTGAGGCCTCTCTCCTGGGCTTGCAGGTAGCCGCCTTTTTGCTGCATCCTCATATGGTCTTTCCCCTGTGAGTGTGCATCCCTGGTGTCCCTTTGTGTCCAGGTTTCCTCTTCTTACAAGGACACCAGTCAGATTAGATCAGAGCCCACCCTAATGGCCTCATTTTAACTTCACCACCCCTTAAAAGACTCTATTTGCAAATACACATTCTGAGGTACTGAGGGTTGGGATTTCAACATGTGACCTTTGGGGAGACACAGTTCAGCCCATTACACCTCTCATCTTGTCCAAGACCCTTGTGTTGCAGAAGGGGAGACAGAGACCCACAGAGGAGAGAGGTTTGCAGCCACATGGCAGGCTGGGGGTAGAACCTGGGTCTGGTGACAGCCCTGCCATGTGAATTGCCTTCTCTCCGGGTAGAGCCGAGCTGTTGTTCCCCTGCTCAAGGACTCCTCACACTCAGTTCTCCAGGGAATTCCCCTAGAGGGAGGTCTGGGCATCTAGATTTGCCAAAGTTGTAAATCTCTTAAGCCATAAGCCGCTCCTTGGCGTCTCCTGAATGCCCTAATGTGAAATACAGATGTTCCTCCCTTTTAAGATCCCAGTGCACTTCTGAATTTCCCATCGTGTTTGCACCTAAGGATGCAATTACCATTTCCTCCCATTGTCCTTTCTGCTTGTCCCTCTGCTCCCAGCTGACGCAGGCTCAAGCCCGCTGGGTGAACACGAGGCTGTGAGCTTATGAAGATCGTACTGCTTCTGAAAGCTTCGGGTGGCTCGAGGCCAGTGATGCTTATCAGTACCCTCAGGACTCCTTTGAGGTTATTTTCTTCTCTTCAGAAGATGCTTGTATATGCTGCGGAGAGCGTTTCCATCAATTCTTCTGCCTGAGCTTGCGCCAGCCGAGTGCTGTGCTGTGCCATGGTCACTCCCCATTGGCTCCTTCTCAGGCCTGCTGGACTATCTGTGGTGGGCGAGCCTCAAAGGCGCTTCCCAGAGGACCCCAAGCCTTAGGGGTTCACTGCGGCCCCGATGATGCTAACCTCAGCCCGTCTTCTCACTTGGACCATAAACCTTCCCCGTTTGGCCATGGTTATTAAAAACCACAAGAAAGTTTTCCCTGCAAGTATCATAGAGCTTGAGTTTCCTAACTTATTTTGGAAGGAGACAGGGACCAGGGCATGTGGTTTAGGTTTGTGGGCTTAAGGCAGATCTTAGATTTAAAGCATAAATTGAGACCATATTTCTCTTCTCTTTCACTAAAAGGAAAAATAAATGTTCTGATTGCTAAGCCCTTTGTACCCCTGGGACACCTCTCTAAGTCCTACACCTGGCCTCTCTCTTTGCAGTGTGGGTGAAGGAAGGCAGCCAGGCCCTGGGCACAGTGCTGGGTGGGTGGCATGCCCCCCAGGGCTGCGTGTGCCCCCAGAGCATGTGTCCCCCCAAGGGCATGTGACCCTCCACCCCCATATGTGTCCAGGGCATGTGCCCTCCAGGACCACATATGTTCTGTTCCCAGGACATGTACTGCCCCAGAGCTGTGTGCCCCCCAGTGCCATGTGTGCCCCCAGGGTTGTATGCAGCAGAGGAAGGGGCTCCCCTCACCCCGCCGAAGCCCGCCTCTCTGAGCTGCTTTGCACGTCTATGAAATAGAGATAGTACTGTGTACTTTACTGGCAGGTGGAGGACTGGAGGGTTGATATTGTCTCCACTGTGCATGGTCAGTACAGTGTAGCTCCTTTACTGTCCATTCCTTACGGGGCTCTGTTTGCCACCAATGCTTTCGTCTCCCACAGGAATTTACTTTGGGGTAGCTAAAAGGAAAACCGTGCTAAGAGTGGACTTTTCAGCATGGCAACAAGCCAGGAAGGAGGGTGTGAGACTCAGGAAGGACTTTTTGCCTCCTGGTGCTTATCACCCCACCTCTCCATGTGACAGGGCCCCTGCTGACTGGGACACCCTGAATTGTTCTGGTCCCTAGCACTGCCCTAGAAATCCATTCCCTTAGGTTTGAAGAATTTCTTCTGGCAAAGGATCTTTTTACCAGGTGGCTTTTGAGGGACCCCATTCCAAGAGTGCAGCCACAGTGGTAACCTTGGGAGGGCATAGCCTCAGAGACTGGCTGCCCAAGTTCCCTGCCAGCCTCATCGCCCATGAGCTGAGCACCCTTGGGCTAGGCTGTCCTTTCTCTGAGCCTGGGTTTTCTCACGAGGTTTTGAGGAATAGTGTGTACACAGTGCCTGGAGCAAAAGCTGTGCTCAGGCGGTGGCAGCTGCTATTTTTGAATTCAAGGTGGCATTAGAGTCCATTCCTCCCATTTAACAGACTGGCAGACTGAGGCCCAGTGATAGAAGAGGATTCCCCAGTCCCCCCATTGGTAGCAACAGATGGGATATGAATTCAGGACCTTGGATTCCAAACCCGGGGGCTGCCAGCTGTGTCACACCCAGTCACTGTTCCCCAGTGTGGACAGAAGACTGGTGAGGCCAGAGAGTGCAGTGAGCTCTACTCAAGGAGTCCTGGGCCCCAGCTCCCATCCTTCTGGGTGGGAGCCTCCAGGAGGGCGCAGACACACAGCACTCAGTTTCCCACCAAATCTGGAATCCTGGGCCTCAACCTGGACCCTGAGGGGTGTGCCGGGTCACCTGGTAAGGGCTGCCCAGGTGGCCTGGTCAGGCAGAGGTGTACTAACACTGCTGCTTCTTGTGTTTTCCAGCATCCGCCAGGACTTTGATGTTCCCACCAACCGTCTGATTGGAGCACACGGGTACTGCACACAGGTCAGGGGGCACCATGGGGCCCAGGGGCAAGGGTGGTTCTTCCCCTTCCTCTGTTACTCCCTCCTTTCTTAGCCGCTGCCAACACCCTCCAAGTGGCTTTTACCTGCCCACCTATGGTGGGCTCCACCAGCATGTCGTGGAGACCTAGGAAGAGAACACAGTTTAGCTTCTGTTTCTGGAGAGCTTGCTACACACTGCTCATGTGCTCAGGGCTGCGGGGATGCAAAAGAGACTGATGCCCACCCAAGTGCTGCATAGCCTGTAGCCCAGGACGCAGGGAGCGATGCCCCAGGCATGCGCTGGGAGACCCTGGGTCCACCTGGGGAGATGACAGCTCTGGTACCCTTTATGTTTGCACAGGATGTTGTCTTTACAGCAGCCCTTCCCACTGCATCTTTACAAAGGGGCCCTCCAATGGCTTCATAGGGGCAGGGAAGACCCTGAGCACAGTTGCTTGTCATCGACCCTCCCAGTCACCCAGGAGACACCAGGGAAGGAACCTGTTAAAGATGCTCTCTAGTGAGCATCAAAACTGAGAGCTAAATCCTATGCCTAGTCTCTCTCCATGCCTTTCTCTCCCTGTCATGGCCTCCCAGAGTGGCTGTATAGGCCACAGGGAAATCTGACCCTCCGTGGATAGAGGGACCAAAATGGGTAGCATGGCTAGGCTGGACAGAGCTGCACAGTCTTCCAGGCTCAACTGAGGACCCAGTTGTCCTGGGGGTCCTGGCTCACTACCTGGGCACCAAGCAGAGGCAAGCTTGGGGCCTGTGGCTTGTCCAGAGCACCCATAGAGGGACTATGGGGTTGGCTGCTACGTGTCTTCTTAGAGGAAGGCCTTGTGGGGAGTGGCTGCTCTTCTGGCTGCCTGGAGTGGCCCCGCTCTCACTCTGGGTGCCTGTGTGCTCTGTGGGAGCTTCCCCTCGTGGAGGGCAGAGAGTGGTGCTGCCTAGGGGTGGGCAGTCAAGCAGGGTGCAGAGGATGCCAGACCAGAGCATGGGCCTGGGTTCCAAGCCCTGTTCTGTCTTATCCACAGACTAAGCTAGGGCAATCTTTCCGCCCTCCCTGAGCTTCAGTTTCCTCATTTGTAGAGGAGGCATTTGGACTAAACCAGGGCTCTTAAACTGTGATGTGCACATGAATCCCCTGGGGGTCTTGCTGAAGAGCAGGCTCAGATTCAGTGGGTCTGGGCTGGGGCCTGAGATTCTGAATTTCTAATAGGCTCCCCAGGGAGGACCATACTGCCGGTCCATGGACCACACTTGAAGTAGCAAGGGACTAGATGGCTGCTAAGCTTTGCCACTGTGTGGCTTTTGAGTCTAGGGGCAGGGAGAGCTCCTGGTGCCCCTTCTCTGCCATCTCAAGCAGGCTTCCTACTATGAGGAAGGTTTTAGACACACCTCAGATTCTGGAGCAGGGTTCTTTTTTCCCTTTAAAACCTGATGGGAAAACTCTAACCTGCCTGAAAAAATCTGTGCCTTTCTTAGCAGCCATTGCCCTGAGGTGCAGTATCCTAGAGCAGACATTTCCTGCAAATTCTTTTCTCATTTCCTCTGCAAGGACACAATGAGGTCCCCTCTGTATCTCCCTCCAATAGGGGACCCTCTGTGGCCATCAGAGGCGGCCTCTTTTACTGTCACTGGGGCAGGGGTGTTGGTGTTAACAGAGGGATTTATTAACCCCGGATGTCGTTTTCACAATTCAGGGGAAAACACTTCTATAAACTCTACCCTCCAGAGTTTACACTTGGGGAAGTGCTGTTCTGGCCTTTCCTGCATGCCGTGGGAGAGATGCCTGCCTGCTTGCCTCACGGGCAATGCCAGTCCTGGCAGAAGGTGGGCAAGACAGAGGGACCTGCCTGCCCTAGTGCTGGGGCTGGGCTCGCTGGAATCCTTCCTAAGTGGGTCCTAAGAGGCCACCTTTCATCTTGAATCTGTGTCTAAGCAGATGGTACCATGAGGGTAACAAGGTAGGGGGAGACGGAAGCAACATCAGACAGGGAGCCAGAAGGTGTGGGTGGAAGTTCAGCTCTGTCTTCAATTGGCTGTGGGGCTTGTGCAAATCCTTTCTTGCCTGTGAGCCTCAATTTCTCCATTTCTAACAGTAGGTTGGACCCTTGGGTGCCCTGCATAAGGAAGGGACCTTCCAGCCACAGTGGTCCACCCTGATGCAGAAGGTACAGGTTGAAGGTGACCTCCAGAGAAACAGTGCTCCACATGCCACCGTCTGTGGTTTCCAGGGTCAGCATGCTTGTTGGCTTGCCGGGGGTGCAGCGTGAGTCACAGGACCATCAAATACCTGATGCCCCACAGCAAGACAAAGTCAGAGACTGAGCTAGAACCCAGATTTGGGCTTCCTGCCTCCACCTCCCTCCTCTGTTCTTCCTGCTCCCTGAAGTACCTTCTTGTACTCTCCCAGCCCCTATTAAAACTGTCACTGGTTAAGTCCGAATAAGGCCTGGAGTTTGGTTATTGGTGCTGTCCCATGGTCAGTTTCCTGGCTGAGATAATGTGCTGTGGTTATGTAAGATGTTATCGTTGGGGGAAGCTGGGTGAAGGGTACACAGGAACTCTCTGTACTATTTTTATAACTTCTTTTGAATCTAAAGTTATTTCAAAATAAAAAAGTTTATTTAAAAAATACCATCCTTCAAGACCCACCCAAATGTCACTTCTCCACAAAGCGTCCCTGACTTGGTCATGTGCTCTCGCACCCGTCTGAGCCCCAGAGTGCTTTGTGCGCCAGTCACATCCTGCATTGTGCTTCAATGTGCAGGCACATACCTGACCCCCCAGTCTCGACCCAAATGCCCCAGGTCAGGAGCCATGTCTCACCCTCCCACCAGCCCCCAGCAACCCAGGGCATAGGACAGAGTCCTGTGTACAGTAGGTGCCCACTGAATGCTTGTGGCATAAAGATGGATGGGGGCCTAGAGTCAACTATGATGAGAAAAGTTGGCAACTTTCCACCAGGGCTTGTAGGAAAATTAAAGTAACAACCTCCTCTGATTTGGGACTCTCTCCCTCTTTGCTTTCCTTCCTTCTCCGTTCTTTTCTCTTGTTCCCAATCTCCCTTCCACGCTTTCAGTAGCTGATGCAGCGACTTGACAAGCCTTTCCTCTTTTTCTCACCAACAGGAACTTGTCAATCTGCTCCTGACCGGGAAAGCCGTTTCCAATGTTTTCAACGATGTGGTTGAGCTGGATTCCGGGGACGGGAACATCACACTTCTCAGAGGCATTGCTGCACGCAGCGATATTGGCTTCTTATCTCTCTTTGAGCACTACAACGTGTGCCAGGTACACAGATTCATGTTCTCTACAGACTGAGGAGCCTGGCTCCCTGGGACTGGTGAGGAGGGAAATGGGGAGGAAAGCTGGAGTCCAGTTCCCAGAGCTGGGAATGGAATGGAATTCGGGTCCAGTCTGAATCACAGAGAGTTTGAGAATAAGCACAGCTTTCCTGCCATCAAACACAGGCACATAATTCAGACCCAAAGCCAGCCGATACCATGTTCTGGGAAAGATTGTTTACGAAGGACTTTTAGGGATTTATAGTGTGATTGTGGGTCATAGTGGCTGCAGCTGGTGTGTGTGTGTGTTGGGGTGGGGGTCCTTCCTAAGGGACAAGAGCTTGAGGTCTTAGGCCTTGTATTAGTTTCCTAGGACTGCCACAGCAAAGTACCACAAACTGGGTGGCTTGAAACAACAGAAACTTAGAAGGCTAAAAGTTCAAGGTCATGGTGTGTCCGTAGGGCCATGGTCTTTCTGAAGCTCATAGGGAGAATCATTCCCTGCCTCTTCAGCGTTTGGTGTCTTCTGGCAGTCCTTCGTGTTCCTTGGCTTATGCATGTATCACTTCAGTCTCTGCCTCCAACCGTCTTCCCCTGGCCTTTTCTCCCTGTGTCTTTTCTTGTAAGGACTTCAGTCATATTGGATTAAGGGCCCACTCTACTCCAGTATGATCTCATCTTTTTTTTTTTTTTTTTTTTTTAAGACAGTCTCTCACTGTCTTGTTCTGGGTAGAGTGCAGTGGTGTCATCATAGCTTACTACAACCTCAAACTCCTGGGCTCAAGCAATCCTCCTGTCTCAGCCTCCTGAATAGCTGGGACTACAGGTACATGCCACCACACCTGGCTATTTTTTTTCTAGTTTTAGTAGAGACAGGGTCTTGCTCTTGCTCAGGCTGGTCTCGAACTCCTGAGCTCAAGTGATACTCCCGCCTCAGTCTCCTAGAGTGCTAGGATTACAGGCATGATCCATTCATGATGTGAGCCATTGTGCTCAGCCTACCTTATCTTAGCTATATTTTTCACAACCCTATATCCAAATAAGGTCCCATTCTGAGCTACTGGGGCTAGGATAGTGTATCTTTTGGGGGTACAATTCTACCCCTAAGAGGCCTCACTAGGCCTATTTGCTGGGGTATGGTCTCTGCATCCTCTCTCACTGCAGCTGGGGTCTCAGGAAGGAACAGGCCCCCAGTTGAAGCTGGACGGGGCAAGGTTACTGTGCCTTTGGGGAGTGTGAGCAAGGGTTGAGCAGGGCTGGGCAGAGGAGCACTGGACCCTGCCTTCTCTCTCCAGCTGCCACAGAACCTTCTCTTAGCCTGGATTTTCATGGCTTTTAGAGTCCATTGTTCCATGGTTGATTATACAGAAAAGGTAGTCCTGAGGGATAGCAGGAGCTCTTTATGCGGTGGCTACAAAGATAATTGGAGGGTCTGGACAAGGCCTCATTCCTCGTGTATCCCCGGAATCAGGATGCAGAGACTGACTTAATGGGGGCAATCAGATAGCGCTAGGCAAATGCATTTGCAGGGTGGAAGGGGACTGGGGTTTTAAGCCAGGGCTCAGTTTCATCTGCCCTTCCCATGTGACCACATATTCAGGTGTGCTGTCCCTTGCTATTGAACCATGTGGTACGGCCCCATCCCCAGAGCAGGGGATACCCACCCCAGCACACAGAAAGCAGACTTGTGGGTTCCAAAGACTTGGGGAGAAAAGAGTGAAAGCAGCTCCTTCCTGACTGTGCTGGTGTCAGGAGGGAGCCCAGGAATGAGGCTGGTGAGAAGCACCAGGGCTCTCGTGCATCAGACCCTGGGTGTTCTCTGGAAGTATCCAGCCTGAAATTCCATGGGCTGGGAGAGGTAATCTTGGCCAGGCTCACGGAATTCCCAGGCTCACCAGGAGCCCTGGTTTCATTCTTGTGTAGAGGGCGTTGGTCAAAAAGTAAACTATTTCTTCTTGGTCTGTGGAGGGTAATTGATGGGAGATCAGTCAGGGAGGGTCATCCTTCACTTGGAATAAAAGGACTGTTGAAGAAATTCAGGTCCTACAATGATCTCTTCCTCCCCATGCACTTCTTGGATCCACGTAGACCCTATTTGCTGTTCTATGCTTGGCTGAGGACTGAGTTTTTTTCGCCCTGCTGTGAGAGGATACTTTCCTCTTCTGCCTTGCAACTTGCAAGCTTGCTAAGGAAGGAACCCGGCCTCCTGTCCTGCTCCGTGAGGTCACTGAAGGCTGGGCTTCAGCCTCCGCCTTCCCCTGAAGGCTCAGGCAGGGCCTGACAGCTCAGACCAAGCTTTCCCCTCCTTTAATACTACCTACTGTCCCTCTGTCCCCAAGCCCCTCGAGCCCTACACAGTTAGTTACATTGGACATAGAAGGAGTCCAAGGGGGTTCAGTGCCAAGCCCAGACCTGGACTCAGAGCCAGGGCTCTCCACTGGGCAGCACAGACACGGCCACAGGGAAGATCTTGCATCTGGGACAGCCTGGGCCACGACATCCACAGCAGGGCTGTGCACTCACGTGGGAGGTGAAAGGAGCCCCTCGCTCACAGCCTGTCTCTGTAGCCTGTGGCTAGGACCTGGGGTTCTGGAGTCCTCACTGAGTCTGTTGTGGGGAGGAGGCCCAACCCATAAGTGAGCTTCCCAGATGACCCACACTCAGGGTGTGTCTGGGGGAAAGAGAAAACTCTTGGGCCGGAGACACTCGCCGTCTGCCGTGAGTAACTGGCCTCATGCCCTAGCCTGGCTGTGTCCTATGGGACCTCTGTGGGCTATTTGTGACCCCACCAGGCTGGTATTGCCCTTCTTACTTCCACCCCACTCCCTCTGTCCCAGTGCAGGGCTCACCAGTGTGGGCTGGACTGCATTGTAGACTGCAGTTGGAAGGCCATGCCCCTCCAGGCTCATGGGTGGGGGCGATGCTGACCAGGCCAAGAAGGATGGGGTAGGGCCAGGAGTTTAACCTCAGCACTTCTCCCGTGACCTTCAGGGCATGTTCATTGCTGTCTTCATGAAGGGACCCAAGGGAAAACACCTTGGCAGGGAGGGTTCCGAAAGCTCCATCTTCCTCCTGTTTTCCCAAGCTCAGTGAACAGCACCATCCACCCTGTTACTCAAACCAGGAGCACAGCCACTCCACCAGGAGGCCGTTTGGCTACCCCCCAAGTTGTTTCTCAAGTCTGACCCCTTTTACCCTGGTCCAAACCACCAGCATCACTGGTCTAAACACCTGTGACAGTCCAGTAGATTTCACCTTCTGCCCCCACCCCTTCCCATCCTGTCCCTTCACTGAAGCCAGCATGATCTTCAAAAACCTAGATCCAATCATATCATTCCTTTGCTCAGTACCCTTCAGTGGTTTTCCAATCCTCTGAGGCTGTTGTGAGCTGAATTCTGTCTTCCTAAAATTCATATATTGAAGTCCTAACATATGAATTTTTTGCAGTCCTATCTCAGAATGTAACTGTATTTGGAGGAAGGGTCTTTAAGGAGAGGATTAAGGTAAAATGAGGTCACTAGGGTGGGACCTAATCCAGTATGGCTGCTGTTATCATAATAAGAGGAGATTAGGATACAGACACACACAGGGAAGACCAACGTGAAGGCACAGGGAAAAGGCAGCCATCTACACGCTAAGGAGGGAGGCCTTAAGAAACAACCCTGACAGCACCTTGATGTCAGACTTCTAGCCTCCAGGATGGTGAGGAAATTAATTTCTGTTGTGTAAGCCATCTAGTTTGTGGCATTTGTTATGGCAGCCCAAGCAAACCAATACAGAGACTAGAATCCAAAACTTCCATGACCTACAAGGCCCTACCAGACCTGTGCCCACTTCCTCTCTCATGTCAGCCCACCACACTGTCTCCCTTAGGCTCTGCACTTTGCCACACTTTCCTCCCCTCAGCTGCTTTCCCACCTCCAGCCTTTCCACATGCAGTATCCTCCACCTGCCCAGCTTTTGTCTCTCATCAAGTTTTGCATTAAATGTTATTAACACTTCTTAAAAGGATGCCTTTCCTGCCCTCATCACTCTATTGAAGTAGATGTCTCTTCTCGTGGTCCCTCCCCACCTTGTCATTCTCCATCAGATTATCTTCATTCTTTATTCCATGGACCTCTTCTTGGTTCTAAGCATCATATTTTATCACTTTTAAGATGCAGACTTTCCTCACATTTGAACATTTCTGAAATTTTGATGCATTCTTACAGTCGGTGGTGTGTCAGACTTTGTCAGCTTTCTTTATTTCTTAGTGTTACAAAAAAGAATGGTGAATCTAATGGCATCTTAGATGTGATGAGGTACAGTGCAAATGTATTTGTATGATTATTTGATTACTCTCTGTCATCTGCATTCATCTGGTAAACTCCATAAGGACAAGACTGTTCTTGTTTCTTTCAGTGCCGTGTCCCCATTGCTTAGAATGGTGCTAGGGACAAAAGGTATAAATCATGTTGAATGAGTGTTGTCCTTAGAAACAACACACCATAACTGCCTGCCATTAAATGTTGACCCTTTTATTTTATTTTTAATTAATTAATTAATATAGTTTTTGAGACAGAGTCTCACTCTGTTGCCTGGGCTAGAGTGCAATAGTGTCATCATAGTTCACTGTAACCTCAAATTCCTGGGCTCAGGCAAGCCACCCAAGTAGCTAGGACTATAGGTGTGCGCCACCATGCCCAGCTAATTTTTCTATTTTTTGTAGAGATGGGGTCTCACTCTTGCTCAGGCTGGTCTTGAACTCCTGCCCTCAAGTGATCTCCTGCCTTGGCCTCCCAGAATGTTAGGATTACAGGGATGAGGCAGCACACCTGGCCTGACCCTTTTTTTTTTTCCTATTTTTTTTTTTATTTCAGTATGTTACAGGGGTACAAATATTTAGGTTACATATTTTGCCCTTTTGCCCCACCGAGTCAGCTTCAAGCATGTCCATCCCCCAGACAGTGCACACTGCACCCATTAGGTGCAAATATATCCAAATATATCCAAATATATCCCCCTTCCCACCTGCCCAACACCTGATAAATGTTACTACCATATGGGCACATAAGTGTTGATCAGTTAATACCAATTTGATCGTGAGTACATGTGGTGCTTGTTTTTCCATTCTTGGGATACTTCACTTAGAATGGGCTCCAGCTCTATCCAGGATAATACAAGGGGTGCCAGATCACCATTGTTTTTTGTGGCTGAGTAGAACTCCATGGTATACATATACCACATTTTATTAATCCACTCATGTGTTGATGGGCACTTGGGTTGTTTCCACATCTTTGCAGTTGTGAATTGTGCTGCTATAAACATTCTAGTGCAGATGTCTTTTTTCTAGAATGTCTTTTTTTCCTTTGGGTAGATGGCCAGTAATGGGATTACTGGATCAAATGGTAGTTAATTCTACCTGAAGCTCTTTGAGGTACCTCCCTGTTAACTTTCCACAGAGGTTGTACTAGTTTGCAGTCCCACCAGCAGTGTATGAATGTTCCTATTTCTCCACATCCATGCCAACATTTATCATTTTGGCACTTTTTGATAAAGGCCATTCTCACTGGAGTTAAGTGATATCTCATTGTAGTTTTGATTTGCATTTCCCTGATGATTACAGATGTTGAGCATTTTTTCGTGTTTGGCCATTAGTCTATCTTCTTTTGAAAAGTTTCTGTTCATGTCCTTTGCCCACTTTTTGATAGGGTTGTTTGATTTTTTTTTTTTTTTTTTTTTTGAGACAGAGTCTCACTCTGTTGCCCGGGCTAGAGTGAGTGCCGTGGCATCAGCCTAGCTCACAGCAACCTCAAACTCCTGGGCTTAAGCGATCCTACTGCCTCAGCCTCCTGAGTAGCTGGGACTACAGGCATGCGCCACCATGCCCAGCTAATTTTTTCTATATATATATTTTTAGCTGTCCATATTTCTTTCTATTTTTAGTAGAGACGGGCTCTCGCTCTTGCTCAGGCTGGTCTCGAACTCCTGAGCTCAAACGATCCGCCCGCCTCGGCCTCCCAGAGTGCTAGGATTACAGGCATGAGCCACCGCGCCCGGCCGGGTTGTTTGATTTTTCCTTGCTGATTTTTCTGAGCTCTAAGTAGATTCTAGTTATCAGCCCTTTATCAGATGTGTAACATGAGAATATTTTCTTCCATTCTGTAGGTTGTCTGTTTACTCTCATGACAGTTTCCTTGGCTATGCAGAAGCTTTTTAATTTGATCAGGTCCCATTTATTTATTTTTGTTGTTGCTGTGTTTGCCTTTGGGATCTTCTTCATAAATTTTTTGCCTAGCCCAATGTCTGTAAGAGTTATTCCAACATTTTCTTCTAGAATTCTTGTAGTTTCATGCCTTAGATTTCAGTCTTTTACCCACCGTGAGTTGATTTTTGTGAGAGCTGAGAGGTATGGATTCTGTTTCAGTCTTATACATGTGGCTATTCAATTTTCTCAGCACCATTTATTGAATAAGGATTCTTTTCCCCAGTGTATGTTTTTGTCTGCTTTGTCAAAGATTAGATGGCTATATGAGGATGGTTTTGTATCTGGGTTCTCAGTTCTGTTCCATTGGTCTATGTCTCTGTTCTTTTGCCAGTACCATGCTGTTTTAGTTACTATAACCTTGTAGTACAGCTGGAAGTCTGGTAAATTGATGCCTTCCAATTTGTTCTTTTTGCTTAAGATCACTTTTGCTATATGGGGTCTTCTCTTGTTCCATACGAAGCATAGAATTATTTTTTCTTAATCTGTGAAAAATGATATTGGTATTTTAATAGGGATTGCATTGTATCTGTAGATCACTTTGGGTAATATAGACATTTTAACAATGTTAATTCTGCCAACTCATGAGCATGGTATGGTTTTTCACCTGTTTCCGTCCTCTGCAATTTCCTTCCTCAGTGTTTCGTAGTTCTCCCTGTAGAGGTCTTTTACCTCCTTAGTTAAATATATTCCTAGATATTTTATTTTCTTTGTTGTTATTGTGAAGAGTATTGAGTCTTTGATTTTGTTCTCAGTCTGATTGTTATTAGTGTATAGGAATGCTACTGACTTCTGTACATTGATTTTGTAACCTGAGACTTTGCTGAATTTGTTTATCAATTCCAGTAGTCTCATGGCTGAATCTTTAGGATTTTTCTAAATACAAGATCATATCGTCAGCAAAGAGCTATAGTTTGACATTTTCTGTCCCCATTTGGATGCCGTTGATTTCCTTCTCTTGTCTGATTGCTCTGGCTAGGACTTCTAGCACTATGTTGAATAGACGTGGTGACAGAGGGCAACCTTGTCTGATTCTAGTTCTAAGCAGGAATGCTTTCAATTTTTCCTTGTTCAGTATGATGTTGGCAGTGGGTTTGTCATATATGGCTTTTACCATTTTGAGGTAAGTCTATGCCTATTTTGTTAAGCGTTCTTATCATAAAAGGGTGCTGAATTTTGTTGAATGCTTTTTCTGTGTCTATTCAGAGGATCATATGGTCTTTGTTTTGGTTCTGTTTATGCGGTGAATTACTTTTATAGATTTGTGTATGTTGAACCATCCTACATCTCTGGGATGAAGCCCACTTGGTTGTGATGGATTATTTTTTTGATGAGCACCTGAATTCAGTTTGCTAGGATTTTTTTGAGAATTTTTGCGTCTGTATTCATAAGGGATATTGGTCTGTAGTTTTCTTTTTTTGTTGCATCCTTTCCTGGTTTTGGTATCAGGGTGATGGTGGCTTCATAAAACATCTTGGGGAGGATTTCTTCCTTCTCAATGTTGTGGAATAATTTCTGCAGGATAGGCACCAGTTCTTCTTTGTAGGTCTGGTAAAATTCGGGTGTGAAACCATCTGGTCTGGCACTTTTCTTTTTAGGAAGGTTTTGTATTGCTGCTTCAATTTCAGTACTTGATATTGGTCTGTTCAGGAATTCTATTATTTCCTGATTGAACCTAGGGAGCCTGTGTATTTCTAAGAATTTGTCCATTTCCTCCACATTTTCAAGTTTATGTGCATAGAGGTTTTTATAGTATTCATAGATGATACTTTGTATTTCTGTGGTATTAGTTGCAATTTCTCCTTTTTAATTCCTGTGGAGCTTATTAGAGTTCCTTCTTTTCTACTTCTCATTAATCTAGCAACAGGCCTGTCAATTTTTTTTTATTTTTTCAAAGCACCAACTTTTTGTTTTGTTAATCTTCTGTATAGTTTTTTTATTACCAATTTCATTTAGTTCTACTCTGATCTTTGTTATTTCTTTTCTTCTGCTGGGTTTGGGGTCAGTTTGCTCTGAGTGGAGCTACAGAGAGAGAGAACTCCCTGTGCATAGTAGAAACACCAGGAAGGGAAGTGGGTGGGGATGCTGGGACATCTCACTATGCCCGCCCCTGGGCCAGGGATGAAGCATTTCTGTGCGGTCATGTGCCAGTATTTCTTTCGTCAGGAGGATTAAGGGCCACATGGAGGTCATCCTTTTCCAGTTCTTTGAGACGATTCAAAGATTGTTGATTTATGATCTTTCCGTCTTTTGGGTGTAGGCATTTATGGATATAAATTTTCCTCTCAGGACTGCTTTAGCTGGGTCCCACAGATTTTGATGTCTGTCTCCTTTATCATTTAGTTTAAAGAATCTTTTGATTTTCATCTTAATTTCCTCTTTAGCCCAATAATTGTTTAACAGAAGATTGTTTAGTTTCCAAGACTTTGTGTAGAGATGAGAGTTTCTGTTGGAGTTGATTTCCAATTTTATTCTACTGTGGTCTGAGAAGATGCATGGAATAATTTCTTGGTTTTTTAATTTTTTTGAGACGTGCTTTGTGGCCTAGGATATGGTCAATTTTAGAAAATGTCCCATGAGCTAATGAGAAAAACATATATTCAGTGATTTTTGGGTTCAGAATGTTCTGTAAATGTCAGTCAGGCCCACTTGTTCTAGAGTTCTGTTTAAGTCCATTGTTTCTTTGTTTATTTTATGTTTGGAGGATCTGTCCTGTTCTGTCAGAGGGGTGTTGATATCCCCAGCTATTACACTGTTGCTGTTTGTCATTTTGTTTAGATCAAATAGGATTTGCTTTATGAATCTGGGCACACCTGAGTTAGATGCATAAATATTTAGAATTGTTATGCCTTCTTGTTGAATTATACCCTTCACCATTATATAGTGACCACCTTTGTCTTTCATTACTTTTGTTGATGTGAAGACTAAGATATCTGAAATCAGAATTGCTGTGCCAGCTTTCTTTTGGCTTCCGTTTGCATGAAATATTGTTTGCCATCTCTTCACCTTGGGTCTGAAGGCATCCTTGTGGGTTAGATGTGTTTCCTGAAGACAGCAGATACTTGGCTTATATATATTTATCCATTCGTCCAGCCTGTGTCTCTTTAGTGGGAAGTTCAAGCCATTCACATTTATTGAAAGAATTGATAAATGGAGCAGATTTCTGGTCATCCTGTTGAGTTGAACTTTGTTGCTTTGTTTTCTTTCTTGAACCATTTTGGTATCTGGCCTTTGACCTTTAGCTTTTGGGTGATTGTACATTGGTGAGTGTTTGTTGTGCTGATCCGTGTGTAATAGTGTTCTGAGTATTTCCTGGAGAGCAGGTCTTGTCTTGATGAATTCCCTCAGTCTTTGCTTGTCTGAGAAGGTCTTTATTTCTTCTTCATATAAGACACTTAGTTTTGCAGGGTACAAGATTCTAGGCTGGGCATTATTCTGTTTGAGAAGAGTGATAATGGGGCCTGAGTCTCTTCTGGCTTATAAGGTCTCAGTTGAGTCTGATGGGTTGAGTCTGCAGTTAGTCTGGTGGGTTTTCCTTTGTAGGTTACCTGCCTCTTTCGCCTTACAACTTGTAGGAGGACCTCTTTTGTGGTTATTTTGGCCAGTCTGATGTGATATGGTGTCTTCCTGTTTGCAATGAATCTCCCAGAAATCCTTTGAGCTTCTTGTACCAGGATATCTAGATTTTTTAGCAAGGCCTGGGAAAATTTCCTCCATTATATCCTCAAATAGTTTATCTAACCCTTGTGTATTTTCTTCTTCACCCTCTGGTATGCCTGACCCTCTTAAATTAGTGTTTCTAATCTTGTGGTCCATGGATGGCTTTAGGTCATTCATAACCTCCCCAGAAGTTTAAGAATCACCATAAAAGGTAATCTCTAATGGTGCTGCATGTTCAGCCACCAGGAGAAAGCCTCAGACTGTGCTGGAGGAAAGGTGGGCCCCCCCCACCCCTACTTCACACCTTGCTCCAAGCCTTTGGTTGCTCAAGAATTCAAAGGAAGTGAATTTCATCTCCGGAAAATGTCACCTACTTGGAAAGGGGCTCCTGAATGAGAAAACTCATTTATAAGCTCTCTGGGCAGCTATTTTGCCCTTAATCTTTTGACTATTATTTATGTATGGCAAGCTGCCCTTTTGTGCCTCTGATGGAAAATTCATGGTGGCTGACTGTGCAAAGGCCTGCTCCCTGATTGGCTTTGGGGCTCTTTCCCTGCCGTGAGTGAGCACTAGATCCTGGCTTCAGGGTTCCCTGTTCCAGGTGATGCCCTCAACAGAAAAGCCTCTTTCTGGCATGGAATGGAAGCCAAGTGTGCAATGGGTTTGGTATAGGCACACCCAGCCATATCCTTTAAGACATCTAATTCCCCCACACCCCACCAGGAAGCCAGCTGTGCAATCTGCTTTCGTGTCACACAGGGCTGGGGTGAGGCCCTGGTGGTGAGGGGGAGGGGCGTTTCGACACTAAGAAAGGGTTGAGCAAGTTGTAAAGATCATCCTCCTGCCCTCTAGAGGAGGTGGCTTCCCATGGGCAGGCATTTCACTGGGGACCTGGTTCAAGATCTTCTGAGTACAGCCCCTCTGTCCAAGACACCTCTAGCCCAGAATCAGTTCCTAGGCCGAAGCTGCCTGACTGCACTTCTGTGACAGCCCTGGAGAAAGTATGCCCTTCTCCCCACTGGAAAAATAATTCCCATTCTTTCTTTAATCCACAGGCTCTGGCTGTAAATACCTGAGCATGCAAACATCTCCCTGGGGCTGGTGGGGATTAGGCCAGAATCAGCCTGGCCCATGGCACGTACATAGCCAAATAACCCAGGGCCCAGGCTGGGGAGAACCATGCCCCAGGGAGTCACAGGGGACAGGGAGAGTGCGTAGAGGGCCAGGCATTCAGGGCTTGGTCACTCTCCCCATTGCAGGCAAGACACTAGCAATGTGCTGAGGGCCCTGATGTTTATTCCAAGGTACCTGTCTTCCCCAAACACCTTTGTACCATGAAATTTGCCTGCTGGAAACTTCTCAGGGACTCCCTCATCAGAAAGTTCACATGCCTTACCCTGGTACTTCCTCAGACTTATCCTCCCCTGCACCCTTCCCGAATGCCACTCTGTACCCTGAACTTCTCTGGCCATTCATTCTGGCACCCCCTACAGACTGCTCACTAGATCTTTCCCTCCTGGCTCCCTATGGCTCCAATCCTACCTGTCTTCATGGTGTAGTTCTAGCTTAAGTCCTGCTTCATCCACGAGGACCTGGGCTCTTGGCTATAAGTAAGGGTAGTCTGGCGTGAAAGAGGCAGGGGAAGGCGTCATGGTGAGACAGTGATGCCCTGTGGTCTAGGTGGGCAGGCACTTAATAATGTGCCCCCTGGGAGCTGCAAGGAGGACGTTATCCCTGTTCCCTGATGGGGTGATCTGGCAGATGCAGGCTCTCTAAGGGGAGGCAAGCTCCAGACTGGTGGGCAGAGAATACAAAGGCATCATTGATGGGCTGGATTAGTTTGAGGGGCCTGGGAAGAATTGGTTAGGAGATCATTGCTGTGATCCAGGTTGGGGGTGGTGAGTAAACCTGAGGAGAGGTCTGAGAGGCTAGAGGTTGAGGAGCTTTTGAATGCAGAATGGGCAGCACTGGGAACTCCCACGTGTGGAGGCTGCAGGGGAGGGGTGATGCCGGGTCTGAGGTCTGTGTGGCAGAGGCTCCACAAGCAGCAGCAGGCAGGGGTGGCAGGGCAGGGGTGGCTCTGGGAAACAGGCCTGTGGCCTGGGTAGCATGGGGGTTCCCAGCATCAGACACAGACGTGATCCTCAACAAGGCCTCTCTGAGGTCAGCCCTGCCTTAGGTTGGACAGAAAATGCCCTGACTTCTTTCCTGCGGACGGCACGTTGCATCAGGCCTCTCCCTCCATCCAGGTCGGCTGCTTCCTGAAGACCCCAAGGTTTCCCATCTGGGTGGTATGCAGCGAGAGCCACTTCAGCGTCCTCTTCAGCCTGCAGCAGGAGCTCCTGTGTGACTGGAGGACCGAGAGGCTCTTCGACCTGTACTACTATGACGGCCTGGCCAACCAGCAGGAACAGATCCGGCTGACTGTCGGTGTGGCACCTGCCCACCATTCCCCAGGCGTCCTCAGGGAACCCAGCCTTAACATGCCCCCTCGGGACAGTCAGGGAATAGTGCAGACTTAGTGTCGGGACTTGGGGATCAGAGAGCGAATGTTAGCAAGGACCTCCTACAGGAGGGGGCCAGAGCTGGGCCTTGAGCAGTGGATGACATCAGGTGTAAGGTGAGGTTGAGACTGCATGGTAAAGAGCCCCAAATACAATGCTGACGAGTTTGGATTTATTCTTCAGGCAATAGGGAGCCATGAAAAGATGAGATCAGATGTGTTTTTAGAAAGAATATTGTGGTAGCTGAAGCAGGCACTGGAGGTGAGGGACCAGTGAGCTGTCCAGGTGAGACCAATACCAGGCATGAGAGCGAATCCAGTGGAAATGGAGAGGAGAGGACAGGTACTAGAAGGGTTGGACCTCAGGAGTTAGGGTTGTCCATGTTGACCTCAGGGTGAGTGCAGGGCCCTAGTTGATGTGTGTCTGCCTCTCTCTCCTCTCCAGACACCACCCAGACCATCCCTGAGGACAGAGACAATGACCTTGTCCCACCCCTCGAGCTCTGCATCAGAACCAAGTGAGTCCGGCCCCTCTCTGGCTTTGAACCTCACAGTGAATGGCTGGGGGGTGCAGTGGTTGGAGTCGTCAGGCCTGCAGGAAGGAGGATGGGTTCCTGGACTGCCCTGAGAGGGGTGTCGTTAGTTGAGATCCCCACAGATTGGAAAGATGCAGTGCTGGGGGCTTGTGCATAATTTCTCTGTCTGTGGTCACTGGGGCCCATGTGCAGGAGCGTGTACTCTGCGGGGGTGACATGTCTTCATACAGCATCTGAGGATGGCCCCATGGTGGGGTGGGGGTTAAGTGCGTGTCTCTTGAGGCCCCTCCTCCCTCAAGGACGCAGTAGCCAGATGTGGTAAATGCCATTAGGCCAGAAGGAGCAGGGTGGGAGGGTGCGAAGGCCTGGCCAGCCAGGGTGTGGAGGGAGGTGGCCACCTGGAGCAGCAGCACCCTCTGCCTGGGGGGCAGGTGGGAGGAGCAGCCTCGACCACTCTGAACACTGAGCAGCCTCAGTGTCCGTAGCCTCAGAGGCAGGCGGGGGCCTTGACACCTCTGACCCAGCCCCTCTGTGTGTAAGGGGACGCTGAGGCGCAGGCCACTGGAGGGAGTGCTCAGTCCACAGGGCTCACTTCCCTTGTGAGTGCTCTGAGCAGGCCCAGGCTGGGGCAGCACTCCGGAGGGCTGGGGGGCCGTAGCTGTCAGGAATGCCTGGCACGCTCCATCAGGCCCTTCACGAAGCCTTTGGGTCACGACATGGGTCAGTGTGCAGCGAAAGGAGATGCCAGGAGGGCGGAGACCTGGACCCTAGGGCCTTCTGGAGAAGCACTGGGACTTGTAGCCTTCATGAGTGTGGGTTCTGTGGACTGGCTGCCTGGGTTTGAACCCAAGCTCTGCCACTCTCTAGTGTGAGCCTCTGGCCTTCACCTATCTGTAAATCACTTTGTCATCTGTAAAACAGGGATAAGGGCAGTCCCTAGCTCACCGGTTTTTGTGACGAGTGCCTAGGACATTACCAAGTGCCCCTCAGTGTTAGCTCTCATTATTGTCTCGACCACTCATGATTGGCTGTGACCTCCGGCAGACTCTCCTTGTCCCTGTGTGGGACGTGGTTGGGGTTGAGGTGGGGCGATATGGACAATGGCTGAGGTCCTGTAGCGCTGACTGCCTGAGATCCAGGTGGCACACTTGGAGCTTAGGGTTGCTGCCCACCTGCAGTCAAGCGAGCCTGTGAGTGGAGCTGCAGAGAGAGAGAACTCCCTGTGCATGGTGCAAACACCAGGAAGGGGAAGTGGGAGGGGATGCTGGGACATCCTCACTATGCCCCGCCCCTCCGTCCACCTGCCCTCCCCTGGGCCAGGGATGAAGCGTTCCTGCGGGGTCATGTGCCGGTATTTCTTTCATCGGGAGGATTAAGGGCACATGCAGGTCACTTTCCTTTCATGTACAAAGGGCCACTCATTCCAAGTGATGAGAGAAGAGCAGCAGTGGAGAAAGGGGCGACACTGGCCTTGGCATTTGTGCAGGACAGCGTGGGAGGCCACAGGGCATCCTTCCTGCAGGTGGCCCTGCCAAGCAGGGCTCTGAGTGCACCATGGGCACAGCCTCTGCTTGCCCCCGGACCCCTGGGACCCTTATTGAAGGCCTCCCAGGGAGTGGCCCCCCACTCTGAAACCTCTCCACGTCTCCTTCTGCAGTAACTCCTCTTTCCCCCCAAGCCATTTGACTGCATGACTCACCAAGTGCTCCCAGCGTGGGCCCAGGATTGGACTTCTTGGGCTCAGTCCCAACAGACAGTCATTTGAGAATGACTCAGGGCTCTGGCCTGTCCCCGAGGCAGCCCCTGGCCCAGAGCTGGCATGCCATGGAGTGACCGTCCGAGTGCAGGCACGGCCCTGAAGCTCCTCTTCCTCTTCTATTGGCTGCACCATTCCCAGACTTCCCTCCCCTGCCCCATGGCCATGTGCCAGCAGATGACAGTGAGGAGATGTGGGGAAGTGCAGAGGCTCCATGTGTCGGGGAGTGGGCTCTCGGCCTCTCCTGAAGCAATGCTCCCTGGTGCTTGCTATAGACGGAAAATTATCACATTTGCACAGCACACAGGGCTAGAGACAACTGGCCTGGGGACTCCAGCCATCCCAGACCCCACCCAGCTCCCCGATGGCTGAGGGGTACCTCTATCTGTTTGTGGCTCACCCATCAGGAAGGCTTGCTCCAGAGCAGTGGCCCTCAAGCTTTAGGGGCTTCAGAATCATCTGAAGAACATGTGAAAACACGGATTGCTGGGCCCCACTCCCAGCATTTCTGGTTCAGGAAGGGGCCTGAGAATTTGCATTTCTAAGGAGTTCCAGGTGCTGCTGATGCGTGTGTGCCTCTGGGGATTACAGTTTGAGCACTGTGGTTCTAGTGACTGGTGAGGGCCATGCCTGCACCTCCTCCGACCTGGCTGCTTTGAGAGTAAGGTATCGAGTGAGGCGCTGTCCCTCCAGCGTCGGGCCTGCGGTAAAGCACTAGGCCAAGGTGCTTTCCTCTGGGCTCCCCTGCACTCCCCCATGAGTGTTCCTAATGCCAGCTGCGTGTTCTGCTCCCCCCAGCACTCCCCCGTCATGGTGGGTCCACCTGGGCAGTTAACATGGTGAGGATTTTCCCAGCATTATTCCTGGAAAAGCTGAGTGGGCGAGTGAAGAGTGGTAACACTGGGCCTCCCCGCGGCCCCTCAGATAACATGCTACTGTAACGGGAAACAGCGACCCGGCCTCCTGGAATCCTATTCCAAAGGGTTGGATTACAAAGGCTTTGCATTTTGTTTTCATCCCAGATTCTCAAACAGCTCAAAGGGAGAAACTTGGGAAAGTGGCCTCCAAGGTCAGTGAGGACCCATTGGAGGTGGGTCCTACCCCTTGGGGGGTAGGTGCTGCTGTCTGTAGGAAGAACCTGCCTTGTCAGGAAGCGGGTATGCATGGTGCCATGGCCTGAACTCAGGTCCTTTACAAGGCTGGGGTCAGTCCCCAAGTCCCGGATGAGATGCAGCTGTGTGCCTTGGCCATCTTATCCATCCTGCTGTATGGGCAGGCAGACAAACCTGGTGGGCAGGTGGGGTTTCCCTCCTATCACATCAGCCCTCCTTGGACCCCTGGGCTGGACTCCATGGAAGAAACAGCTGGATAGGACTTTATTCCTGCTCTGTGAGAGTTCACAGTCAACTGGAAGTCAAGTTCAGAATGAACGCTGTTCTAATCCAGGGAAGGAGGCCCTGGCCACCCTTAAACCCAGCTATTGCCCTGCAAGAACCCCAGACTCACCCCTGACTCAGCACAGGACACACCATATACTTAGCTGTCTGGCAGCTCACCTGGATGCACAGAATAGCCCTTAGACACCATCTGATGTAGCCTCTTCTACAGATAGAGAGATGGGGGTCTCCAGCATGGAGGTCTGCACCCCGGCCATGCCTTGAGTCATGAGCAGCTCAGGGACTGGAGCTTAGGCCCTTGTTGTCCTGGCCCAGTGGAAGGTCACGGAGCGGGCACTGTGACTTCTTGTCCCTGGCTTTGTTGCCACAGTGACATTGCACAAGTCCAGACTGCCGGTTTTGCCTTTGGAGAAGAGCATCCTAATTTGAACCATCCCTGGGTCCCGTGCTGTCTCTCCCCTTTGGTGTGACACACGTCTCGGCTTCAGAGAGTCTCCTGTTACCTTTGCGTGTGTCAGGAATGTGGGGTCTGTCCCCACCCCTCCCCCTGCTGTTCTCTAACCACCGCAGCAAGAACCAACTCATTTATGGGCATTTTCAAGCAAGACACATGCAGTGACCTCTCTCATGCTTCCAGCCTAGCTAGAGTGGGAGAAAATGAAACAGTTGTCAACAGTCCAGAGAAAAGAGGAAAGAACTCATAACCGGGGCCTGAGGCACAGACGTTTCTGTTTGGAGGCTCAGACAAGAAATTGAAAATGTAATTCCAGCTGGGAATGGTGCCTCTGAGGGTCTGGGGCAGAGCACACACCTCCTCAGCTGTCCCTCCGCCCGCCTGAGGTGCCTCCTGCTCAGCTTTTGTGCTGACACCTCCCTGTTCCCTGGGTACTCCCCCTGCCCCAGCTGTGCCCCCAGCCCTTCTCTTCAGATGCCCAGCTGCCCCCACACACCTGCCCTGCACTGGCTCTGCAGTCGTCACACTGTGTGAGCTCCAGAAGGTCTGGCTCTGCTGTGGGGCTCAGTTTCCCTCTCTGTTGATTGGGTGTAACAAGCCCTGAGCTGTTGTGAGGCTGAGAGAAGAGCTGCAGAAACTCTTTGAGGACCAGAAGGGGTTCTGCACGTGTGCTGGGGGAGGAGAAAGAATCAGGTGGTGGCAAGTTGGGTAAGAGCTTGGGAGGAGGCAGAAAGGAGGGGGCAAGAGGCAGGGGCTATGGGTCCTGGGCAGGACTTTGTGAAGTGTGAATGGAGACCAAGGTCTCTGCTGGGTGCCTGGGGTGGAGGAGGAGCAGCTGGCGTGGAGGGGCGTGTTCATGGAGCAGCACCTCTCACCCCCATGCTTCAGGCATGAGTGAGACCCACTCTGCCCTGGAGCCTGGCCTGGGTGCTGAGGGGCACAGCAGTGGCTTCTGCAAGGAGGAATCCTGGAACCGATCCTGAAGGATGGTGGGCAGGGGAGGGCACAGCACGGGTTAAGGCCCACAGGTGAGGCTAGCCCAGGCGGCTCACCCTAGAGCCACTCCTGGTTCCGAATGGCTGCAGCACAGGAACAGAAACTTGCATACAGGGCTATTCGTCTGGAAATTCAAAGTGAGCAAGAGGAGTCCCTGGATATATTTCTACCAGTTAGGAGCTTTGAAACCAGGCCTGCCCTCTTCTCCTTGCCGACACGGCTCTGTCAGGCTCTTTTCCCCCATGCAATGCACCAGTCTCATCAGCGCTGGAAACCTGTCGAGGCAGGCATCCGCTCCTGTTGCAGTGATTGCCCGCATCATTTTTGGCCATGATTTGCCACTCCATGATATCGAGTTGACTTGAGCTCCAGGGACCATGGCATTTTCACAGAGTAGGTGGTTCCCAGCAAGGGGTGATTTTGCATCCCTGGGTTATTTGGCAATGTCTGGGGACATTTTTAGTTGTCACAGCCAAGGGGAGGGTGCTAAACATCCTACTATGCACAGAAGAGCCCCCCACAAGAAAGAACTTCCCATCCCCAAATGCCCAAGGTGCAGAGGGGAGAAACCCTGCTCTAAGGGGTCATGCTGTCAGCTGCCTCCTGAATTAGGCCAGGGCTTCGATGCTGCGGCTCCTGCCATACTCAGAAGCAGTTCCATTTCATTCTTTCCCCTTCTCTGCCTGTCCCTAGTTGTTGATTACGTATGCAGAGCTCTTCTTTCTTGTCCTTGTAATTGACTCAGACTTTCAGAACCATTCCAACTAGGGAACGATTCATCCCCTATAAAAGGATAACATCCGTAATATCTTAGCTCTTTCCATTTTTAAAATGTTTCTGCTTTGATTTCCTTTCATATTTGTGAACTGCTTCTCTCTGGTGCTTCCAGTACTCCCCCTGCATTTGCACCTGGTGGCTGGGATGCGGAGGGTTGATTAGGTCTGTAAAAAGCCTCAAAACCAAACACAAACCCAACAGCCTGACAGTGAGGTGTGATGCGGATGTTGTGGCAGATGAGGATGACTCACCCTGCACTGAAGCATTTGCCAGGATCTGAGAGTTTTGCAAACTGGGAGCTCATAGGAGGAACTTGAGTCAGAGTGGGGAGGGTAAAGGGTTGGAGGGTTAGAGAGGGACTGGGTGAGGGGCCCTGGGGACCAGGCTGAGGGTGGGAATGTCCCTCTCCTTCCTGCCTCCCTTCTGCCGTCCTCTGGACATCTAGATTCAAGATGTGTTCCTAGTGTCCAAGACTTCAATGCTTACCTACAAATCTTAATAGTCCAATAAAAGCTTTTTAATGACACACTTCAAAACTGCAAGATGATGAGCAGAGAAAGAAAATTGAAAATCTCAAATAGTGTGGTAGAATCAATTAAACCCTCATTGCCTTGCTGCAGATTGTTAAAGTACCATTAACCCAGTAGATGCAATAGCTCAGCCCAGCCCCTAGAACTCAGCACAATCCTTCCCAGCACGTCTTACTTCCAGAACCTGCTCAGCTGTGTGAGCAGTGGCCATTTTCCCTGCTGGTTGGACTTTCATTATCTGAAACTAATATGTGTCCATTAACAGAAACCTCTTGGTCCTTCCAAGCATTCTGTGGGGAAATGCAACTGTGTTACTTTGAGAGAACCTGTTTACACCCTTCTTATTGCAGCTCCAGTCTCAGGGTACTGGACATTCTGATGCAGATGTACAGTTAAAGAGAGAAAAGCTTCTTTTTTTCCCTTCTGTGTGACGGTTAGGATTTTGACTTTAGTCCTGACAAAAAACTGCAGGTTTGGAAAACAAGATGTCTGCTCTCTACCCAAACCCCACACTTTGGAAAACATTTATAAACCCTAGTCTCAAACACTGCTCTAGTACTGCTGTTGAGATACGCAAGATCTGTTTCCTAATTCATATATAGTCTTAGGATATACGTGTATGTACAATATACCTCATGCCAGATTTGGCATAAATACTCCATCTGCCATAAATGGGATTCCTCTGAGTTGTTTTTAGAAAATTAGTGCCATGTATTAAAATCAAGTGTTAGGAAATTTTGTAGCCTCACTACAATAACTTTTATTTTGCAACTGAACTATCATTAAATTGTATCTAACCTTGAACTGCAATTTAATTATTCTCAGTGCTTCTTAAGGTAATTTTTTTAAAAAAACCTGTGTGTCAACTGCGGTGCTCACAGCCCATCACCGTTCCCAAGGCTCCCAGAGTAAAGCCCAGAATCCTCACAAGGCCCTGCCAGCTCCCAGCCCCTCCCGCACCTCTCTGCCGTCTTTCTGGGCTCTAGCCACTGGGCCTCCTTCTGCACTTTAGACGCTCCAGGATTTCTCCGGATCTAGGTCTGCACGCGTGCCTCTAACGTGACAGTGTCAGGCACTGCTGGAAAGCCGCTGTGTGTGGATCACTCACAGCACAGTGCCCTGCAGTGCCAGGCGCAAAGTAGGTTGTGGCCCAAAGGAATGAATCATTTGCCGCCTGTCTTCTCTGGTGCTTCCCAGGGTCCTGGGTATGTTTGTGTTTCGTAAGGGACTGGTGTGTGGGCCTGTGTGTGGGTGTGGAGGGGCAACGTGGGCAGCCAGCGTGGAACCTGAAATCCTCAAAGCCTCCAGACAAAGGCCTCAGTAAGTGGGGGCAAGGGGTGGGCCCCTCTCTGGGCGCCTGAAGCTCTAACTCTCCTTGTCCCTCTGCCCTTAGGTGGAAGGGGGCGCTGGTGAACTGGAACGGCTCAGACCCCATCCTGTGACCCTTAGATGTGGGTAAGCCCTGTGGCTCCACTGCTCATCACTGGGAGTGACAGCTGGACCCCAGGCCTCAGGGGCAAGTCTCTGAGAAGAGCGTGGCCCCCTTCTGGGCCAGCGGTGCTGCAGAAGCATGCAGAGCTCCCCGCCCCTTCCATGAAGGGGCCCCCCCGCCCCCCGAGACCACGATGAGGGGCCCGGTGTGCTGCTGTGTCCCCTCCCAAAGACTGAGCCGTGACTGCCGAGGACCGGAAGGAGGCCACCGGGATCTCTGCTGCCTTTTATCTGCATCCCTCCTTTGCTCCCCTCTGGGTCGTCCTTTCAACGAGGCCTCTGATGTTGTGGCCCCGGGGACCTTGGGTACTCATTATTTCTGGTAGTTGACTTTCTATAAAACAAGAGTCAAACCCATGCTGGTGGCCGAGACTTATTCTCTTGCTCCAAAGGGAATGCAGGATCTGTGCTGATCACAGCTGGGGTGGACACTGTGATGCGTGGAGGGGCCTCCGGGCTCAGGAGACCCTCAGGCTAAGACGTCTCCTAACGGATCTCTGTGGGCCATTGATGCCCTCTGGTCCAGTGCTGTCCCTGTCTGGGTTTCCTGCCTCCCACTGGATCAGCGCAGGTCTGAGGCACCAGGTACATCGGCTGTGCTGTCCAGGAGCAGCTCAGGGCTCCAGGGAGCCCATCTTGGGGCACACCTGGATCCCTCTGAAGCCCTATGATGATGGAGATAGACCTGGAGGGTGGGCTGGGCCTGGCCAGGTAGAAGTGGGGAAAAGAGCCTTCCAGGGAGGGGCCTCTTGGCCAGGGTCAGGGTGGCAGGCAATAGGATAGGGATGAACAGGGGGACTGGAGGTGGTTCCCCTGTGTGGCTATAGGGGACATGTGGGGGAGAACTGACTGAAAATGTGGGTGGGCAGAGCCTGTGGAGCCCCTCACATTCCCGAGCAAAGATGGGGTAGGTTGGAATGGGAAAAATGCCATCATGCTATGATCACTTGTGGAGGGAAAATCGTAGTCTGAGCCTCATTCACTCCATTCATCTCTATCCTACTGGTTTCAAAAAGGAACGTGAGAAAATGTAGAAGTGCAGTGGGAGGCTGGTAAAGAAGGAGAGAGAGAGAGTGAGTGAGTTGTGTCAAAACCGAAGTGAAGGACTCCTCTGTGTGGTTTGCAGGAACAGGATGGAACGGAGGAGCCCAGAGGCAGAGCACTAGCCTCTAGGAGTTCCTGTCATGTGGCTGTCCACGTGAGAAGCTCTGACCAACATAATGGCAAAGCCCTGAGGAGCTGCCATCCCCGCGCCAACCCTGCCTGTGCCCAGCGAGCACTGTGGCTGAGACTCGAGGGCTACGTGGAGGCCGGTGTTTACACACGGGGCCAGGGCACGAGTTCCTAATGTGTCTGCCTTGGCCCGGGGAGAGCCTAGGAGAGTCGCGAACACTGGACAGCAGCTTGTCCCCAGCCTCCGCGTGCCCCACTGGGCTCAGGATGGACGCAAGCAGCTCTCGGGCTGTTCTCCCTCTGTCTGCAGTGCTGGCTAAAAGGGGAGCCCTTCTTTTCAGCTACCAGGCACGCAGGAGATGAAACTGGCATTTGGTGGTGACAAGTAGAGAGCTTGTCTTGTGTCCTTGTGGACAGGGCACGTGTAGTGGCCTGACTGTCAGTCTTTGGGGAGAGGCAGGGAGGAGCCAGCCCGGCCAGGAGGGAAGGGGAGGGCCAGGACTTCTTTGTCCGGCTGTGCTGAGGCCCCTGGGGTTTGCTGTGTAAACTCCAGCAGCCATTCACAGCAGGCTCCCAGCAGAAACGCTTCCTATATACCCCTGAAATGTTTATGCATTTGTTTTCCTTGGCCAGGAACAGGCCGCCCCAGCTGAACGCCTGGGCAGAGGAAGTCGGTTTCCCTGCGCCGGCCTTGTTTATCAGCCGGGGAAGGAAAAGTGTGTCTTTTCAATGAAACTCACTTAACCTCCTGACCAGAGTCCCTTTGGCAGGGCTGGAGAAAACAAACTATTCCCAGTGTTGCTCGAGAAGACCAGTTCCAACAAATTACAAAAGCGCTTTTCTAGAAGCCAAGACGCAGGTACACACACAGTTTGGCATCTCTGGGTTTTCCTGGAATGGAGATGAGCAAAGCCCAGCACTGCTCTCCTCAGACCCGCTGCTGCGGTGAGTCCACGGGAACAGCATGCAGGCCCACGCCCCTCACACGCGCTGCTTTCCCCCTGGGCTGCAGAGTTTTCCAGGGAGACTGTGGGTAGGCTTCAGAGGGGCCAGAGCCCCCCAGGTCACATTAAAGTCTCCCCTTCCCCTTCAGGGGCCTTTTTCCCCCAGGAGTCCTCCCAGACCCCCAAGCTGCCTCTGGCTGTTCCCTGGAGGAGATTTGGGGGTGCGGTGTGGAGAGGAAACTCTCCCCCATCTGGTGCAGCTGTACTGGGTGTTGCTGTGTGGCCCCTGACAGGGCGCACAGGGCGTGTTGGTTCTTCCTCTTGTAAGGGGACCTCCCATGACAGGGATCTCCTGAGCTGGTGCTCCACCCTCCAACTGCTGCTCCTGGCAGCTCCCTAGTGCTTCTGCCAGCCTCCCCCACCCCCTTTTGGAAGCCCTGAGTCTTCCTTCTGCAGAATCCACACTTGAACCATGCAAAGCACCATCTTTGCCCCCAAAATCCTGGAGGTCAGACTTTTCCCATTCATTCTTTCTGCCTGCTCTGCCCCCTCGGAGTCTGGGGTCATCCCTATGAGTGTGTCCCACACCTCAGGGTTAACCCAGCAGCTTTTTTGAAGCCTCTTTCACTTGGCTGTAGGAGTGGAGATGCACCTCCTTCTCTCCCCATGGCTGGAGGTGGTGGTGGCTCCGCACCCTGACGCTTCTGTCCAAACACATCCTCACTAGCACTGGCCTCTTCAACTGCCTTCACCTCCTGTCGTGGCTGAGCAGGCAGGGATGGCCAGTGCTGGCGGAACTATTTGCACCGCTCTGTTAGTTCTGCATAGAGGCAGCACAGGTAAGAAGAGCAATTTCCAGAACTACAAGAATTCCCGGGGGTCAGAGCTGGGCCAGAGCTTGGGGGGTCACTGAAGGACATCCTAGGGCAGGGGTGAGTCCAGATTCCACCTGGCTGCTCCCAGGGTCTCCATGTCTGAGCCCAAAGGGAAGACCAGGATGGGACTGGGACCCAGCCTATCCAAAGCATCAGCCCTGTCCTCCACCGCCTGGGAAGGCCAAGGCTGGTGAAGGGCCAGGTCTTCAAGAGCCTTCCACAGGCCCTCAGCTCTGCTAAGCAGGCGACGGCAACAGTAGGACTTGCCTGCTGTAGTCTAGAGTTGCTACTCAAAGTCTGGTCCCTAGACCAGCAGCAGCAGCAGCAGCAGCAGCAGCAGCAGCAGCAGCAGCAGCAGCAGCAGCAGCGTCTCCTGAGGGCTTCTTAGAAATGCAGAATCTTGGGCTCTGCTCCAGAAGTACCGGGTCAGTCTGCACTTGAACAAATCCTCAGTTGAATCAGAGGTCAAGTTTCGGAAGCTCTGCTCTAGGGCTTGTGACTTTTGTGGGGAGACAGTGGAAACGCATAAGCAGTCCCCATAAGGAAGTACTGCAGGGACGTGCAAGACAGGCACCTTGTGCCTGTGTGTGGAAGGAGCGCCGATCCCTCTGCTTTGTACCTATGTGGCCTCGAGCACTTGACTTCGGCTCTCTGGGCCTGTTTGCTCATCTGTAAAATTACAACCTCATAGAGTGGGGGTGAGGATTAAGTGAGTTAATACATCGTGAAGTGCTTAGAACAGGGCCTGGCACATCACAAATACTCATTAATTGTTGGCTTTTAATATTTCCAGTGGGGTAGGAGAGGTTCCTTGAAGGAGGTAACATCTAAACTGGGCCTTGGAGGACGAGCAGGGTTTCGACAAGTGCGGAAGTGGATGGAAGATGATTCTAGCTGAAAGGAACAGTGAGAGCAGAGACCAGGAAAGTCCATGATGTCTGCAGGTGTCCTTTGGGGTGACCAGAGCATGGGGGGCCCACAGGTCTAGCAGTGGGGGCGAAGCACAGGTGAAGGCCTCTGGCTATGGGCTGGGGCTGGGCATCTTCCCAGCAGAGGAGAATGCTTGGAGCGCTGCCGCAGACCCCTCTCCCTGACCGGGAGGCTGAGGGGCAACTGCGGTGCTCCCAGCGGAGGCAGTGCATGTGGAGAGGCAGGGAGGGGATGGCGGTGAAAGATGGCCGATGGCCTTTGCGACTGGAGGCCCCGTGGACGATCCTTGAGGTGGCCACTGAGCCCTTATTAGGGGATCCTAAAAGTTGCAGGAGGCTATCAGGCTGCCAAGTCTATTTGCAGGTATTTCTCTCCACCCACCAGAATCCTCCCTACTCCCTAATCTTACCCTAATCCTCAGGGGCTGTGGGAGCTGTAATTACCAGGCAAAAATGCCAAGCATTTGTGATAATGGAGATTGCTTAATGCAAACTCCAGGACGAGGGGTGGGCTGGCAGGCCGCTGTAGTCATGCAGATCGCTGCCAGTGCCTGCAGGCTGGGCAGGGGTGTGTGCTCCCAGAAGACCTGTTATGCACACAGAGGGCTCGGGACCCCAGTTCGGGGGGGCTCAGTGGTCACCAAAGCCTGCAGGTGGCCTTTCTTGCCTTTCCTTTTCATACCATCTCCTAGATTGTGGTGCTTCATCCCATTCTCCTGCCCATATTCCCACACAGTACCCATCCTGTGTCCTTCATGGAAGTTGCTGAAGGCCTTTGCAATACAGGTGGAGAAACTGAGGCCAAGACAGGAATCCTTAGTTAAGAGCCCTCGTGGGGCGTTTCTCTTTCACAGGGGTCTCTTGGAGGTCAGGCACCAGATAGTCTTGGGGCTGGATGGGGTAAATCTCCTAGGGGCTGGGGGTGGGGGACTCCAGCCTGCCTCTGCCCTTCTTCCTGCTTCCCTTCCAGCCCCACACTCCACCCTCCACAGATCCCAGTCGCTGCTTCCCCAGCGAGCCCCTGCTGCTGCCTGAAGCCCGCCCTAGTGTTCTTCCATGCACCTGGTACCTGCCCTCTGGCTCCCCAGGTCCCTCTGTCAAATCCAATCCATCCCACAAGGCCAGCTCTAAGGCCCCTCCTCTAAGAAGCCTTCCTGGACTACCCAGCTGAAAGAGCAAACTCCACCCTCCGAATGCCCACGGGACTCAGTCAGCACCTCTTTCTCAGCCCAGATTCTAGTGGGGGGGGTGCTGGTCATGTGGCCACAGGTTTCTGTCATTGTCACCACCGCCCCCCACACACACACCCCTCCAGTGCTGTTTCCTTACCCCTAGGCCTGGGGCTCCTCCCTCTCTCCTCCCGCTATGTACCTGTCCTTTCCTGGGGACTAAACCCAAGGTCCACCCAGCCACACCTCCAGGCAGACAGCCTGGGCAGCTGGAGGCTAGGGTGGGGAGGAGCTGCCCAAGGTCTCTAAACCGTTGGTTCCGGGTGTGGTTTTGAGATTAAACCTGGCGCCTTTCCTGCGGCCCTTGATAAGGGTGATCCAGGGTGCTTATCTGGCATTTTCTGTTTTAAGGCCTGTTGACATCTGTGAGGTTCAGCGAAGTCCCACCTCCCTGCGGAGCCCTCAGAGCCTTCAGTGATAAATACACTCGCCCCCCCTCCCTGCGGCCTGCTCTGGCGCTCAATGTTGCACTCCCAGGGCACTTGGGGCACTCATGGTCAGCACTGTCCCTGGGCCTGCCCCGCCCCACCCAGCACAGGGACTGCACCTGAGGGGTGCTATTAATAATTATATCAGGACGTTATGTAAACAGAGACTGCCGTGCGCGGGAAGCTCAGTCTAAGGGACGATTGTTCTGTTATTGATTGCGCTCCCATCATTCTTCCTTCAAACTTCCTAGCTCAGATCCTGCTTGGATTTTGTTTGGGGCGTAGAGCTCAGGTGGAGAGGGAACCTGTGTGTCCGGAGCAGTTGGGAGGCTTTTTGGAGGGGAAGGATTGAAGCTGGACCCTGGAGGAGAGCAGGTGGGGAGGGGGGACAGGGGCAAGGGGCCTGGGAGTCTGGGGGTGGCAGGAAGGTCAAGGATGTCAGGGCTGTGTCCTGAAGGGCTTTGAATGTCAGGCTAAGGAGCATGAGCTATGAGCACTAGGGAGCCACGCAGGGTTTCAGAGCAGGGCAGTGGTGGAGCCAAGCTGTTTCAGAAGACTGGTATGACAATAATGTGGAGGGTAGATCCGAGGGAAGAGCTCACTTCTGAGCTGGGGCCATGGAGAGGAGGGCAGGCGGGGGATATCCCGCACGTGAGTGATTCAGCCTGGGGAGCCATGTGGGGGGCCCACGGACCTGCACCCAGGTCCTCTCTCTCCTCCCTGCTTCCTGGCAGGCAGGTCTCGGCCTCGAGCAGCTGTTCTCTGTCTGCTCTTCTGTCGGCACCGGTGGCAGCAGCCCTCCCGGGAGCAGTCTTCACAAAACATCCCTGCCTCATGATGAAGGCTTCCCGCTCCCGCCTGCCTTGGCAAACCATGAAGGAGGGGCCTCAATGTGAGGAAGTGCCCGCGCCTTTGTTCTGGCTCCGGCCATGGCTGGACCCACTGCCCATTGTTTTCCATGCCGCTGGTGACCTTGGCCAGCTGGACAGGACTGGCTGGCTCCCTTGGGCCTGGCCACCTCCAAGTCCACTGTGGAAGACAGCCAGGCTGGCAGGATGGTTTTCAGTCCCTCGGTGGCCTTGAGCAGGGCTCCTGCTCGTGGGGAGACGCAGGTTCCCCATCTGTGTTCTCAGAGTCTGGGACCCCAGCTCTGGCCATTTAGGGTCTCAGTGGGCACCATGGAAACTGCCCAGGAATCCCTATCAGGGAGGAAAGCAAGTTCCCAGCCCCCGAATGCAGACCCACACCTCCTCTATGTCTGCCGGGCCTGTGGGTCGGCGCCCAAGTCTGTCTGCCGTTCTCTCTCTGGGTTTGGGGAATCCTCGCTGCATCTGCCACGGTGGGCGCGGTGAGAAGAGGGGCCTGGCGGGAGGGCGGAGTGGTCATGAGCTTGTGCCTGGGATTTGGCTGCCTAGGTTTAGATCTTAGCTCCAACCCCTCAGTTGTGTCACCTTCGTTAAGCTACAAAACAAACACACAAATAACCCATCTGAACCTCAGTTTCCCTATCTGTAAAATGGGAATAATAACAGCACAGACCTCACAAGGTTGGTGTGAAGATGAAGTGCAAAGTACTCAGAACAGGGCCTGGCGCCCAGTAAGTGCCCAGTAGATGCTGGCTCTTCAGCTGGAGGGAAGGGTGCAGGGATTGGGGCAGGGCCAGCTCACTGAGGTTCAAGAAGTGTGACCATGTGGAATGTCATGATAGAGTGAGGCCAACAGGGCCTTATCTGTGCATTGACCCTAGGGGAGGTCAGCCCCTGTCCCCACACCCTCCCAAACCCTCACTGGAAGGCCAGTCCCTACCCTCCTTTCCCGGCTCTCCCCAGGCCCCATAGCTGCTGGGCCGGCTGGATAAATGCCTTCCTGGCTGGTTGCCCCCCAGGCCGTTCCTCCCCACTCTGGGCTTTGGTCCCCTGCTTGTGAAAGGTGGTTGGACAAGGTGTCCCTGTGTAGCTGCTGGGCCCACAGTGACCTCTCCTGAGACTGAGACTGAGGGCCACAGGGGTGGGCACCATGTGCAGCCCCTAAGGGGCCTGGCACACCAACCTCCCCGGGATGGAGAAGGAGACTGAGTCTCAGACAGCCGGGTGCTCGCCCAGGTCCTGGGGTTCACACATGGCAGATGCCCAAGTCCTCCCTCCATGCTCCTTGCCTCCTGGAGGACTTGCTGGGACGCTGGAAGGCCCCCAAGCAGGGCAGAGGAGAGGGTGGGGCTTCCTGGAGCCCCTCCTCTCCTATCTCCCCTTATTTCCTGAGACGTTGGGGGTTCTGGAAATAATCTGTGAGTGTCCTGGTTTCTGTACCCGTGTGCTATTGTGTGGGAGCCCAGCCTTTCCTTCCATTCAGACCTCTCCCGTGTGAGCAGCCGGGAGAGAGGGATGGGTCGGCGCCCCTGTCTGGCCTGCCCAGAAGGAAGCGGCCCAGCCACCAGCCCAGCGCCCCCTGCGAGCCCTGCTTCCTACGGCCCCCCAAGCCCTCATGGAAAGTACCAAGCGCGTTTTCTTTCTTTGCCACTAAGGCAGACACACCTCGGGTTTATTTGTCTAAGGATTTTCCACTTCCTTTTCTGGAAAGTCGTCAGGGACCTGCACGTTGCTTTCACCACAGAGGAGGCTGGGAAGAGAGGCCTGTGTCCCCCGGAAGCGTCAGTGGGGAAGGCTGAGGACCCAGGAGCCTGGGACCCAGCTGCGCTCACCCTGGCACCCCCTCAGGCTGCAGTGACGCACAAGGCCGCTTGGGGTGGCCTGTCACAAGAACGAATCTGTTCTACTCATGAAGAACCCCAGGCTGCGCAGTGAGGCTGCCCAGCCCTCTCCTCTCCCGTGCCCGGCTCACGCCGCGCCCAGTCACCTTCAGAGGCCTGACTGCCCGAGCCCCTCGTTCAGGCCCCGCTCCCACAGGGACAGGCCTGGGCGGGTGGGGACTCCTGAGGGCAGAGCCTACATCCTCTCCACCTCTGCACCCCCAGCCCGGGAGTGTTCCCGAGGCAGGGTCCAGGCCTCCTCGTCTGCACCACCAGGGAGGGAAAGCAGGGAATCCGCATGGCTCCAGGCTGTGGAGAGAAGACTGGCTCGCACCAGGACATCTTGGGGCGAATCGGTGGCAGGAGGGTGACATGCCATCCCACCTCCACCAGCCTCTGTCTGAGGCTCAGAGCTGGCTGTGGGGACAGGGGCAGTGAGGGAATGTCTGCTGCCCCTCCCATGGCTGGAAGCCCACCCCTCCCATCCCTCTCTGCTTGGACTTTCCTCTCCCCAAACCACCTCCCTTCCTTTACATAAACAGGTCTATCTGCCATGTCCCCTCCTCCAGGAAGCCCTTCCTGATTACTGGGCAGAGGTGGGGCTATTCCGCTGCCCACAGATCCATCTCGCCCCTTCCTGTGGCTCAGGCCTGGATCCCAGCTGCTTTCTCCCTAAACACCCAGGGCTGCACGGTGGCCCATCACTGCCCCAGCTTCTCCTCCGGTGGCTCGGGCGCTTGAGTCAGCTAGTGTCTGAGCCAGTGAGTGGTGAAAGGGTGTTCTCCTATGGGCACTGACGCTGGTGCTAGCCCAGGCAGGGCACCGGGGCTGCTGTTTCATCTGAACCATGACTCTGCATCTGGGACTTACCCTATTGAGGTGTCCAGTCTGAGTCCTTCCCATAGAAAGCCCTGCTATGCTCCTAAAACACAGCCTGCTTTTCAAATCTCCTAACACTAAGATCTGCTCGATTAGTTCCCTGGGCAGCCAGAATCAGGGAAAAGAATTTCTGTTGGTAACAGGCAGCTATCTTTGTTATCTTAGAGTAAGAGTTGGTAAACACTTCTTTCCTTTCTTGCCCTGACTTCCAGGAAGCTCAGATGGAAAGTGATGCTCAGTGGCATTTCTGGTACTATGAGCAGCTTCCTCCCTCTCTTTGGTTTTAGTTTCGCTAGACTGTGATTAGGAGTTTTTCTTGTGACTCGGCCCCTTACTGCTCAAGGTGTGCTCCTGGGCCCACCAGCATCGGCATCACCTGGGAGCTTGTTAGAAATGCAGAATCTCAGGCCCCACCCAGACCCTGCTGCATCAGAACCTGTATGTTAACAAGATCCCGAGGGATTCAGGTTCACGTTAAAGTCTGACAAGCACCAAGGGAGTCCTGAAACGCTTTTGGAACAGACACGAAAGGTGCAGAAGTAAGACCTGTGCTGCTTCTCCCTCCTACCCTGACCTCCCCACCGAAGGCCTCCCCGGCAGCTCTGCCCAAGCCCGGCCCCACCCTTCAAGCCCCACCCTTCAAAGCCAGCCCTTGCTCTGATTTAGCCCCTCAGTTCTGCTCTCTAGCGGGGTCAGCTTACCGAGGGGGGTGGGAGGGGAGCCCTGTTTGTGTGTGGCCTGCAGGGATGATGGGGACCCTCTGGGAGCTGGCTGGCTGCCCCCTTAAGGACCCAAGTGACCCTCCTATGGTGCTGGGCTCTCAGCAGTGAGTGGGGACATCACGGTGTAGCTCAGGCCCCAGGTGCCACAGGAGGGGGCAGGAGCCCAAGGGGCCTAGAGACCTGGGCGTGGTCTGCCCGGGGAGCAGCAGCCCCGGGAGGTGGGTCCTCGGTCCGTGCTCTGCTCCAGAGGGCTGTCTCCGGGGGGAGCACGCATGACCCACGGCCCGCAGGGCAGTGCAGGGGAGGGGCCGTGTTCCCGGGAAGCCACGTGTGAGGGGCTGTCCTGGGTGGGTAGGCTGCCTGAGAAAACAAGGAGGGACACGGGGCAGCACCCAGCCAGGGGGTCAGGGCCTCTGGCAGGGCTTCCTCGGGGCATTCCTGGATCTGCTGGTGTGTGAGTTTAGGCAGCCTTTGAGATCCCTTCAGGTCCCGAGGGTCTCTGATTCAAAGCTCTGCGTCCTCCTGGAAGGCTTGTGTGGCTTCTCCTGCCCTCACCACTCAGCTCTTCCCCACCCTCGCTCGTAACCTTGCCCTGAGCTCTTCTCTGGTCGCCTGTGCTTGTGAGCCTGGGCCCCCACCAGCCTGGGAACCCGGGGCCTGGGCTGCCTCCCCTGACCACGGGTCCTCAGAGGGGTGGGGTGGGGATGGGTGGGAGAGCAGGGCAGCCCTGTGATGCAGGCCTGGCGGGTCCCTCTGTCCTGGCTGGCTCTGGAAGTGGCCACTTCCATGACCTCTGGTTCTCCAGTACAGAGGGCATGGAGAGGGCATCCCGCCGCCCCAGGCTGCAGCCAGCACTGTGGTTATCCTTCTTCACATGCCTGGGCCCGGGCAGGGTCACCGTGAGGGACCTGGGCTTCCCGAGTTCCAGACCCTGCAGCCCCAACCCCTCCGGCCCTGGCTCTCCAAAGGACCCAGTGATGTGAGCCCAGAGTGGGCGCGTGCAGGGAGGAAGGGGCAGCAGGTCCTCCCTGGTCCGCTGTGTGCTCTGCTAGGTGCCGCTCTGCTGTTGGGGGTGAAGAGGCGCAGGCTGAGACTGGTTCCCTGTGTATGTCACTGGGGAAGCCACTTTGGCCCAAGGCCTCAGGGTACCTTGGTGCAATGGGGCCTTTGACCTGAAGGCCCTGCTGCTCTAATGTTCCAATGCCCTGGTGACAGGAGGGCCCTGGAGGGGGTATAAAGGGGCCCTGTGAGGCAGCTTCCCAGGACTGTGGGCAGTGTCACAGAGTAGGAGGTGTGTGTGCTGGGGCGAGTCTGCGGCTCGGGGGGCTGGGGAGCCAGGGGCCCGGGGCAGGGGGCCATGTCATCATTTTCTCATTAGGCGAGACAGCGATCTGCCCGTGTGAGATGATCTTGCTGGCCCTGTGGGCTCCAGGAATGTTGGCTTCACATGAATAGACCTTCCAGACGGACCACAGAGGGAGGGGCCCTGCCCACCCTCCTAGGCCTTGTACCATCAGCCCCTGACTATGACATCTAAGGGGGTGGAAGAGCTAAAGAGGGTGGTCCACAGCTGGGCCTGCCACCCCTGCTCCGTGAGGGCCAGCACACCTCTGCTGACGCTGCCTGGTGGGCTGGTGGACTGCTGGTTCCACTCGGCTTTGAAAACCTCCCCGAGCTGCCCCGCACACTGAGCCTGCCCCCACCTGGCTGTGAGCAGAGAGCTAGGTCAGCCCTGGTCCCCACCACTGCCCAGGCTACAGGGTGCCGTCTGGAGTTAAAGACACTAGGACATGCATAGTGCAGTAGTGTCCCCAAGAGTGGGACCACAAGGCAATGCAGTCACAGAAGTGCCCATAGCTCCTCTCCTCCACCATTGAAACTCAGCTCGAGGTAACAAGATGAGATGAGGAAGGTCCCCAGATGATGAGCAGCACAGGTGGCAACAGCTGTGAGCACTGAGAAGGGCCAGACAGGGTCTAGGGGCCCCAGGGAGCAGAGGCCACAGTGTACGTGGCAGGGGGACTCATAGGTGGGAGGGGTTAGTGACCACAATGTGCATTACTCGGTGTGTGGTGTGTGTGCATGCATGCGTGTTTGGGCACACATGTTTGTATGTGTGTATGCATATGGACAGGTGTACAACACATGTGTGATGTACCCCGTGTGTTCACGTGTGCACACTGTGTTTCCGTGCATGTGCATGTGTGTGCAAGCATGTGTTTGAGTGTGTACATGCAGCCCATGCACTCTCAGAGCAGGAGGAAAGGACAACTAGGCCATATTGCAGCCCACGAGGCGGGTGTTGTGACTTGGAGGGCAGGCAAGAGGGTTAGGGACACAAGCCCCAGCCGAGGCTTGTTGCAGGGCTGAGTCCGAGCACAGCGGAACTCGTGCTTGTGCTCGTCTCTGCCCCGCCCTGTGCGCTGCTGGCTGGTGGTGGTGGCGGCAGTGGTGTTGTCAGGGCCACGTTATGACTTCTGTGGGTCCCAGGTTCTTTTGCCTTCATGGGCCCCTTGCTCCATACATAAAGATATTGGAAATTAGATTTTACAACTGCATTGGCATAAAGATGAACACATTAATCCTGGGACTCAGGTGGTGGTGTGAGCAGAATTACACTAGAGCTCTGGTGCCCGCTGGCATCTAAGCAGTTCCACCATCGGGCTCTTGAAGGAACTGAGGCTGTCCCCGGCAAGGCATCTGCTCCTCAGCTGGAACTCTCTTGGCTCTGCGTGCCGGAAACACGGAATAAGAAGCTAGAGGGGCTTTGGGCCTTGGAAGCACCTGGCTTGCTCCGGCAGCAGGATCCAGGGCAGGCGAGGACACCCGGAAGATGTGACTGGCCCGCAAGGTGGCAGGAGCAGCATCAGCCGCCTTGGTGGTTCTTAGGCGGAGCCAGAGCCGAGGAAGAAGCAGCGGCAGAGCCAGTGGGAGCCGGGAGAGGGTGGGCCCAACAGCAGGGGCCAGACAGCGTGGGCGCAACCCGGCAGGGAGTCACTGCCAGAGAGCCTGGACTCCGTCCCTGGGGGACTCGCTGTGAGCTCCTCCCAGGGACACAGGCTGGGGTGAGGGGTGGGGGGCTCAGGGGAGCTTGATGCCCCAGAGTCCCGGGGCGGTTCAGGGACCTCAGTGTTGATGGAGTGGTCGATGTGCCTCTACATTGGCTCAGTTTGGAGACATGAAAGTGTCAGGTCCTGGAGCGCTGGGGACAGGAGGTGGCTCTCCTGTGGATACTGTGGCAGCCCAGGCCTCTTGGCTCCTGGTCAGGGAGGGCACTTTCCTGAGTCCTTGCTGGAGTCTGAGGAGGAGGGGGCCTTGTCAACCAGAGCAGGGAGGGGGAAGAGGAAGGCTGTGGCCCTGACCCACCAAGAGACCCTGGGGCATGTTACCTTTCCTCTCTGAGCCTCAGTTTCCACAAGCACAAAATGAGGGCATCAGATCCAATGCCATCTGACCTGTGTCTCCCAGTCTTGATGCTTTATAACCTACCAAGGCCAAGATGGGAGGATTCTGAGGGATCCCAGGGCAGGTGGAGCAGAATGGGAAGCTGCAGGGGTGGCCGGGCCCAGGGGAGAGGAGGAGTCCAGTGGGACGTGCTCCTAAACCATGAACACACGACACTTCCTTCCTGGGCCCCACAGTGCCCAGGCTGCTCCAGGCAGAGCCCTCGTCCTGCCCTGCCTTCCCCAAGGGTGTGGGCTGGCAGCTCAGCACAAATGCCACCACCAACTTTTTCTGCACATAAGGGATGCCCGCCCTCCCAGGCCAGCAGGGATTCCCCACCCGCAGGGCAGGGCTGGGGAAAATGTGACTTCACTCCTTCGAGGACGACCGTCTGCAGTCCCAGCAGAGTTGGTGTGGAGCTGGAGGCAGCCCTGTCTTCTCAGGACACGCTGATTCAGGTCCAGGAGCTCAGCCCGACTCTTGAATCTCTTCTTCTATCCCGGGATGTGGTACCTCAAACCTTCCTATCCCTTAACTGGGCTAACGGCCATTTCTTCCATCCTGTCTCTGTGGCTCATCCCCTGTGGCATCAAGCAGGGGCCGTTGCTGGAGAGTTGATGATAAAACATCAAAACAGAAAATCCTGCTTTCCAGAAATAGGGGCCCCTGCCCCCTCCCAGAGCAGCAGGGAGGGGTGAGGGTGGGGCAGGGAGAGAAGTGCACGGGACGCAGTAGCCCAGAAAATTGCTAAACTGTTCCGCCCCTGGTGAATCACCGGTGGCCCGCTAAATCTGGTTCTGATTTAAGAGAGATCCTGTGACCCTGAGCCACCCCGAGAGTTATCTGTCAGATGGGGAGGAATGCACAGGCTTTGAGAGGTGGGTACCCATCTCGCAGGGGTGGGGGACCTGTGGCCTTGAGGCAACATGTGGCCTTCTAGGTCCTTAAGTGCGGCCTTTTGACTGAATCCGAATTTTATAGAACAAATCCTTTTATTAAAAGGGGTGCAGCAGAGAAAGATGAAGCTTTTCTTGCCTCCTTAAAAAAGAACAAGCTTGAAATCAGAAGGGCACAGGTTCCCCACCCCTGCCAGATGCTTTGTGGATCAGCCCCGCCATGCCCAGCCCTGCGCTCGGCTCTGCCGGGGGCGCAGCCTGCAGGGAAGCAGATGCCCAGGCCTTGCCCTCAGGGCCCCACGGACAACGTAGGGACAGCAGTCCTGGGGGAGAGAGAGGTGCTCCGGGGAGGAGGGGTGAGGCTGGTGTGGCTGGGAGCGAGGATGAAGGCGCTGTGGTAGGAAGAAGAGTGTGGGTGCCAACACCCAGCCTGGTGCGCCAGCTGCATGGGAGCCTGGGCTGCTGTCTAGAACGGGAAGGGGTGCGTGGCGAGGGCCTTGCAGGGCATCGCAGGGAGAGCAGGCCCTGGGGCAATCCCATCTCCTTTGTGGGTCTCTGTGCTCCAGGCCTGGGTACCCCCTTGGCTCCCCCAGGTTTGGAGGGGACCTGGCCTTGCTTCGCACGAAAGATGACTCCAGACTGACACTGAGTCTGGCCTCCTGTGGGGACAGGCCTGTCGGGGTGGCCAAGAGCCCGGGCCTGCAGGTCAGAGTCGGGAGAGGGGTGGAAGCAGATGCCCTGGGGAGGAGGTTTGCAAAGGAGCTGGAGCCACTGGGCAGTTGGGAGGGAGTCGTGGGGAAGGGGGTTTTCTGATTCCTGCCACCCCCTGTCCAGCACCCTCAGGGGCCTGTCTGCCCCCCTCCATCAGTGCTTTCTGCCCCAGTCCTGGAAAGCCTAAGTGATTCCAGAAAATTCACCCGAGCTGTGGGAAGGTGATGGTGACTAGATGGTCAGGACTGACTGTGTCCGAGTCCCTCCCACCCCACACTCCGTCTTCCCAGTAGCCCTCCCGGAGAGGATGAAGTCATTGCTTCCCATAGTCGGCCTGTGGGTGGGAAATCCCTGCTGGGCCCAGAAGCAGGGTCCAATCCCCCTCGGCCCCTGCCCTGCTCCTCGCAGAAGCTTCTGGCTAGTGACAGCCTTGGCCACGCCCGAGGTGGACCCTTAGCCACTCCCCTCTAGACAAAACCTGAAGTTCTCCCACCGGATCCCTGAGGAGACGGGCCCAGACAGCCCTGGGAACAGCCGGCTCTCACTGGAACGTGGGTCTCCTGGGCACGTCAGGAAGGCGGCACATCTGGAAAAGCGTTCGGGAGCCTGTTGCCGCCAGCAGGGCCAGACAGCGCCCAGGCCAGAAAGGCCTCAAGCCCCGCCCAGGGCTCAGGAGCTGGGCGGGGGGGGGGGCGGGGATGGCGGTCTGGGGGCTCTGGAGGCTGGGCCAGTGACACCGTCCATGGAGAGGTGTGGGAGCCAACAGAGGGTGAGGGGACAGCGTTCGCCCAGTCAGGATGCACTGGAGGCGAGCTGGGTTGGACACAGCCCCTGCCTTCCAGAGCAAGCTCCCTGGGCTAGCAGGGGACTCTGGCCACCCTCGTAGCTTCTCGGTGCTCCCTCTTAGTGCAGTGCTTCCTTTCCTACCCTCTTGCCCCTGCCAGTTATGCAGGGACGTGGAGGCTGTGCCCTCAAGCCCCCCACCCTTCCTGGCACTTCTTGGGGCCTGCAGCCGTGCCCTTGTACTTGTTTCTGGGCCAAGAGACCTGGGTTTTCTCTCTGGTAACCAAGTCTATTGGGGGCCCTTCCTGACAGGTGGGCAGAGAACCAGATGTGGGCTCTTGGGTTGGGTGGTCCCGGGTTCTAATCCTGGCTCTGCCTTTCCTTGGCAAATCACTATCTGAGCCTTCCAGGGTTGTGGGAAGACAGGCCTCAGCCAGATGCTGTTTCCCTGCTTCCTTCCTTCTCTGCTTGGCCTGGATTTGTGGCAGACCAGGGAGAAGGAGGTGGAGGGGTTGTCAGCCTTCCTGCGCCTGGGGCTGCAGCAGCCACCTTTCCCCCTTTCCCATCCAGATGGTCAGGCATGGCCACAGAGGCCCCTCGGCATGGGGAGATGGCGGGCAAGTGAGGTCCGCATTAGCATTCCTGACGAAGCTTGCATTCTGGTGGCGCCTCCTGGTGACGGCAATGCCTTCATCCAAAGGAACAGAGCCATATGGTGGCATTACAGCAGAGGCCACACTGGCAAGGGGGAGGGGGCAGGAGATATAGGGGGTGGCAGGGTGGTGCCCTGAGGACCCTCACACCTTCCTGAGATTGGTGGGCACCTGATTGGCCTGGGCAGAAGTGCTTTGCCTCACCTGTTACCCTGGGTCCCCTTCCTCCTGCCCTGTGCCAGGGCAAGGTGACTTCTTCTGAGTACACACTCACACTCACACACAGTCCACAGTCACGCTCAGCCAGAGTGTCCTCCCAGAGCCTGCAGGCCACATGCTGGGATGAAGCTCCGTGAGGACAGGGAGCTGGTCTGTCTGGTCCGCAGCTGTCCCCCGTACCCAGAGCAATGTCTGGCACATGACACATGCTGAGCACATATTTGCTGGATAAATTAGGGAGTTCCAGGTCACTCTCCCTACAGTAGCACATCATGTACCCTCAGCTGTGTGGTGGATGCCGACCTGTGGACACTGTCAGGGACACCCAGATGCACACAGGCCCTTATTGCTGCCTCTGCCCGGTGCATGGCCACACCAGCCTGAGAACAGGAGCGCCTGGGGCCTGAGGCCAGCTCTCCCCCTGCCACTGTCCTCAAGTGCTCTCGGCGGGGTCTCAGTACCTGCCAGCCTCCGAACTCAGCACCAAGCAGAGCAGGGTGGGGACAGGTGTGGGCTCTGTCAGGATCCAGGAAGCCCAGGGGGAGGAGCAGGATGGCATATGTATCCCTCGGTAGACACGGTCTGAGGGAGAGAGCCCAGGAGCCCATGGCCTGAAGGGAAGTGGTCTTGTCCCAGAAGACCCCACAGCCTGAGGGCGCCACTGCCTGCCCCGCAGGGGCCCGGTCTGCAGGAGAAACACGCTGTTGTCCGAGGCCCCAGTTCGAGGGAATCCTGGTCCTGCAGAGAGCTCTGGTCCAAGGCCCTCAGGAACGGACCATAGAACTCTGCATGTGGGCCGGTGTCACCGCCAGGGCACAGGGCCAGGAGCCAGGGGCATGAGGGAGCCCCCAGGAATGCAATGCTGAGCCGGGGCTGCCCCGAGTGAAGGGTGTGGAGGAGGCTCTGGGAAGTGGCCCAGTGGGGCCGGTTCCCTCTCTAGGGGGGTTAATAAGGCACCAATTACCTCTGGCCACCCAGGCTCCCTGACCAGGCAGGGCCCGCCGGCCACCACGCTGACACCCGCCTCAGGCCCACTGTGTCCCATACGCCCAGGCACGTAGGTGAAGGCAGCTCCCCACCTCCACCCCAGGTGGCCTCCTGCTCCCAACAAGCACGCACCAGGCTCTCCCAGAGGGTGGGAGGTGGGGGCTGGTGTCACTGTCCTCAGGATGGCCCCCGATGGGAGGCACAGGACCCACATGTTCACCCTGCCCTGCCCCAGCATATTAGAACTCAGAGTCCTTTCCCTCGCTGGGCCTCAGTTTCCCACCTATAAATGGGCGAGGCCAACACTCCCGAGTAGGACTGTGGTGGGCCGGGCAGGAGGTGGGAGGAGAGGGACCCAGATCACCAGGCCTTTCCAGCAGGCCACAGAGGGGCCTCCCTGCGGGGCCGGCCCTTCCAACATGCTGCGTGCAGCAGGCCAGCCAGCCGGGCGGCGTCCTGGCCCTGAGGTCCAGATCCTTGCTGTGGTCTGCTGCCCTGAGCCTCTGGGCCAGAGAGGCCGGGGCATCTCCCCCGGCTGGGGACTTGTTGGGGTCCTCCCTGTGCCTCCCCTCTCCCAGCTCATCTCCCCTTTTCTGCCTCTTGGCTCTGGCTCCAGTCCTGTCTCCCCTTTTAGTTTGTCCTTTTCACCCTCCAGGCTCTTCCATCTCTGTCTCTCGGCCCCGCCTGTCTCACTGTCTCTGGCTGGGGATCTGTCTCTTTCTGTCACTTCCACTTCCGCTCTGATTCCATTCCCTGCTCCTCTTTCGCTCTCTGCCTGTCTCGCTGTGTCTCCTCCCCTCTGTCTGTGTCTCTCTGTCTCCCTCTTTCTCCCCTGCTCACCTCCTCCCTCCTCTCCTCTCCTCTCCTCCCAGCCCCAGGTGGGCTCCTCTCCTCCCGTCTCCCAGACCGGCCAGCGTGTCTGCCTGTGAGAGCAAAGTCTCAGACTGTCCCATTCTTCCCGCTTGGTTCACATTGCTCCCGAGAAGTTTGAGGGCTTCTAGGGTGGGGGCTCTCCAGTACCCTGCCTATCTCAGCACGCAGGGTGGCCCACAGACAAGCTCTCTGCACCTCCATGCCCTCATCGCTGCGGTGGGGCATAGGCTGGTGGGGCGGGGGGCTCTGGGACATCCCCAAAGTGCCGAGCATTGGCCAGCCTGGGCTGGGGTGTGGGAAGCCCAGACTGCCCCTCTGGACCCCTGGGCGCTCTGAGGTGGGATGGGACCCGGGACAGCAGGATCAGGCGCCTGTCTCCAGGGAGTGCAACGTCCACACTCCGAGTCCAGCCCGTCCACCCGCCCCCTCTGGAGTGCCTGGCTCTGCCCTTGGGCACCCCCTGGGCTTAGCACACGGGGCGGGGACACCTGGATTTCTCTGGCCCCCTGAGCGGGGCCAGCTTGGAGGAATTTCCCAAAGCCTATTAGAGCACCGGCTGCCTCCCGCCTGCCTCCCCGGGCTGGGCAGGGCTGAGGGCGGAGGGAGAGAGCGAGGGAGGGGGAGAGGAGGAAGAAAAAAAGTTGGCAGGCCGACAGCAGAGCCGAGTCTGCATCCATCCCGAGAGGAGGCCCGTGCGGTGTGGGGCGGGCCGGGCGCGAGGAGAGGCCTTCCTCCCTTTGTGCTCCCCCCGCCCCCCCAGGCCTATAAATAGGCCCAGCCCAGGCTGTGGCTCAGCCCTTGGAGGGAGCTGAACACCAGGCAGTAGTCTCCAGCCAAGCCCCCCGCCAGCATGGCCAGCGAGTTCAAGAAGAAGCTCTTCTGGAGGGCGGTGGTGGCCGAGTTCCTGGCCATGATCCTCTTCATCTTCATCAGCATCGGCTCTGCCCTGGGCTTCAACTACCCGGTGGGGAGCAACCAGACGGCGGTCCAGGACAACGTGAAGGTGTCGCTGGCCTTCGGGCTGAGCATTGCCACGCTGGCCCAGAGCGTGGGCCACATCAGTGGCGCCCACCTCAACCCGGCCGTCACGCTGGGGCTGCTGCTCAGCTGCCAGATCAGCCTCCTCCGGGCCTTCATGTACATCCTGGCCCAGTGCGTGGGGGCCATCGTCGCCACCGCCATCCTCTCGGGCATCACCTCCTCCTTGCCCATGAACTCGCTCGGCCGCAACGACGTGAGTGGGGTGGCCCCAGGCTTGGGGGTTCTGGAGTGGTGCTGAGAGGGCATGGGTCCCATCCTCTGCCCATTGTGCAGATGGGCTCACTGAGGAACAGAGAGGACGAGAGGTTGCCAGAGGTCATGTAGACAGGTGGGGTCAGAGTTGGGGCTGGAACTCGGCTATGTCTGCAGCCCAGAGCCTGTTTCCTGCCAGGCACTGGGGGAAGCTGAGATCCAGAGAATAATGGTCTTGCCAACGTCCCCTGTGGGACATCTGTTGTGGGGAGTGAGCTTTGGAGGCAGCTAACGTGTGGGGCAGCAGCTTGCAGCCCTTGGCGGTAGTTTCTCGACACTCCCCAGCCCTGCCCGCGGCCAGCGCTCTCCTCCTGCAGCCCTGCACCCCGGGGGAAAGTTTGCCGCCGTCCCAGCCACCCTGCACCAGGTGCCCGGCGTGTCTGCGGCCAGTTCTGCAAGTGTGTGCACAGGACTCCCTCTTGGAGCCACCCGGGCCTCCAGGCAGCCCCCCACATTCACACAGGTTCCCAAAGAAACTGCCCCCCAGGAATCAAGAAAAAAAGTCCCCTCCCAGTCCTTGGCCCCTGGGAGTGGGACAGAGATAAGGGCGTGAAAGCCCTTGCTGGAGCTGCTCAAGGTGGTTTTCCTGGATTACAGTGTGGGCTGGGGGCAAGGGGTGGGCCCGCTTCCGGGCATGGCGAGGCATGGCGAGGCATGGCGAGGCATGGCGAGGCATGGCGAGGCATGGCGTCGGTGTGTGAGAAGGGGTGTGGGCCCCTGTGCCGGCACGGGTCTCTCGGCTTGTGCGAACTGTGTGCACGTCTGTGCTGCCGTGTGAGGGTGTGGGGGGCGAGTGTGTAACCGCATGTGCCCACTGCTCCTGGCTTGAGTGGGGTCTGGGCTGGGGTCACTAATGACAAGCAGATGTTGGCGACTGGGTGGCAGCTGCTGAAATGAATTCCTCTTGGGCCGCTTAGCACAGCTAATTGGCCGTTGGCGGCAGCTGCCTGCTGTCGCAGACCTGGGCTTTTCCAGCTCCTCAGCCAAGTGCAAGCTCAGACTGTGCTTGGGCCACAACAGGGGGCAATTTGGCCTGAGAGGCTGGGGACGGCTTGGAGGAGGTCTCAGAGGGCCCAAGGGACAGGCAAGCAGGCTTGGGGACGCCCTCTCAGGGAGGGAGCGAGGCAAAGAAGCAGAGAGGAGGAATCGCTTCTAGAGACACGAGGCTGGCGGGGTCCCGGCAGGGCAGGCAGGTGTGGGGACAGTGCCAGAGCCTGCAAGGGCCCCTTAGATTTGGCAGTGGTGATTACAGCCGCTGTCCTCTCTTGTCCCAGCCAAAGTTCAGATCCTGGGGATGGCAGCGAGGGAGGCCAGGTGAAGGTCTGGTGCAGAGGGCAGCTGGCATGGCCCTGCTGAGGGGCTTAGCACTTGTGTCCCAGTGACACCTCACCCAGACTCCTTTGGAGCCAACCTCTGCTCACCCTGAGATTGAAGATTAGCCCCGTGGGCTGCAGTTTAGACTTTAGCCGGGGAAGATGTGGCTGCAGTGGTTCTAAGGGGCAGAACTCAGGCAGGCCACAGCCCTGGCCCCGTGGGTCTCAGTCTCTTCAGTGGGGCAGAGCTGGTGACCTCAGGGGATTCCGCTGGGTAGGGTCAAGTTCACACTGGGGTTTGGCTGGGCACGATGAGGGTGGGGAAGGGTTCCCATAGGGGACAGGTCGAGACTCCCAGGCCTTCTGGCCCCATCTTGTTCCTCCCATCTCAAGGGACAGACCCTGTGCACCTGCTGGCAAAGGCTTTGCACCCTCCGCTATGGGCATCCCAGGCAGAGGCGGGAGGGCGGGGCCCCTTCAGTGCCATCTGGATCTGGCCACACCCTGCTCTGGTGCCCCGTTCCTTCCCTGGCCTCCATTTTCCAGAGTCACCCTGATATCTGGGCCAGGCTGGGCAGGTTGCAGATGGGGGAGGAAGAGGAGTAGCCTAGCGTGGGGCCAGCCCCGGGCTGGGGGCAGGTGTCGGGTTCAAGGGCGTCTGCTGCTGGCTCCCGGCCCTGCCCCCGCTAGCGGCTTACTTTGTTGCCTTGGGCTTATCACCCATCCCTGGGACTGGCAGAGAGGCCCCGAGGGCAGGCCCAGGAGGGAGCAGGGCAGTGTGGGGGCTCGAGTGCTGCCCTGTCCAGACAATGGAGGGCTGGGGTTCAGGAGCACAGCCTGGGGCTAGAAACAGAGAAGGTGCCCCCCGAAAGGGCTCCTGTCAGATGCTGGCCCTGGGCTCTGGAGGAGCCTGGGGATGGCCTTGGGGCCTCAGGAGGGGCGGGGAGAGCCTGGGCAGCAGGCCACACACTCTAGCGGCCCCTCTGGCCCTGGGCTCCACCCTGGCCGAAACCTGGGTGGGGCAAGTTGTTGGCATGGAGATTTCCGAGGAAAATAGGGAAAGAAGTGGCAGGAAGCGGTTGGGGTGAGTCAGGGGGTGTCCCCCAGGGACATGGTGGGGACAACTTTCTCCTGACTGAGTCAGGGCTCAGGATACACCCTGGAGAGACCGTGGGCCTTTGCTCAGCCTGCAGGGTCCTGGCTGATTCTAAAACCCAAACCCCAATTTTGGCCAAGGATGAGAGTTCCTGAGGCTGGAGTGGGCACTCAGGCCTATGACATCACACAACGGCCCTGGCCCGTGTGGCCCAAGGTCCCACCTGTGAGATAGGGACATTGCAGGGCATGGCTGGGCCCTGGGAAGTGGTAGATGCTGGTGGACTGGAGTCCTGGCAGGTGCTGGCTTTTCTCATTCCTCTGCTCTGGGGCTCGCTCCCCCGGGGCCTGCTGGGGGCAAGTGCAGGGCTGAGTCAGCCAAGGAGATAAGCCCTGCACAGCTGCCTGGAAATGGGGCAGGAGGCAGGTGTGATAAGAGGTGTCAGGGCGGGCAGGAACTTCTGAACTTGACGGGTGGGAGAGCCGGGATGGCTTCAGGGAGGAGGTGCCACGCGAGCCTGAATGTCGGGGCTCTGGAGAGGGAAGGGGCTTCCTGGCAGAGGGACTGTGTGAGCACAGATGTGGAGGCAGTGGGGACCACGGCCCAGGAGTGTCAGGTGTGGCCAGACTCGGGGGTCATGGTGGGAGGGTGGGGCTCTGAGTCTGTGATTTCAGCCCCCAGGGGGCTCAGGCAGAGGAACCTCTTTTTGGGGTCTCCTCTCAGCTCTGCTGATTCAGGGCTGACTGCTGGAGAAATGCTTCCACCTGCAGCAGCAGCAGGGGACTGACCCCAGCCCTAAATCTCCTCCTTCCCTAGTTTCCAAGGCCTCGGTTTCCCCAACCATAGCCAGCAGTTCTTCCGGGGGCCCTGGCACCTCCCCCAGAGCTCGGAGGTGGGCTGGGGAAAGGGGAGGCAGAGTTTCCGATGTCCCTGCCCAGCCCGGCCTGCCCAGGGAGGGGCTGGGGGCTGGGTGGTGGTGCCACAGCTGGGACATGTAATTACTGTTTCCAGCCAGAGCCAGATGAGGGGGAGGGCACAGAGAGAGCTTTGCGGTGGAGGCTCCCTCACCACGGAAAATTCTGAGGCTGTTTCCCCCGTTAGAACCCTCAGAGCTGCCCAGCCAGTCCCAGGGTGCCCCCTCCCCCGCCAGGACACTTGGCCCTGACCAGGGCTTGCCCTGGGGACATGCATCTATCTGAAGGAGCGATGCTCTGAGAGAGGACAGGACACACTGAGGGGACTCGCCCCACCCCACCCCCCGGCCACAGTCTCCTCTCACACCTCGTGCCCCACTCTGCTCCAGGCGGCCTTCCAGCAGTGCAGGTGGGGCCACTAGCTCATTGCAAGACAGTTCCACGTGGTCCTCCCTGACTTGAGGGCCCAGACGGTGCTCCCCATTTCCTCTAGGGGCCCCACCAGGCAGGGGCCCTGGTCCCTACTCCCTGGAAGCACCAATGGGTCTGGGGTCTCTGCAGTGGCTGGGATCTGGAGGTGTGGGCAGAAAGACGCTGTCCATGGACCCCACACGTGGCCACGGACTCTCCCTGGGGACCGGAGGGGCTCCTTGTCCAGTGGAATGGTGCCCAGGGGGTCAGCGAGGGGCTGTCTTCACTCAGCCAAGGAGCTGCAGTTCAGGGAGCCAGCACACCCTGAGGCTGGAACCCCTAACTCAAAAGATGACAGAAAAGGCTGGAAACTCCCCCCGGCCTTTTTAGCGGTTTCAGTGCCTGAAATCTCACCATCGGGGCCCCCTGAGAGGCACATTTCTGCTCCGTAATGAGGGATTTTTTTCTTTTTAGTGGAGAAGGGGCTGCCTCTGAGTCAATAAGCTCCCTGTCGTTAGGGGTGTGCAGGTAGAAGCTCTCTGGTGGGGAGGCTGCCCTGGGGGCACCTGGCCTGCAGGGGTGCAGCGGGGTGGCTGGGAGGTTCCGTGACTCAGGCTTTGTGCCATGCTGAGACCAGCAGCTCCGATGGCCCTGTGAGGGTCCTGCATTTAGGTTTCTGGATCCTGGCCCGGAGAGTGACGGCTCAGTGACAGGCAGGGAGGGATTCTGGGGACTTTCTGGGGCTAGAATTTGGGCCAAGGCCTCCATTTTACAGATGGGGAAACTGAGGCCCGCAGAGGCATGGAGGCTTGTCAAGGTGGTACAGTGGGTGTGTCAGAGCTGGACCACGTCCCCAGCCTTCTGCTTCCCAGCTCTTGACTGTTTCTGTGGCTCCAAAGTGTACACACAGTGCACAAACAACACGTGCACACACACGTGCTTACATGTGCTCACACATGGGGGGTGGAACACGCACAGGACACAGAGCACATTCTCAAGACTGGGTGGTCCCACTCGGGCCCTGGAACCCCAGGAGGGTGGGGTAGGGGTTGCTCAGAGCCTCTTCCTTTCCCTGCCCTGGAGTAAGGAAAAGAGGGAGGGAGGGAAGGAGGAAGCCATTGCTTTGTGTATTGTTTCTTGTCAGGAAGACGAATGGCTCTGGGAGCAAATAAAGGGCTCTTTGAGACCTGCTGCTCTCACTCCAGGGGGCTCCTTCCCTTCTCTTCCTCCTCCCCTCTCCAGCCAGGAGCGGCACCTGTGTGGGTGTGTGACACACGGGGACATGGTGACACACACAGACACAGCGATGCAAACACACAGCGCAGCCTTGCAGGGCCTCGTGCTGCCCAGAGCGCACTGCCGTGAGAGCTGGTGCCCGAGTCGTGGCTCTGCCCAGGGATGGCCGAGGCCGCCTGGCCAGCACCTGATCAGTTTGTCTAAATGTCCCACAGGGGATTAAAAAGCGTGTATATGCTCTCATTTTGGGTTTTTCATATTTCCCTTAAATGAAGCTTGTTAATTATGTGGTTCAAATCTGCCGTGTTCATGTTACTGGTATTTTTTTGATTGCTTCATTCTGTCGGTTTTAAGGGAGGATTGTGAAAATCTCTCACTCTGATAGTGATTGATTCTCCTTGTAATTCTGTCAATTTTTGCCTCATTAATTGTAGGCCATATTGTTTGGTGCATACAGGCTGGGGATTTTTGTAGTCCTTTTATAGATTTTTTAAAATATTTAGTTATTATGTAAGAAGCCGTGTAAGGTCTGTCTAATAAAAAAGAGAGAGAGTCACCCTGGACACAGGTGACCATCCACAGATACAGCAGACACTGATCTAAAAGACACACAGAGGCACACAAAGCGGTGAGTACCCCGCGTACACGTGTGAACAGGCATGGAGGAGTGACATGCTGAGGCCCAGGAAGGTCCCCCAATACTGAGTGCTGAGTCCTGGAGGCACTGGGGCGGGTGGGGCTGCCTCAGTGTCTCCTGTCTCCTGCCCCTCAAGAGTGAATGCTCAGAGCCCCAGTCGGGCCTACCTCTGGAGCGGGCTGCTCCCCGAGGGTGGGCTGCCAGAGTGCCCAGGCTGAGTCAGGGGACCTGGGCCTTGGAAGTCACTCTGGTTGGCCTGCCCATGGGCCGCAGGGAGGGTTCAGAGCCTATTGCCTGAAGAGGTCAGCGTGGCTGCCCTAGAGCTTGAGACACGCTGGCAGACATAGAGCCACCTTCTACCAGCTCCCCAGCCCACGCTGGGAACAGCCAGGGTTGGCTTGTCAGTGCGAGGTGGCACAGATGGTGGGACAAAGATCCTGGCTGTGCTGTCTCCTCCCTGGGCCTCGGCCTCCTCGTCTGTCGTCTTACCGAGAGTTTGCACAGGCTGCCCTATGGGGCCCCCAGAAGCTAATGACTGGCCCGTCAAGTCTCCCAGCTAGGAAGGGAATAAAAGAGCCTGCGTCCAGAGAGCTTCTCTGGAGCCAGGCTGCCTCTAGCAAGGGTGGGAGTTCTAGAAAATTGGCATTCTCTGCCACTTCTGTCACCACGCAGTGAGCCTCCCTGCAGAGGTGTGGGCAGGGGATGGCGATGGTCCCCCGTCCTGTGCTCGCCGGGCTCCCAGGCCAGGAGGAGGTGAGGCGCCCCACGGGCCGCAGGAGATTCCTTTCCTGCAAGACGCCCAGACCGTTCAACGAGGCACGGCGGGGCTGGGTGGGGGCAGAAGTTAATTGCAGCCAGGGACCCAGCCGGGAAGGCTTCCAGGAGCGGGTAGGGTCTGAGCAGTGGGCTTAAATGGGTTCAGTATGCAGATAGAGCTTTTATCTTTGATTGTTGTGGATTTTATATAGCTTACACTTGCATTCACAAAACTGTTACTTTTTTTTTTTTTTTGCCTCAATCGGTGAAATATAAGAACTGGGCCAGGTGAAACTACCTGGGGATAGGCAAACATGTATTTTTTTCATTAACAAGTGACCACAACTGGGATTGGCCGTATTTAAGCAATTTTTTAAAATTTAATGGGTTGTAAACAGCAAAATAAGTTTCAAATTTTTTACCTGCTCTTTCCTGGACATTAAGTTTCAATAGGCCTTATCTGTCACTTTTAATTGTGAATTATCAAGTTTTTCCAGATGTGAGTAATGCAAGTGTATTGGTCGAAGGAAGGTTGGCAGCAGGTGCTGAAGCAATCCGGGGAGGCTTGCTGGTGGCGGTGTGGTGGTGGCGGGTACTGGAGTGGAAAGTTATCGGCCCACGTGGTTCTCAGCGGCCAGCAAGAGGGTACATTCCTGAGTTCCCAGGGCAGATGGCTGTCCCCTCCCCTTCCCAAGGACCCTGAGCACTCAGCCTGGAACTGTGACCCCCTGCTCTGTTCCCTGCCTTGGGGTAGGGGCTGGGATGCCCAGATGTGGTTAAGAACCAGAGTGGGAGATGAGCCGCCCTGGCCGTATCTGTGAGAGGGGCGGGGTGGGGATGGAGGGAGTCTGAGGCAGGAGCCACTTACAGGGATGGCCCCTTAATCAGCCAGGAAGGGCTGGTTTCAGGCCTGCTGCCAGCTTGCTATTAGGGCGGCCCTGGAGATCAGAGGAGAGAGTAGAAGGAGCCATGGGCTTCCAAGTGCGCAGACACAGAGGCGTGGGCCTCACAGGTGTGACGGGGCGGCCATCACTGCCAGCCCGGCCTCGCAGCCTCGCCTCCATCCAGCCCGTCCCAACCCGGCAGGCCTCGGCCAGCAGCTCAGCTACCCTCCCTCTCATCTGCACACCCCTGTGCAGGCAGGGCCCCTCCCCCTCTGCCTGTCCCCAGCCCTGTGCATGCGATGAGAAAGCACCAGAACAAGAGCCACGACTGCCTGGTCCCTCCTGCCTCTGCAACCCTTTCCACGTGCCCCAGACAGCCCCCATTGCCTTCGAACGTCCCAGCTGCTCTGGAGAGTGGCCAGGGACAGTTATATCCACTGTGCAGTTGGAGAAAATGAGGACCAGAGAGGGGACAGGCCACGCCCATGGTGCCAGTAAGTAGAAGAGTCAGGACCTGAACACAGGCCTTCTGCCTCCCTGGCCCACACTTGGGGCAGAAAGAGAACCGGGCATTGCCAGAGGGCTGGCAGACCTAAGGGGACACAGCTCTGGGGTCACCAGGACAGGCCCGGAGCTGGGGCTGCAAGGCAGGGGAGGGGATGTGAGTCATTTCGTGTAACCCAGGGCTGCAGACAAAGGCGGGAAGAGAATTGTTCTTGTAAGATGGCCTCAGGGTGGGGCCGGGAAAACCTCTAGAGGGATGGAGGTGTGGCCCCCAACTGGGATTCTGCAAAATCCCCTGTGGCCTTGGAGATGCCCCCATACACCCAGGATGGGAGCTGGGAAGTGAGACCTCCAGCTCTGGCCTATAGGGACGCCCGCCCCTGCCTGGGAGAAGGCAGCCTACATGGCCACGCCTGGGCATCTTTGCAAGTGGGCCTTTGCCCATGCGGTCTGGCTCCCCCATGTGGGTGTACCTGGCCCCTGGACCCCTGCATGGAGGAGCGTGCAGAGGCTCCCTGGTGCAGCTGCAGGGGAGGGCTTTTGTGACCTCATGGCAGCTCCCATTCCCTTCTCTTTCCATGACTCATGTTTCTAAAAGTGGCCTAGGAGCAAGTGCAGCCAGACAGTGGTGGCGGGGCCTATATGGCCAGGAAGAGGGAAGGCGGGGCGGGGTGGGGGCCGCGTTGGGGAAAAAGGAGAGAGAAGGAGAGACTGGAGGGCAGGGCCAGAAGGGATGGGAGAGAGACTCTAAACGGGGGAGACAGAGGGTGGAGAAGGAGAGACGGAGGGTGGAGGCACCAAGGGAGACAGGCACAAAGGAGAGAGAGACAGACAGACAGACAGTGGGGGCTGGGGAGCTAGCTGGAGAAGGCCCTCCCCAGCTTGCGGATCTTTAGGTGCAGCAGGGCATGAGGTGGGCTGTTCTGGACTTGAGGGGCACGAAGCCATGTCCCCAGCTGGGCCCTCCCACCATTTGCATCTCTCCTTTGAGTGTCCCTGGCCGTCTCCTCCCATGCCTGGGCTCACCTCTGGACCACGACCTTACCGTGGCCTGGATGTCACTGGATGCGGAGGCCCCAGCTCAGCCCAGGCCTCTGCGGCTCCGTGCAGAGTGGGCAGGGTCTGGGCAGGTACAAGGGCCGAGCTGGAGCGTCATCAGCAGGTGTGGGAGGCACAGGCCTGATTTCCAGCACCTGGGCACACGAGGGGCTGAGTGATGGGCTCTGAAGGCGTTGAGTGTCTGGCCTCAGGGGGTCGGGGGGCCCAGGAGGGCTGGGACACAGACCCTGCCTGCCCCGCTCACTAGGCCTCGCTGCCCCTCTCCCCTACAGCTGGCGGAAGGCGTGAACTCAGGCCAGGGCCTGGGTGTCGAGATCATCGCCACCCTGCAGCTGGTGCTGTGCGTGCTGGCCACCACCGACCGCAGGCGCCGCGACCTCGGAGGCTCAGCCCCGCTCGCCATTGGCCTCTCTGTAGCCCTGGGACACCTGCTGGCGGTGAGTGGGGGCCCTCCCAGGTGCGGGTGTGGGGAGAGGGCTGGGGGTGGAGGGGTGTCCTGCCATGGGTGGTGGTGGGCTGCCCCAACGTGCTGTCATGGGGTGAGGGGACGGCAGGTCAGCTCTGGGGGGCTGGGGCCGGGTCCTGCCCAGGACAGGGAAGCACAGGGGCCTCCTGACCAGCCTTCTGGGTCAGTGCCCCCCACCTCGGTCTCACTGTCCCTTCTTGTTCTCTCTCTTTCTCCCTCCTTGTCACTTTCTCTTCCCCCCTCGGTCCCTCTCGGTCCCTCACGCCCTGTCTCCCCCCCTCCCTGGTCTGTCTCCCTGGCAGATTGACTACACCGGCTGCAGTATCAACCCTGCCCGGTCCTTCGGCTCTGCGGTGATCACCCACAATTTCAGCAACCACTGGGTAAGCGACCCGCGGGCTGCCCCACCAGGTGGAGGGTGGGTGGGAGCTTTGGCGTCACCTGGAAAGCCCGTCCCCACCCTTGTGGCATCCTTTCTCACCACAGAGGCTCTTAGAGACAGCCAGGGCAGAGGACATCAGGCAACTGAGGCCTGAGATGAAGGGGCAGGGTGGGGTCCCCTGGGAGCAGTTGTAGGCCTGGCCTCTGCCCCACGCTGCCAGCCCCAAGTCCTCCCCACGGGGTGGTGAGACCCTGGGTCCCAGTTCTGGCCCTGCCACTTTCTGATTCAGCATGACCTGGGGCAGCCTGGCTGGCCTCTTGGTGCCTCGGGTTCCTGACATGACAGGACCTACCTCCCCGGGTTGCCAGGAGGAGGAAAGGACACACTCACTTCTGTAAACTGAGCTCAGCACAAAGGAGCGCTCGGTGGCTCTTAGCTCTTGTTGCCGTGGATGTGGGCGTTCTAGGCCAACCCTTACTCGGCTGGACTGTCTCTGGGGCCCTTCCGGAGCTGGGGAGGGTGAGGGTCACAGCCATCTTCAAGAAGGGGCTGGGGTCAGGTGTGGTGACTCGTGCCTGTAATTCCAGTGCTTTGGGAGGCTGAGGCTGGTGGATCACTTGAGGCCAGGAGTTCGTGACCAGCCTGGGCAGCATAGTGAGACCCCATCTCTACAAAAAATATTAATAGAAGACTTAGCCGGGCCAGAGTTAAATGGGAAAAAATTAGCGAGGCATGGTGGTGTGTGCCTGTAGTCCCAGCTACTCGGGAGGCTGAGGCAGGAGGATGGCTTGCACCTGGGAATTTGAGATTGCACTGAGCTGTGATGACTCCACTGCTCTCTAGCCTGGGTGACAGAGTGAGACCCTGTCTCAAAAGAAAAAAAAAAAACCGAGAAGCAACTGATACTGCCCATGCCTGAGCTGGGTGATACAGAGGCAAGACATGTCCCTACCACACACCCTGGCCTGGGCCAGTTCTGGGGGGTGCTGCAGTCAGGTGCTGGGGTCGGGCCCTGCCGCCTCTGTCCCAGGCACAGGTGGGAGAGAACCCATCACTGGGGTGGTGGGCACAGGAAGCTCAGGGAAAGCTTCGTAGGGGCGGGGGGCTTTTTAGTGGCGCCTCGAGGACCCAGTCCGACACCCTCTGAGCACACCTGCTCTGTTCCTAGATTTTCTGGGTGGGGCCGTTCATCGGGGCGGCCCTGGCCGTGCTCATCTACGACTTCATCCTGGCCCCGCGCAGCAGCGACCTCATAGACCGCGTGAAGGTGTGGACCAGTGGCCAGGTGGAGGAGTACGACCTGGAGGCTGACGACATGAACTCCAGGGTGGAGATGAAGCCCAAATAGAAGGGGTCTGGCCCGGGCATCCACGTGGGGGGCAGGGGCGGGCGGAGGGCGGGGAGGGCTGAAATCGATATTGCAGACACTCTGACAGGCCGGCCAAGGTCACTTCCCCACGATCTGCCAGACCCGCATGGTCGAGCTTCCTTTGGCGGTGTTTCTATCTCTTTCTTCCTCTTTCTCTGTTTCCTGGCCTCAGAGCTTCCGGGGGACCAAGATTTACCAACTCACCCACTCTCTCGAAGTCACAGAGGAGATGAAAGAGAGGGACCCACCTGCTAGTTGTCTCCTCGGAGTGTGATGGGAGGTTGCCGGAAAGCCCCCCCTCATCCCAAAGTTGCTCACCGACTCACCTGCGCAGGTGCCTGGGTTCCACCGTTGTTGCCTTGTGCCTTCGGGCGCGGCCTCCTCCTTCTCCAGACAGGCATCTGGCCCGGTGCTCTGAGGGGCGGGAGGTCCCAGCAGGGGCAGGGGCAGGGGCGAGTCGCAGACAAGCTTTGCCCCTTCAGGTTAGCTTGCTTCCAGGGCCCTCCCCCTCGGACTCGCTGCGTGGAATCGTCGTCCCTATCTCAGGGCCTCGGGGACCCCCATCAGGGAAGTGGCAGGATGGGGAGAGCTCTATGACCCAAGGCCCACGCAGGATTCTGTAAGTGTAGACACACCCTGGGTTCTAGAAGATGTAGTCTAGACGAGTGCTCCTTTTCCCACTTGCCCTGTGTTCTGTCCCCGGGGACAGAGCTGCAACCACACCTCTGTGCACGTGTGGGCACGGGTGGGCACGTGCAGACAGGCTTCAAAGCAGAGAGCGACACGCAGTCCGGGCAGCTGGAAGTTTCTCTCCCCTCTGGAGAGGCTCCCAGACGCCCTGCTGCTGCAGAACGAGGGCCGTTCGGGGGGAAGGAGGACACCCTCGTCACTTCTGTGAGCTTTTAGTTGGTCTCTACCTGTTACTGCGTCACATGGATCAGTACTGCAGTTTCCACTTCCTGTTGCCAGTGTAGAGACGCAGGTCACCGTTCCGCTGGCGTGTGTTTATTAAAGAGCACTTGGGTCACCTGAAGCCCGAAGCCTGAGCACAGAGCAGCCCTGACGCAGACGAGCCCAGGAAGGCAGTGCCCCTGCCGGGCCCTGGCTGACCCTGAGCAGGGGGGAGCACGTCCCTCCCTCGGTCATGAGCTCCTGCTGGGGGGGACCTGCACAGGCTCTCGGTGACACCCCAGCCACAGCCTTTCCTCCTTACCGACCCGGAGGGCAGAGGCCAGGCCTGGGAATGATGAAGTAGCTGCCGCTGCAGCCCAAGGACGGTTCAGAGCCCCGAGTCTGTTTGGGGGCTGAATTCTCCCACTCAGCTGTCTATCTAAGTCCATTCGATCCCGCTGGGGCCCAAGCAGCTCTGCCACTGTGCCCTTAGCCATGATGGCAACAGAAACCAAGAGACACGATGACACAGGTATTTAGAAGCAGTGGGACAACCAGGAGGCCCTTAACTGTCACCAACACATGCCATCTGCACACTCCCTTCTCCATTCCCTAGCAGGAACTTCTAGCCCATTCAATGGATAAGGAAACTGAGGCCCAAGGTCCCACAGCTAGAGAATGATGTGGCCACGTCTAGCACCAAGGCCACGTCTCTGCCACTCCCTGGACCGTGAGGCCGGCCTCTCTCATTCCCAGCTTGGCGGCTGCTGCCTGGGCGGTGGCCCGGGGCCAGGAGGGTGAGGGTTGTGATGGAGGGGAGGGGGCAGACCCACACCTGCCTGGTTCTGGCTGCTGCATACCAGGGCCCTGCATCTGTCTGCTCTGCCTATATGTCTCTTTGGAATTGGAGTTTCATTATGTATTAATACAATAAAGGAAAATGACTTGTAAGGTCTTCCAGCCTTCCTGTAGCTTTTCTTCTCTGGCACCATGTGCCACAAGGGTTCTCTGGGTCTGCAAAGAGATCAGTCCCACTGCTAGGGACCCAGTCTGAGGAGGGGCCGTGGCCTGTCCTCCTGCCCTCCTGCCCTCGGGACCTCTGGTCTCACAGCCTCACCACAGAACCCCGTCTGAGGGACACAGGGTCCTGCCCCTAGAAGGGAGACTTCTGGGGCCCAGTGGGAGGACTTGGAGATCTGGGGGCAGCTGGAAGGGGTGGGGTTCTGACCAGGTTCAATGGGGTGATGGGAGCCATTTCTGGTTCTGGAGTGTGGAAGGGGTTGGGGAAAACAGGACTGAGCAACAGGACTGCTTGGGCCCCCCTCAACCTACATCTGTGACCCATCTGCACCTGTGCTGAGTGCGGGGGCCCGTGGGCTCTGCCCCAGGAGCTCAAGGAGAAAGACTCACTCATCAGGGCCCAGCGAGGTCAGTGCTATGGCAGGCTGAGGCTGGGACCCTGGTGCCTGACACTCTCCCCTGCACACATACTGAGGGCTATTTTCTCAAAACCAGGCCAACTCTATTGGGAAACTGAGTCCCTGATAATAGAGAGAAGGCCATGGGCAGGCTCCCACCTTCTGCCGAGGCCAGGGGCCAGGCCAGCCCAGTGAAGGCTCGGTCAGTGCTGTTGGACCAGAGCTTTCCTGTTTCAGTGTACACTGGGTCACTGTCTCAGTCCACGCAAACTGCCCCTGCATCTCCCAGGTTGAGGAGGGGCATATACGAATGAGAGAGGGACAGTCAGGCAGTGGGAATAGGGAAGGAGCTAGCCCCCTGCATCCCAGGCCCACCTGAGAGGTGTGCCGAGGCTCTCTCTCACAGCCCTTCTCGGGCTTGTCCCCTGACCTCGCTCCATCCTAGGCCTGAAGCCCTCCCGATCCCCACCCTGGGCCCCAGCCACCCCCACCTCAACCCCTGCTCATCCACTCCTGCCCCCAGCCCCACTCCACCCCTATCCCATGGCAGAGCCTTCCTTAGTGTATTGCTTAGTTATAGCTTCTAGAATCCTAGAGCCAAGAGGTAGGGCCTACAGAAGAGGTCAGGGAAATGATATTTCTTGATCGATTTTACATATATTCTCTCTAATCTTTACAACATTCTTGGAAGGTAGAGATGACTGTCCCCATTTATAGAGAATGCCAAGGCCCCTGAAGATGAAATGATTTGCCCGAGGCCACACAGCAGGTTGGTGGCAGAATTGGGATTTGAATCTGCTCTGCCTGGCTTCAAAGATCAGGATATTGCCACTATGTAGTGCTGGTCTGTTTTGTTGTGGCCTCCACTAAGTTTAACTCTGGGCTAGCCAGGAAGCCAGGCTGCACCACAGAGCAGCCACTCCTGCAGAGTATGACGGGGAGTCGGCAGGGAGAAGGACCGGTGCAGGAGCCCTCCAGCATCAGGAGAAGCCAATTCATTCTGGGGCCAGCTGGATGTGGTGTCTGCTTGAGACACATGGCACCACAGGGCCCAAGGCTGCACATCACCTGAGACTCCCCACTGCCCTCCAGGGCCTGTCTACCCCCCTCTCTGGGGGGAACATGTCTGATGAACTTGCTCACCCACCAGAGTATATAAGAAGGGAAGAAGGGCAATGCTGTATCATGAGGGATAATAATGCACTAAGACAGTTGCAGCTACACATTAGGCCTGGGGGCAATAACTTTGGGGCCAAAGCTGTCTCATACACCTCATCTTCCAGCCTGGGGGTTCAGTGCTCCAGGCACCCCATTTCCTTGGGGCCATTCCAGACTCTGCTTATGTTCTGTACAGTTGAATACAGAGGAGAGGTTTTGTGGGGAGTAACTGACATGGGGGTGGGGTTCCTTGGGCAACCAGAACAGCCCTTGTCTGTTTTGCTTGTCAGAAATTAATGGGGAGAGTAAATTTCCTGAAAGCTTCCAGGACTCAACCTTTGTCCCCAGGCTGTTGAACATTCAGGCAACTGCACTTGTGAGGTGCCTTGGTGGGGGCCACCTGTCACCCCTCTCTGACTGGGTCCCTGCTGAGACCAGACAACAGGTCACTTCCCTCATGAGACCCCCCCATGGCCTTGGCCTTGACACTTGCACACAGGATGGTTCAGCCAGCCCAGGAGGTCATGCCCTCTGCACCTGGCCCAGAAGGAAACAGGATGTAATCTAGCAGCCACTGAATCCTAGAATATTTGTCTTTCCATTAAACTCACAAGAGCAAAAAGTTGCAGTTCTGCAGTTGCCCCACCTATTCTGAGGTCCCCTAGGAACCCCGGCACAGATTGGAAGATTTTGCAAAACCTTTTACAGGAAACATCAGCCCTGTGATGAATGTTCATATCAGCCTGAGGTTGGATTTTAGCCACAAGTACATGGCCTCAAGTATTGGGTCAGTCTGTCCTGGGTTTCTATACAGTCAGGAGTCTGGGGTCCTGACAGATCCATATTTCCCTTTTCATATTTCAGTTTCTCCCCAGAATCAAGGAGATTCATCTTTCCAGGCCCTGGGGAGGTGCTGAGAGGTCTACAGGGAGAAGACTCGTTCTCTGAAGATCCTGGACTAGGATCAGCCAACCGGTCACACACAGATGCCATGACACTTCCATGGGCTTAGTGGCCTCTCGCTCTGGCCACCATCCCAGCACTGTCACCTCCTCAGAGCCCAAAAAGGGCCCAAATTAGAAGGGTATGGGTGGCTCTAGACAGCCACTTGCCACTTGACCCCCAGGACCATGGTGCCTTTGGGGACTTGGTAGATGCAGGGAGGGCTCTCTCCCTTTTGGGGTTCCCAGGCTGGTGCTTAGTGTCCCCGGAACCTGGAAAAGCACTGGAGGAACTGGCGTCGGGCCCCACCCAGGCCATGTGCTGACCTATTCGGATTTTTCCATCTCTCCTGTAGGTCACACCTTCACTGGTCAGAAACCTCTCAAGGAGGGGACAGTGATTAATGTTTTATGGAGGAGCCGCTGGGCATGACGCCTTGTTTTCTTTAGGTTTAGAATACAATGAGGACGATGAGTGGAATTTGCTGCCGAGCTGGGGCCAAGGGCAGGCCGTGCTTGAGGACGGTGGACACAAAGGTGGTGATGTTTGCTGTCCTTAGTGCCCGAGGCAGGTGGAGCGCTTGCTTGCAGGGCCTTCGCCAGCCCTCAAGAGCCCAGGAGTCCCCACCAATACCTCGGGCCGGTGTGCAGAGGCCTGGGCTGAAGGGCAGCTGGCAAGTTCAAGGAGCTCGTCCTGCCCAGGTGATTCTACTTCATTCCAATAAGATCACATTCTCTGCATATAGGATTCGGCTTATTTTTCTGTTCTTTCCAGCACATGGACCAGGAACAGGGTGAGGCCATAACTGATCTTCAGCCATTTGGGCTAGCACAGCCTCACCTGCTCTTACAATATCAAAATACTCCTGTCTGTTTCAAACCCTCCAAGTAACCCCGTCCCCAACACCGCTTTGGTCTGGCCTCCCTGGCTGCCGTGCTCCCCCTCTGGTCTCCCCCAGACCCCAGACCTCCCCACAACCCAGCACTCAAAGGGCTAAGGGGCCTCTAGGTCCCTGTCCAGCACTACAGCTGCGGGGGCGTCTGAGGGATTGGGGGTTTTTCCACACCAGGCTTGGATATTTTGCACATACCTCTGCGTGTGAAAGGACACATTCAGCTTATGTAAGAGGGGTCTATCCAGCGAGGTTCAAGTTAGAAAAAGAAAAAGTATGTGTGTATGTGTGTGTGGACAACGTATGCCTAGTATGCCCTATTTGGGTCATCCTCTGATCTGTCCTGAGAACCTTCCAGGTGATTCTCACTCACAGGCTAGCCATGCAGACCCAGGGCTCTGTTTGCTCTGGAACCCAGTCCCTGACTAAGTCCTGACACATCCTCAAAGGCTGGAGGAATGTCCTCTGCCCACGGTTGTGTTGCTCCTAAGAGACGTCCCCACCAGGTGCTACACTGGGTTTGCCGAGAGCCAGTGTGCTGCCCGTGTAGAATTTTGGCTTGAGAAGACTGTGCTGGCTTGCGTTCGTTAAGGGGGGCTTGACACACATTTCTCAATAAGCTACTCAGTAGGTAAATAGATCTGTAATGTGGAGAAGAGTGTTGTTTTTTCTTGCTCTGAAATATGAGGGAAGGGGTAACCGGGAGGGGGAGAGAGAGAGACACAGAGACAGACGCGTCGAATGAGTCCAATTCAAGAAAAGCAAACCCAAAGAGTTAATAAAGGTGAGAAAGTTCTCAAGCACTGAAGACTGCCCGGCAGTCTTGAACATTCTGAAAGGGATCCATGTGTCCCCGGGTCCTTATTTCACAGGAGCTTTGTTTTTTTTTTTTAACTTAGCTTATATTCCTCATAAGGCAACTTAACTAGATATAAATAACATACCTTCAAGCCACTTAAATAGAAAACCAAAACAAATTAAACCGGTAAAAGCAAGAAAATTTATTTTAATCACGTAAGTTTAAAGTTGACAGCTGGGGGTGGTGCCCGCGGAATGCATGGTGTTAATATATTTGGAATATCACTTTGGTGCATGCGTACGCGTGTGTGTGTGTGTGTGTGTGTGTGTGTACGAGGTGCAGATCACCAGAGAGTAACGTCAAGCCGGGAGGTAGGAAGGCCCACACGGCGTCAGGGCCTGTCTGTGAGCCACTCTGGGCCTGACCGCAGGGTCTTCTGGTTTTTCGATTGAACTCCAAGGGAACCTTCCTGAAATCTATTAATAGCTTGAGTTTTTGAACACTATGAGGGCACCTTACCCAGACCCAGTCTCAGCATGGAACCACAGTGCTCAGTTTAGGCAGCTGATGTTGATTTGTCCTGCGGGGGGAAAAGCAAGTCCCTGGGAGTCTGGTGGGAGTTCAGGCTGCCCCTTCCCCTGCCAAACTGGGTGGACGGGACCGACATCCTCTGTCCATGTCTGCCAGGTCTGATGTCGAAACTCAGGCCGCCTTACTTGGATGGATTCCACGTGTTTTTTTTTTTTTTTTCCTTTGGTCAGTGACAATTTTTTTCAATGTGAAATGTTTGATAAATTCTAAATTTAACAAGAATGAGAGTAATCTCTCTCTATTTTCACTTATCACGCTGCCATGCCTTGTGAAGTCAGGCACCGGGGGGCGGGTGCCATACGTAAGCAGGCACCGAGCGTCAAGTCATTGACCCAGGCGGGTTTGTAGAGGCTCGTCACAGGGGATGTGGCCCCTTAATTCCCACAGGCCACCTGGCCTGTGCTGATGCCAAGCACACAGCACAGCTCTGAGATAAGCACACGCGACTTCCTCTTCCAGCACTGCGTGCGCTCGCCCCGTTTCCGCGTCTCAGCAGCAAAGAGCTAGACTCTCGGGCGCAACCCAGCCCTCCTTGCACCTGTATCTCTTTGCCTTCTGCCTCACTTTACCCTCTTTCTCCGTCTGTGTCTCTGCTCCACGCCCTGCAGGAGGATTCCTGGGCTGTGAGGTGGGAATGACTCTGTTAAACTGTTCGTGAAGTTCCTGGGAGCCGCCGATGCGCCTGGATTGTGGCTGATGGGCCAGGGGCGCCTTCCATCCGAGACGAACTCCAAGAATTTCCGCTGTGGCCGTGACCTCCCGGGTTGGGAAGGGCAAATGCATCTGCCTCCAGGAATGTGGGGCCGAGAGACGCTGAGCCCAGGAATGCCTCTATCAGCTGCAGCTTTGGTTCCAGAAAATTCTGAGGGCTGTAGCCCCCTACCCTTTCCCTTCCTCTCCTTAAGTAGGAAGCCACCCAGGTCACCCTCAGGGAGATTTTCTGGAGGGAAAAATCCTAGAGAGTGAGATCTGAAACGCAGCTTAGCAGCCATGGGACCTCTGCCAACATGTGCAATCCACACTCCTGGCCAGGGCCTGAGTGAAGGGGCTCAGGGAGGTCACTCGCCCTTTGTGGTCCTCACCAGGGAGAGTCCCAGCTCCTGGGGCCTTCGACTAGCTTTCACAGGCGGTGAGGTAAGTTTGCAAACCACACCACGCTCTTGGAGACTCATCATTCAAGTCAGCGTAGTAGAGGCTCTGACGAGCCCCTCAACAAGCACTCAGTTTATTTAAGCCAGTGTTCACCAAACTTGTTTGTCTACAGAATGGTCTTTTAGAAATAACTCGGATGACCATTTCAGAGAACTCGTTTCCTACAAAACACCTGTTGTACACATGGCCTAGGCGTTATCTCCGTGGGCCCCGCAGCTTTCAGAGTCCACTGTTTAAAACCTCAGGATGGCTTAGTTTATCAAAACCTCTCCCGAAGGCAGGTGTGAAGGAAGAAGGAAGAGAGAGAGGTTTAGGGCTCAGAGTGAGGGTGCTGGGGAGGTCAGGGCAGGGGGAGGGGAGGTACAGGGTGTGTGTGTGCGTGTGTGTGCGCATACGCACACCCATGTGACCACGGGGAGAGAGGAGGACTGGGGCTGGGGTGGGCTGTGCACAGTCTGGATGATGGGTGGGGAGGACCCTCCTACTTGCAGGGACTCTCCCTCCGGGCTCATCACTGATTAATCCCTGTCCTGCCATGCTGGGGGCGCTTGTATGGGAGCCAGCAGCGGGTGCCCGGGCACTCTGAGAAGGCCCCCAGGAACGGCGCCTCCGTGAATCATTGACTATCCTTCCTTTGTGCCGGAGCCAGCTAGGGCTGGTGTCCCTGCCAAGCTCCTGGAGCTGTGGGCAAAGGTGGTGCATGCAGGGTGTAAACCCAAGTGGAGCCACAGCTGCATCTAGATCTTTCCAAAATAGGCCAAGCCAGGGCCATCCACATGGGCTCTGCACACCAAGCCTCCCTTTCGGCACGAGCCACAGCAGCCAGTAGATGTGGGATGAGCACTGGGCCCGGAGTCGAGGCCCAGAGTTCTGGGTTTGCCTCTGTCACTGACTTACTCTGGCACCTTGGGCCAGTCCCTTCTCCTTCTCATGTAAATGAGGCCTCAGTTTCCTCATCTGTATACCAGGGATTGAATTTGAGAGCCCTGAAAGTCTAGGATTTTGCCCAAAAGTTTTTCAAAACCTCCTGCCTGGAAGCCCTGGTGCCAGCCTTGGGCCTTGCTGCGGACACCCAGCTCACCTCTCTGCAGCTCTGTCCTAACTGGTGCCTCGCCAGCTCTGGCTTGCTCAGGTCTGTCATCAGGGACACACAGAGGGATGGGCACTCAGGCCTTTCCTCGGAAGCTCTGGGATGCTTAGGAGACCCGGCACCATCATGGCCAGGATTAAATGGAGCCCCTGCCACCTGTCCACCCATGAAGGGCGCAGGAGGGCACTCACCTTGGGGAACACTGCACCTGCTGCCTGTCCTCCCCATCCGCCTCTGCGGCTGCCTTGCTGTGCCGCCCTGGGCAGCCCCCTGCCCCAGCGGAGTTCCCCATAACACAGCACCGGGAGGAAGGCCTGTGGTGGGTCCCTGCGACCTCTCACTGTGCAGGGCCTCTCTCTGCCCCAGCCCGCCTGCCTGAAGAGGCTGGTGGCAGCCCTCCCAGGCCTGGCTCTTGTTCCACACGCCCCGGAGCTTATCCGGATGGAAACATCATCGGGGCGCCTCAGCCCAGCTCTTGGGGAAGCCGCCAGAGAGGCCCCTTCCCAGGGCTTAACACTCCCTGGGGGACCATTTCCAAAGCCCTGCCCACGTGCCCACACCACCCCTACCCTCCTCTGCTGGACACTAATCCTCTGCAGCCCCTGGGCAGGTTCTGGGGCTTAATGGATTGAGGAGGGAGTTGGGCTCCTGAGCAGGCAGGGCTGGGAGCAGAAGCTGCCTGTTTGCTTGGGGGACAGAGGTGCATACATGTGGAACACCTGGGTGTCCTGACACTACAAAGCTAGATAGATCACTGGAGATGACGGGGAGCTGACCAAAGCCCCCACACCTGCACTGCCCATTGCAGAGCTGGAAAAACTGAGGTCAGAGAGAAGGGACCTGCTCCAAGTCACCTCAGGGCTCAGTCACAGGGATGGAACTAGAGAGCTTTCTGCTGCTTTGAGCTGGCTCCAGCCCTCACCTCTGGCTGCCTTTTACTGTGGCCACTTCTTCACCTTTCCCTGTCCCTGGGGAACAGTGCTACCCCCATCCCTGCCAAGGCCTTTACAGCCCCCAGGACTGCCCGGAGCACAGTTGTGCTCAAGGCACGGCTGCCAGCTCACCTGGCACCTGCTCTGACCACGCCCTCGCAGCCTGCCCTCCGCCCTGCTGTGAGTCCCAGGACAGTTACCGGGGCAGGAGGACACTCACTGCACAAGAAAAGGGGAAAAGGGTGCCCTGGGGACCCTGCGGGGAGGCCAGGGGTGCTGTTTCCCCAGTCACCGTGCAGAGGCTGCAGAGGAGGCAGAGAAGGGGGTGCCAGGGCTGAAGGAGCCGCTGGGGGGAGGGGGGCTGGCCTGGGTGCTCTGAGCAGGTACACTGGGCTCGGAGCCCTGGGTGCTTGCCATTTGCAGGACGGAGTCTGGGCTTTGGAGATCGGGGATCCCTGACTGGGGTCCGGAGGGAGGCTGGAGCCCTCAGAGTAGTCAGTGAAGGGGCAAGAGGAAGCCCATTTGCAAAGTCCATGGCAAATGTCTGGCGCCGTGCGGGAACTTCGGCTTTGCGGGATACTCATAAACATGCTAAGTCAGGGATTTGCTCACTCATCGTCCAAGAAACACTCACTCAGCTCCTGCTATGTGTCAAGCGCTGTGCTGGGTGCTGCGAATTGAGCAAAAGAGACAATGTTACAGTTTATGCTAATAGATGAGAAATCGACAGATCAGAGCAGTTAGGCAACAGGCCAAAGTTTACACGGCTAGAAGGGGCAGAGCCAGGATGCAGAGCCAGAGCCGCAGTGGTCTGGGCCGATTCTGTCCATTCTCTACACGGGTTGGGCAGAAAGGCAGGGCAGTGGGGCTGAGACAACTTCAGATTGCCTGGCTGTGCGAGCGAGGGCAAGTCACTTCCCCTCTCTGGACCTAAATTTCCTCAGTTGCTTTGAGGCCCTTGGCCAAGCAGCCTGGACTTGGTCCTGGCGGCAACAACAGAAATGACAATTTTGCATGGGAACAGTTACTGCTTTTTGAGCAAGTGCTATGCATCAGGTCCTGCAATGCCCACAGGAGCCATGGAAGGCTCCTGAGCAGGGGAGGGACATGCCAGAGCACCTCTGAACTCTGCTTGCCCCAGGCCCCTCCTAGTCCTACAGAACCTCTGGTCTGAGAGTTATCAGAGGAAGCAGCTGAAGCTTTGGACAAACAGTCGGGGCAGGCAGGGACACGGGGACACATGGTTTCTACATAAGGGGGCTGGGCAGAGCAGAGATGGATCGGGCGGGACTGAGCAAAGACTGAGCTGCAGGGAGAAGCCAGGAGAAGGCCTTGGGGGACATCCAGCCCCTCCTGGCACTCACACTGCAGCTTGGTAGAATGGTTTCGGCCATGGGCTCTGGAATCCGACTGCCTGGGTTAGAATCTGGGGCCTGACGCCAGCTGTGTGATCTCCAACAAATCATCGGTGCCTCAGTTTCCTCATCTGTAAAGTGGGGACCCACCTCATAAGGGTGCTGTGAGGATTAAGTGAGCTAAGATATGTAAAGTGCTTATTAAAGGGCCTGGCACATAGCAAGGCCTATGTAAGTACTAATTATTAGAAATGTAAATTGTAAAGTTTAAGAATATAATAAATACTCATGAGCCCATCACTTAACCCAGGAACTAGAGCCTTTAAAAAATTTCTATCTAGCTGGTGCACCGCCCCGATTCCCCTAAGCCCCCTTAGAAGGATCTACCATCCCAAATTTTGTGTTCATCATTCTTTTGCTTAAAAAAAAAAAGGTTTGTATTCCTGCATGTCTGTATACCTAATGTATTGTTTAACTTTATTTTTGAGCTTTAGAAAAACAGCAGCGTATTGTAACTGGGCTTCTGGGCTGTCCCTCAATCTTACCTTTCTGAGAGATTCATCCAGGCTTTGCGGGTGGCAGCGGTTCATTGCTGTGGGAAACTAACCACCCCCCGACCACAGGGAGAGCTTTATGGAGCACAAATCCACCACGTCTGCCCCGGTCTGGAGGCCTCACGGAGTGAGCAGCGGTCGGGCTCACTCCGTCCTCAGCCCCCCAGCCCTGCTTCCCAGCTCTGGCCTCACTCGGATCCAGGGACACATTTGTGGCTGCTGCCCCTTCTCCCATCTGCGTGTTGCTCTGGAAGGAGTGGCTGGCCAGGAAACACTGGCCCGGGCCTGAGTCCTTGCTTTGTTTCCGACTGGCTGTGTGACCCTGGGTGGGCCTCCTGCCCTCTCTGGGCTTCAGTCTCCCCACCTGTAAGGACAGCGGGTAAAGTGGTCCCTCCTCCGTAATGTCTGCGGTGCCCCAGTCCTTCCTGGGCCTGGAGGTGGTGCTTTGCCTCCTCTGAATGCCTGGGCAGTAGGGACAAGATGGGACAGTGCCTGTGGGGGTACAGCCCTGCCCATTCCCTCTCAGCTGAGGGGGCCCTTTCCACCAGGAGTCGCCCACAGTGCTCTGGGGGCTCTGCTCCCTCTTGTGCCTTGAGTTCGAGTGTAATCACCGCTTCAGCATCAACATAAGCCCATTGCAATTTTGAATCAGATTCTCACAGTGAATTACAGCGTGCAACTTGGGCTGCAGACAGCACCCAGGGCTGTCTAACTTTCTGTGCAACCTTGGACGCCTCCGTTTCTCCTTCTGCAAAATGAGGCCAATTCTTCACGCTAGGTGTGTACGAAGAACAGCTGGGCCTGTATATTTCACACGTAGCCCCTCTGGTCGGGCCTGGCCAGAGAAAGCCTGTTGCAGGGGAAGGAGGGCAAAGTCTGCGGTGAGGTTTAAACTTTATAAAGAAATGAGTTATCCATGCACAAATCAAAGCACCGTCTTCAGTTGGAGGCAAACAAAGTGTCACATTGTTCTCCTACTACCTGGCTATAGGCCAGTGTCCCTCCACACCCCTGCCCGCCCACACCTCCCCCTGCCCCCTCCAGCAGGTGCTCATGCAGGGCTACCTCTTCCTCCCGCAGGGGTCCTCTGTCCCCCATTTTTATGATTTAGATGTGGAAACTTCCAGACATCAAAAAATACTTTTATATACACAAATACAGGGATTTTTTTTTAATTAAGAAAATACATTCGGTAACTTGCTTTTTCTATTAAAAATCTATATATTTCCATCAGCTTTATTAAGAAATAATTTACAAGTAATAAAGTTCACCAATTTTATGTGTACAATTTGAAGAATTTTAACACATGTGTACAATAGTGTACCCACAATCGTGAGCACTGTACAGAACAATCTGGCCTTTCTGAACGTCCGGACGAGGGGGTCTGCGCCTGGGGGAGGCCAAAGAGGCATGCGGGGAAGGAGCCAGGGGCTGGGGCAGGCGGTGGGGCCGGGGCAGGCCCTGAAGAAGCCGTCGTGCCTCTGCCCCAGCGGGGAGGTAAGGCATCGTCCCCCTCAGTTCCAGAATGTCTGTTCAGCAGAATATTCACTTCGGAACTCGAGGTTGACTTAAAAGTCTTTTTTTGTTTGTTTGTTTGAGACAGAGTCTCAATCTGTTGCCCGGGCTGGAGTGCCATGGCGTCAGCCCAGCTCACAGCAACCTCAAACTCCTGGGCTCAAGCGATCCTCCTGCCTCAGCCTCCCGAGTAGCTAGGACTACAGGCATGTGCCACCATGCCTGGCTAATTTTTTCTATATATTTTTAGTTGGCCAGATAATTTCTTTCTATGTTTAATAGAGATGGCGTCTCGCTCTTGCGCAGGCTGGGAGACTGACTTAAAAGTCTTAATAACAGAGACTGATTTGCCATTTGGAGACCAACCAAAGAATCTAAGTATCATTATTAACCATATCCCAAGGTCACCCAGCCTGGTGCTCACCCTGAACCTGACCCTGGCGGGAGACCAGCCCTGGCTGCAGCCCAGGAAGAGCTGGTCACTCTGGGGGGAGGGGCGTGTGAGCGTGGCCCACGGCTGCAGGCCCCAGGGCCCCTGCAGAGCCACAGCTGAGCGAGGGCTGGGTCTGGGGGCTTCTGTCTGTGAGGATCCGCCCGAGGTCCCGGGGCCCCTGCGCCTTCTGATAGGCAGACTGCTCCCTGCCCTGAAGGAAGGACAGCATGGGGCACAAACTAGGCCAGGGCTAGGGGTCGCTCTGAACTGACCTTCCAGGCCCACCCACCGGCTATACCCTTGGCCCCGCTCTGGGCCCTCTTGAGCCTGCGCATGCCTGGACCGTCCCGAGCCTGCTTTCGGAAGCAGGAGGCCGCCGTTGCTCAGCGTGTCCACCAGGGGGCAGCAGACACAGGCGGGAAGGAAAGGCCGGCTCCGCGCCCGGAGAGTTCTGCTGTCCACCGCGCTCTGACACCTGGCGGTCCCTGCCACCAAGGAGCCCACCTGCTTATAAGATGGGCGGACAGACTTGACCCCGAAACCTCCAATACTCGCCAGGTGACGCGGAAAAAGCATAACACTAGCTACTGCCATATTGTAAACTTAATTTTAACTGTACAAGTAGTGTGCAAATAAACTTTTCTTAAAAAGTAAAATATAAAGGCCGGGCGGTGGCTCACGCATGTAATCCTAGCACTTTGGGAGGCCAAGGCGGGAGGATTGCTTGAGATCAAGAGTTCGAGACCAGCCTGAGCAAGAGCGAGACCCCGTCTCTACTAAAAGAAATTATATGGACAACTAAAAATATATAGAGAAAAAATTAGTCGGGCACGGTGGCGCATGCCTGTAGTCCCAGCTACTCGGGAGGCTGAGGCAGGAGGATCGCTTAAGCCCAGGAGTTTGAGGTTGCTGTGAGCTAAGCTGACGCCACGGCACTCACTCTAGCCCAGGCAACAGAGCAAGACTCTGTCTCAAAAAAAAAAAACAAACAGTGAAATATGGAAATTAAAGATAATATTCCATTTGACCATTCCCCACATTCCATCATCCCCTATTCCCTTCCTCTTTTCTCTCTTGCTGTGGTTTCGATGTGGGAACTTCCAGAAATTAATTAATACTTTCATATACAAAAATATAGGGTTTTTAAATATTAAAAAGCGCCACATACATTCTGCAACTTGCTTTTTTCTACTAAAAATAGATACATTTTAATCAGTTTTACTGAGGGATAATTTATATATAACAAAATTGACCAATTTTATGTGTACAATTTGATGAATTTTAACAAATGTGTACAAGAGTGTAACCAGCATCATGGTCACTAGTTTCTACCATTCCTAAAACTTTCCCTCCTAACCTTTTCAGTCAATTCATAACCTTTACCCCTGGGCCCTGGCAACCTCTCATCTGCTTTCAGTTGCCATGCTTTTCTTTTTCTAGAATTTCATAAAGATGGCCTCATACTGCATGGAGTTTTTGAGTCTGACTTCCTTTACCTAGCTTCCATAATGCCTTTGAAATTCATCCATGTAGCTGTTTAAGTAGTTTGTTCCTTTTCATTACTAAGTAATATTTTATTGTATGCATATACCATAATTTGCTTATCCATTCGTCGGTGATGGACATTTGGGGTGTTGTCAGGTTTAGGCTATGAATAAAGCTGCTATGAACATTCTGGGACAAGCTTTTGTGTGAATGTATGTTTTTGCTTTTCTTGGATAAATACTTAGAGGTAGGATTATTGCATTGTATAAGTGTATTTTTAACTTTATAGTCAACTGCCAAACTGTTTTCTAGAGAGGCTTCGTTGCTTTGCATTTCGGCCAGCAGTGTATGAGAGTGTTAGTTGCTCCACACACACCCCTGCTGAGACTTGGGTTCTCAGGGTTTTTTTAAAAAAAAAAATTTATTTATTTATTTATTTAGAGATGGTTGGTCTTGAACTCCTGGGCTCAAGTGATCCTCCTACCTCAGCCTCTTGAGTAAGTGGGACTACAGGTGTGTCAACCACTGCACCTGGCTTGTCAGTGTTTTACTTTTAGCCATCCTAGTGGGTGTATAGTGATAGCTCATGGTAAAATTTCTCTCTCTCTAATGGCTAATGATGTTGAATATCTTTAAATGTGCTTATTTTCTTTCATATCTTCTTTGGTTAAATGCCTATTCAAATCTTGTCTATTGTTTCAAAATCAGGTTTTTTTGTTCCCTTATCATTCAATTGTAGAAGTTCTTTATATAGTCTGTGAGTCCTTTATAAAATATATATTTTAGAAATATTTTCTCTCATTTAGTGGCTTGCCTTTTCATCTTATTAATTTAACTGTCTCCTTAACTTTTATTTTGAAATAATTTTAGACTTACAGAACGATTGCAACAAGAGTGCAGAGTGTTCCTTTAATAGTAACATCTTACATAACCACTGTCCTATTATCAAAACTAAGAAATTAACATTAGCACAATGCTGTAACTAAGCTACAGGTCTGACTCAGATTCCACTAATGTCCTTTTTCTGTTCCAGCCTCCGATCATTTCTCCTTGGTCTCCTCCAATCTGTGACAGTCAGGTATTTTGTCAAGTGTCCCTCAATTTGGGTTTGTCAGATTTATTTGATTGCGGTTGTGGGTTTGGGGGAAGAATACCACACGCCCTTCTCATTACAGCACATCAGGGGGCACATCGTGTCAACATGACTGATTACTGGTGATGGTAACCTTGTAACTTCTTTTTGGCTCTCATTAACTACATTGTCTTTCTTTGGATCTTATTACCTACAATATATTTATTTGTTCCACTCCACTATACAAGTCAAGTATTTTCAGAATTGTTAACCCATACTCTTGTAAAACACAAATTTGACAAATAGAGTACAGTATTTGTGTACAGTTCTTTTTATCTTTAGCCTCACAGCATCCGGGCAAAATACTCAGGTCAGCTCCTTTCTTTTTCCATCCTCTACAGGGTGATTATGTCATATGTTTATAATACACTCAGGTTTGTCGTAGTCTACATTCCATGCTGGGAACCTCTCACATCCTGGTTGGTTTTATAAATATTTGCATACAGTGATATTCATTCTTTGAGGTGTACAGGTCTGTGGGTTTTGACAAATGCATGGAATCCCACACCCCATTACAATACAGAAGAGTTTCCTAACCTTCCAAACTCCCTCATGCTGCCCCTTTGTACTCAAACGCTTTCCCCCCTCCCAGCCCTAGGCAATTACTTATGTGCTTTCTGTCCCCTATAGTTTTGCCTTTCCGAGAGTGTCATATAAATGGAATAATCTAGTATGTAGCCTTTGGGGTTTGGCTTCTTTCTTTCACCTGTCAAAGTGGATTTAAGATGCATGCATATTGCCACATGAGTCAACAGTCTGTTCCTTTTTATTGCTGAGTAATATTGTATTGTGTGACTCCAAACCACTCACCTGGTAAAGGACAGCTAGGTCATTTCCAGTTCATAGTGGTTATGAATAAAGCTGTTATAAAGACTTGTGTACAGGTAAGCGTAAGTGTTCATTTGGGTAAATGCCTAGGAGTAGGATTGATGGTAAGTCTATGTTTAACTTTAAAAGAAACTACTAAAGTGTTCTCCAAATTGGTTGTATTATTCCACATTCTTACAGAAGCTCTTAGAGAGTTCCAATCGCTCTGCATCTTTGCAAACACTTGGTTTTGTCAGTTTTTAAATTATGGCCATTCTAAGAGGTATGTTAGTTTGGGGTTTGTAGCTTGTGGTTTTAACTTGCATTTATCTAATGACTAACGATGTCGAACACCTTTTCAGATGTTATTTGCTATTTGTATACCTTATTTGGTGAAGTGTCTGTTCTTTCTTTTGTTCATTTAAAAAATTGCAGTGTTTTTCTTAAGTTTTGAGCGTTCTTTATATATTCTAGATGCAAGTCCTTTATCAGATATTTAATTTGCAAATATTTTCTCCCAGTTTGTGGCTTGTGTTTTTATTCCCTTTACAGAGAAGTTTCCTTTGATTTTGTTAAAGTCTAATTTATCAGGTTTTTTCTCACTGGGATTGTGTTTTTATTATCATATCTAACAAGTTTTTCCCAAAGCTAAGAACATGTAAATTTTTCCCCTCATGTTTTCTTACAGGTGATTGATTATTTCATGTTTAAAGTTAGGTCTATGATCTATTTTAAGTTTGTAAAAGTCGTGAGGTATGGGTTGAGGTTCATTTTATTTCTTCTGCATATGAATGTTCAATTGTTTCTGTACACTTTGTTGAAAATACTATACTTTCTCCACTGAATTGACTTTGCACCTTTATTAAAAAAAATCAATTGAGTATATTTGTATGGGTCTATTTCTGGGCTTTCTGTTTTGTTCCATTCATCTATGTTTTTATCCTTTTGCCAAAACCACACTGTCCTGATTACTGTAGCTATATAGTAGGTCTTAAAATCAGATAGTGTGGGTCCTTCAACTTTCCCCCCCCAGAATTGTATAATTTATTTTAGTTTCTTTGTTTATCCATATAAATATTAGAATCAGGCCAAGTGTGGTGGCTTATGTCTGTAATCCGGGCACTTTGGGAGGATTGAGGCCAGGAGTTCAAGACCAGCCTGGGCAGCAGTGAGACTCTCTTTCTACCAAACAATAAAATTTTTAAAAAATTAGCTAGGTGTGGTGGCGCACGCCTGTAGTCCCAGCTACTCAGGAGGCTGAGGCAGGAGGAGCACTGAAGCCCAGGAGTTTGAGGTTGCTGTGAGCTATGATCGCATCACTGCACTCTAGCCTGGGAGACAGTGTGACCCTGTCTCTAAAAAAAAAAAAAAAATTAGAATCAGTTTATTTATATCTATAAAAACAGCTAACTAGGATTATGTTGAATCTACAGATCAAATTGGGGACAATTTTCATCTTAATAATATTGAATCTTCCAATCCATGAACACAATACAGCTCTCTATTTTTTTAGATTTTTATTTCTATCATTTGTGTTTTGTCATTTCCAGCATATAGGTCCTGCACATATTTTGTTATATTTGTATCTAAGTATTTCATTTTATGAAGCTATTATATGTGATTTTTTTAAAAAAAATTGGTTTCTGATCATTAGTTGCAAATATATGGAATATTAATATAATTGATTTTGTATATTTCCTTGGATCTTGCAACTTAGCTAAATCCACTTATTATTTATAGGACTTTTTCTGTAGATTTCTTTGGATTTTCTACAGAGATTATGTTGTCTACTAAAAGAACTAGTTTCATTCCTTCCATCTAATCTGCACACCTTTTATTTCTATTTCCTGACTTCTCTGACGTTGAATAGGAGTAGTAAAAGAGAACATTTTTCTTTTGTTCCCTGTCTTAGGGGGAAAGCATCAGTTTTTCATTATTTAATGTGATGGCTGTAGGTGTTTTGAAGATGCTCTTTGTCAGGTAAAGTAAATTTCTTTTTATTTTTAGTTTACTGAGAGTTTTAATCATGAACAGATGTCGAATTTTGTCAAAAGCTTTCTCTACATCTCTGGAGATAATAACATGGCTTTTCTTCTTTAGTTTGTTAATATGGTGAATTATACTCACTGGATTTTAAGTTTTGAACCAGCTTCGCATTCCTGGGATGACTCCACTATCCTTTTTATATATTTCTGGATTTGAGTTGCTAGTACTTTTTTAAGGGTTTTTTTTGGGAGGTGGGGGAGGGGTGTATGTTTTTAAGAGATAATGGTCGGCAATTTTCTTCTCTTGGAATGTCCTTGTTTGGTTTCTCTATTTTTTTTTTTCTTTTTTGTAGAGACAGGGTCTTATTATGTTGCTCAAGCTGATCTCAAACTCCTTGCCTCAAGTGGTCTTCCCACCTTGGCCTTCCAAAGTGCTAGGATTGCAGGTGTGAGCCATCATGCCTGGTCACCTTACTTATTTTTTAAGAATAACTTTTAATTTTAGAATAGTTTCAGATTTACAGAAAAGTTGCAAAGATAGTATGAGAGTTCTCATATACCTCAGACCCAGTTTCCCCTATTTTTAACGTCTTATATTAGTATGGTACATGTGTCACAATGAATGAACCAATATTGATACATTGTTATTAATTAAAGTCTATACTTTAATTACTTTCCTTATTTTCATGTAATGCCCTTTTTCTGTTTCAGGATCCATCCAGGGCACTATATTACATTTAGTCATCATGTCTTCTCAGTTTCCTGTTGCCTGTGACAGTTTTTCAGATTTTGCTGGTTTTTGATGACCCTGACAGTTTTGAGGAGTGTTGGTCTGGCGTTTTGTACAATGCTCCTCTAATGGCGCTGTGGACTGAATGTTTGTGATGCCTCCAAAACCCATGTGTACAAACCCTAACCCCCAATCTGATGGTATTAGGAGGTGGGGCCTTTGAGAGGTGATTAGGTGAGGGGAGTGGAGCCCTCATGAAGGGGATTAGTGCCCTTATGAAAGAGACCTCGGAGAGCTCCCTTGCCCCTCTCACCATGTGAGGACACAGTGAAAAGACTGCTGTCTATGAACCAGGAAGAGGATCCCCACCAGACAATGAATCTGCCAGCACCTTGATCTTGGACTTCTCAGCTTCCAGAACTGTGAGGAACAAATGTTTATTGTTAAAGTCACCAAGTCTATGGCATTTTTGTTATGGCAGCTCAGACAGACTGAGACAAATGGGATTTGTCCCATGTTATCCTCATGGTTAGACTAGATTTATGGATTCTGGGGAGGAAGGCCACAGAGGTAATGTGCCGTTCTTACTGTACCATGTCAACAGTACATACTATCAATATAATTTATCATTGCTGATATTAACTTTGATCACCTAGCTGATAGAGTGCTTGCAAATCTTCTCCATTGTAGAGTTATTTCCCCCCTTGCCCATACTGTACTCTTTGGAAAGAAGGTGGCAAGGGCAGCCCACACTTAAGGGGTGGGGAGTTATGCTCCATCTTTTTGAGTTGGAATATCTAAACAAATTATTTAGAAATCTTCTGCACAAGAACTTTGTTTATTCTCCCCTTTTATTTATTTATTCAATTATTTATTCACATAAGGCTGGACTCATGTGTATATATTTGATAGTTTGGGTTATAATCCAATATTAGCTCACTAATTTCATTGCTCAAATTGTCCCAGCTTTGGCCATTGGGAGTTCTTTCTGTTGCCTCCTGTGTCCCCTTTGACATAATGCCACCACTGCTGAACTTTTGAGTGCTTCCTTACTTCCTGGCACTATAAGATGCTCCATACTCACCTTGTGTATTTCCTGCCACAGCCCTAAAATCAGCCATTTTTTTTCAAAGATCCCTGGTTCCTTTTATTATAGAATGGTATTAGACATCAAGATCTGGGAACTATTAATAGGTATGCTCATTGCTACTGAGGAGTCATTGCTTCTAGGGTCTTACTGAATTTTTATCTATTTGCTTTATTAATTACTCAGAAAGGAGTGTTGAAACCTCAGACTATAATTTTGGATTTGTCTATTTCTTTTAAAAAAATTCTTTCTGTGCTTTCTTTATGCATTTTAAAATGTTGTTATTAGGTGCACACATGTTTAGGCTTATTATGTCTTCTTGATAGGTTGATCCCTTTATCATTATGAAATGTCATATTTATCCTTGATATTATTCCTTGTTCTGAACTTTATTTTGTCTGATATTAACATAGTCACTCTAGCTTTCTTTCGGCTACTGTTTTTATGTTATATCTATTTCCTTTGTTTAACTTTTAACCTATCTGTGCTTTATATTTAAAGTGGATTTCTTGTAGGTGGCATATAGTTGCATCTTAATTTTTTTTCAATCTGGTAATCTTGTTAATTGGGATAATCAGTAATTTGCATTTAATTTATTCATTGATTTTGTTAGGTTTATCCCTACAATTTTGCTATTTGCTTTTTATTTGTCCCATCTGCTCTTTATCTTTCTTTTCCTTTGTTTATTTATTAATGATTTTTTATGATTTATTTTACCTTCACTATTGACTAATTAATCATGTCTCTTTGTTTTATCTTGTTAAATGTGGAACCTCAAGGATTTACAGTATATATCTTTAACTTATAACAATCTACCTTCAAACTATACCATACTACTTCATATAGAATAAAAACTTTACAACAATACACTTTCATTTTCCTCCTCCAATTCTTTTTGTTATTTCTTTCATACTTTTTACTTCTACATATGTCACAAACACCACAATATGTAACTATTAGTTTTGCTTTAAGCAATCATCTTTTTTTTCCATTTTAAAAATTGTGGTAAAAATGTATATGGCATAAAATTTACCACTTTAACCATTTTAAATGTATAATTTAGTGGCATTAAATGCATTCACAATGTTTTGCAAACATCTTCACTATTTCCAGAACATTTTTTTTCATATCAAACAGAAACTCTGTATCCATTAAACAAGCAATTCCCCATTATCCCATTGCCCCAGAACTTGGTAATCTCTATTCTACTTTCTATGAATTTGCCAAATCTAGATACCTCATATAAGTGGAATCATACAATCTTTGTCCTTTTGTGTTTGGCTTATGTCACTCAACATAATATGTTCAAGGTTCATACATGTTGTAGCATGTGTCAGAACTTCATTCCTTTTTATGGCTAAATAATATTCCATTTGTAGGTATATACCACATTTTGTTTATTCATTCATTTGTTGATGCTTGGATTGTTTCCATCCTTGGCTATTGTGAATAATGTTCCTATGAATATTGGTGTACAAGTATCTGTTGGTATCTCTGCTTTCAATTCTTTTGTATATATACCTAGGAGTGAAATTCCTGGGTCATATGGTAGTTCATTGTTTAACCTTTTGAGAAACTGCCCAATTATCTTCCATAGCAGCTGTGCCATTTTACATTCCCACTAGCAATGCCCAAGGGTCTGATTTCTTCACATCCTCACTAATACTTGTTATTTTTATTTAAAATTTTTAAAAATGATAGCCATCATAGTGGGTATAAAGTTGCTACAGTTTGGTTTGTTTAACCCCCTCCAAATCGCATGTTGAAATGTGATCCCCAGCATTGGAGGTGGGGCTTAACGGGAGGTGTTTTGGTCATAGGGGTGGATTCCTCATGAATAGATTAATGTCCTCCTACGGGGAGGGGTAGATGTGAATGAGTTCTCACTCTATTAGTTCCCATGAGAACTGGTTGTGTAAAAGAGCCTGGCACCTCCCTCTTCTCTTTCTTGCTTCCTCTCTTGCCATTTGATCTCTGCACACACCAGCTCCCCTCTGCCTTCTGCCATGAGTGGAGCAGCCCGAGGTCCTCACTAGATGCAGATTCCAGGGCTGTGCTTCCTGTACAGCCTGCAGAACTGTGAGCCAGATAAACCTCTTTGTTTTGTGAATTAACCAGCCTCAGATATTCCTTTATAGCAACACTAAATGGACTAAGACAGAAGTTCTATCTCATTCTGGTTTTGATTTGTATTTCCCTAATGACTAATGGTGTTGAGCATCTTTTCATGTGCATATCATCTTTGGAAAAATGTCTATTTAAGTCCTTTGCCCATTTTTGAATTGGGCTGTTCACCTTTTTGCTGTTGAGTTGTATGTGTTCTTTATGAATTCTGGATATTAATACTTTATAAGATATATGATTTGCAAATATTTTCTCCCATTATGTGGGTTGTCTTTTCACTCTTTTGATAGTATTACTTGATGCACAAAAGTTTTTAATTTTGGTAATGTCCAATTTATCTATTTTTTTCTTTTGTTACCTGTGCTTTTGTTATCATACTTAACCTTTGTGAAATTCAAGGTAATGAAGATTTTCTCTTATGTTTTCTTCTAAGAGTTTTAGCTATTAAATTTAGGTCTTTATCCATTTTGAGTTAATTTTTGTATAGGGTGTAAGGTAAAGGTCTAACCTCATTCTTTTGCATATGGATATCCAGTTTTCCAGGCACCATTTGTTTTGTTTTGTTTTGTTTTTGAGACAGAGTCTCGCTTTGTTGCCCGGGCTAGAGTGAGTGCCGTGGGATCAGCCTAGCTCATAGCAACCTCAAATTCCTGGGCTTAAGCAATCCTACTGCCTCAGCCTCCCGGGTAGCCACCATGCCCGGCTAATTTTTTTTCTATATATATTTTAGTTGGCCAGATAATTTGTTTCTATTTTTTAGTAGAGACGGGGTCTCGCTCTTGCTCAGGCTGGTCTCGAACTCCTGAGCCCAAAAAATCCACCCGCCTCAGCCTCCCAGAGTGCTAGGATTACAGGCGTAAGCCCGGCCCGCCCGGGCCCCGCCCGGCCCCCAGGCACCATTTGTTAAAAAGACTATCCTTTCCTTGTTGAACGGCCTTAGCAGCTTGGTTGAAAATCAACTGACCATATAAGTGAGGGTTTATGGCTGAGCTCTCTATTCCACTCCATTGGTCCAGATATCTATCTCTGTGCCGTTACTACATTGTTTTGATTACTATGGCTCTGTAGTTTTGAAATTGAGATGTGTGAGACCTCCAAATGTAGCTTTTTCCCAAGATTGTTTTGATTTTTTAAAAATATATTCTATAATTTGGTATATTACATTGATTCATTTTCATATGTTGAACTACCCTTGCATTGCCAGGATAAATTCCACTTGACCATAGTGTATAATCCTCTCAATATGCTGTTGAATTTGGTTTGCTACTATTTTGTTGAGGATTTTTGCATCTATATTCATAAGGGTCAATTAACTTCTAAAGAGCATAAAATGAGAAAAAGATTCTTTTATTTTCACCCTCTTATTTACCATTTCCAGTGCCTTTTATTCCTTAGTGTAGTTCAAAATTTCCTTCTGTTCTCATTTTCCTTTTGACTTGAAAAACTTCCTTTAACATTTCTTGTAGTGCAGCTCTGTTGGCAATGAATTCTCATCTTTGGTTTCTCTTTAAAAGTCTTTATTTTGCCCTCATATTTGAAAGATATTTTCACTAACAAAGAGATATAGCTTGAAAGTTTTTTTCTTTCAGTACTTTAAAGATATCTCCTCACTGTCTTCTGACTTGCATAGTTTCTGATGAGAATCTGCAATAATTCCTACCTTTGTTCTGCCATACACAATGTGTCTTTTCCCCTTTGGTTGCTGATCAGATTTTCCTATCACTGGTTTTCAGTGATTTAATTATCATGTGCCTTGGAGTGTTTTTTGTTTATTTGTTTATTCTGCTTGATGTTCATTGAACTTCTTGGATCCATAGATATGTATTTTTCATTTGTAAATCTTCAGCCATTTTGTCTTCAAATATTTTTCTGAACTTCTCCCTCCTGTAACTCCAGTTACCTGTATGTTAGATCACTTGATATTGTCTCATAATTAACTTACATTCTGTTTTTTTTTTTACAAATATGTTTTTCCTAATTTTTATCCATTCTTTTTTTCTCTTTGTGTTTCATTCTGGATAGTGTCTATTGAGATACCTTTGAGTTCACTGCTCTTCATTCTGCAGTGTCTAATCTGCTGTTAATTGCAGCCAGTGTATTTTTTTTTCATTTTAGATATTGTATTTTTTGTTTTCATAAGTTGAATTTGGGTCTTTAAAAAATAGCTTTATTCTCTACTCATTATACCATGATTTACTCTTTTTAAAACATATGGAGCATATTTTTAATAACTTTTAACATCTTCATTGACTAGTTCCATCATCTTGTCTGTTTTTATTTATTGATTTTCCCCCTGGTTATGAATTATACTTTCCTACTTCTTTGCAATCTTGGTAATTTTTTATTGGATGTCAGACATTGTGAATTTACATTGGTGGTTTCTGGATTTTGTTTTATTTATTTAAGTGGTGTTGGATTTTTTTCTAGTGCAGTTATGTTTTGGACCCAATTTAGGTTTGAACTTAAGCTTTGTTAGAATGGGTTAAGAGCAACCTTACTGTAAGGCTAATACCATCCCACTACTAAGGCATTACTCTTACATATTTATGCCCTGTATGTTACAAGTTCTTTCCACTTGGGCTAGTCAGAGCACAAACTATTTTTAGCCCTATGTGAGTTTTGAGAATTTTTTGCCTATGCCATTCCAGTTGTTTTTTATCCAGTCTTAGTTTCTTCTCACACATTTTCAGATAGGTATCTTGTTGAGGACTGCAGGGTGGGGATGTTGAGGAGGACCTGTTTTCAGAACCGTAAGGCTCTATCTCTGTGCAGTTCCTTGTCTCTGGTGCTGTGCCTCATAAATTTCACTGAGCTTGACCTTCTAAATCTCCAGCCTTTATCTCCTTTACTCATAAAAATCACCAGTCCATGTTTGGGTTCTTTCTTTTGAGCTGTGGCCTGGAAGTTACTTCCAGGCAAAAAACTGGTACATAGGGCTCAGCTTGTTTGTCCTCTAATGTTTAAAAATCAAATGTTTTGTATATTTTGTTTGGATTTCTCGTTGTTAAGGTATGTGTGTATGTGTATATGTGGGTTAACAGTTCCTGTTAATCCATCTTGGCTGGAAGCAGCTCCTCAAAATATATTTTTAAGATATCTCCATGTTGATATGAGGGGTCTTCAAAAAGTTCATGGAAAATACATATTGTGAAAAAGCTATGCCTAAATTTTAATTTTTTTCTTTGCACCAAGATAGACTGGTACTAACTCATTATAACATCTCTGAACAGGATCTAGTTTGAGGCACTAAGAAGGATGAGACATCAGTTTGAAAAGAGCCCCTATCAGAGCAACATAAATTCTGCTATAATTGAAGTAAGAACAAGCATCAAATTTATGGTGAAGCTTGGGTGGAAGAATGATGAAATAATTGATGCTTTAGGAAAAGTTTATAGGGATAATGCCCCAAAGAAATCAGCAGTTTACAAATGGCTAACTCTTTTTTTTTTTTTTTTTAAAGACTTGGTCTCATTCTGTCGCCCAAGCTGGAGTGCAGTGGCATGATCACAGATCACTGCAACCTTGAACTCCTGAGCTCAAGTGATCCCTCCAAGTAGCTGGTACTACAGGTATATGTCACTGCACCCAGCTAAGCTTTCATTTTTGTAGAGATGGGGTTGCTCTATGTTGCCCAGGCTGGTCTCAAACTCCTGGGCTCAGCTTCTCAAAGTGCTGGAATTACAGGTATGAGCCACCACATCTAGTCACATGACTTGTTTAAAGAAGGGATGAGATGATGTTGAAAATGAAGCCTGCAGCAGCAGACCATCTATGTTAATTTGCAAGGAAAACATTAATCTTTTTCATGTCCTAATTGAAGAGGACTGATGATTAACAGCAGAAACAATAACCAATACCATAGACATTTCACTTTGTTCAGCTTACACAATTTTGATTGAAAAATTAAATTTGAGCAAACTTACCACTCAATTAGTGCCAAAACCATGGCGCCCAGATTAGTTGAAGACAAGAGCAGAGTTTTTAATGGAAATTTTAAACAAGTGGGATCGAGATCCTGAAGCATTTCTTTGAAAAGTTGTAACAAAAGATGAAATATAGCTATAGCAGTACAATCCTGAAGGCAAAGCACAATCAAAGCAATGGCTACCAAGAGGTGGGAGTGGTCCGGTCAAAGAAAAAGTGGCCTGGTCAAGAGCAAAGGTCACGGCAACGGTTTTTTGGGACAGTCAAGGCATTTTGCATGTTGACTTTCTGGAAGGCCAAAGAATGATAACATTTGCATAGTACAAGAGTGTTTTGAGAAAGTTAGCCAAAGCTTTAGCAGAAAAAGGCCCAGGAAAGCTTCATCACAGAGTTGTTCTCCATCACGACAATGTTACAGTTTATTCTTCTCATCAAACAAGGGAAATTTTGTGAGTGTTTTGATGGGAAATCATTAGGCATCTACCTTATAGTCATGATTTGTCTCCTTTTGGCTTCTTTTTGTTTCCTAATCTTAAAAAAAAATTTAAAGAGCACCCATTTTTCTTTGAGTAATAATGTAAAAAACACTATATGGACATGATTAAATTTCCATAGATCCTCAGTTCATTAGGGATGGGCTAAATGGCTGGTATCATCACTTACAGAAGTGTCTTGAACTTGATGGGGTCATGTTGAAAAATAAAGTTTACATATTTTATGTTTTAATTCCATATTTCCATGTACTTTTTGAAGTCCCCTTGTAAAACATACTTTGTTCATAGTTTTTAACTGCTCTGTAGTATTCCATTGTATGAACAGATCACATTTTGTTTAGCTATGCCCTTATGGTTGGACAATTGTGTTGTTTTCTGGTTTTTACTGCATGTTATAAACAATACTGCCCTTGGGAAGCAAATATCCAGAAATGGAATTCCTGGTTTATAGGGTATGTTCATTTACAGATTCAGTAGATAATACTAAATTATTTTTCAAAATGGGTGTATAATATTCACTTCTATCTGGACTGTATGAATATTCCCATTTCCCCACATTATCTTCCAAACATTTTGTTATCACACATTAAAGTCTTAGGAAATGTGCCAGTTGAAAACAGGTAGCTTATTAGTATTTTAATTTTCATTTTTGTGAGTATTAGTAATGTTGAGCATCTCTTCATCTGTTTATTGGCCCATACATTTTACTTCTTTTTTGAATTGCTTGTTTATATTCTTTGCTCACTTTTCTATTGAGTTATTTTCCTCTTTATTATTGATTTGTATGTATTTTTTAAATGTATTTTTGATACTATGCATTTGTTTGTCAGTATTGGTCACAAATATTTCTTTCAGTTTGTAGCTCGATTTTAGTTTTCATTTGTGGTGTCCTTTCTTGAATATACATTTTTTAAATGTTGATGTGGTCAAACATTGATTTTTCCTTTATGGTTTTCTTTTTTTAAAAAAAAATAAGAAAGTCTCCTTTGTTCTAAGGTCATAAAACAAATTCCTATTTTTTTTTTAAAGAATCTTATTATTTTGTTGTTTTATAGTTAGGGTTTTAAATCTGGAACTTATATTTTGTAAATGTGAGCTAGAAATCTTATTTTTTCTATACAAAGAATCAGTTGTTCTAAACTTACTTGCTGACAGTTGATCCTTGTTACATGCATCTGTTAATGACTGTCCAACATGAGCTAGGCTCTGCGTGAGGTTCTTTATAAGACATGCCTTTTCTTGTCCCAACTCTACTAGGAAGGAACTAGTATCCCCATTTTCAGGTGGGGAAACTGAGGCTCAGAAAAGTTAAATTACTTGCCCAACCTGTGACAGCTAGCAAGTGGTGGAGGCAGAATTTGAACCTTGATCGTATTTGCACTTGGTGTCACCAGTGATAAGACTTGTCACTGGACGCTTTGGCCCAGCCAAACCCCGATTCAGGGTCTATGGGGATGCTGCCTGGAGGCTCCTGCTCCTCAGAGCTGGCCAGCCTGGGTGAAAGTGCAGGGTCTGGGCCCTGCACTTGGGCCCTGCACAGCCCCCACTTGGGCACCTCTGTCGTCCCCACCCCTCACTGGACCTGAGCTGAAGGGCCGGACGTGGGTGTGGGTGTCTGCACTGGAGTGTGGGGTGGCCGGGCACCTGGGTGTGGGAGAAGTTGCTAGAGAAGGAAGTTCAGTGAAGGAACAGGCCTGGGGGGATCCTTGGGGAACACCGACCATTAGAGCAGGGTTTCCCAACCTTGGTCCTACTGACCTTTGGGACCGGCTAATTCTTCATATGGCTGCGGAGGGCCATCCTGTGCGTTGTAGGATGTTGAACAGCACCCGTGGTGGTCCCTTCCCGTTAGATACCAGTAAGTAGCACCTCTCCAGCCCTCCTCCACACTCCCAAGTCCTGGTTGTGATAATGTCTCTAGACATTGCCAAAAGTCCCCTAGGGGGACAAGATTGCTCCCTGTTAAGAGCCACCAATTCAGACAATAACTGTTAATTATCTCTATCAACATCAATTATTAACCATCATTAATGCTAATGAGATTGATGCTAATTATCAATGGAGATTAGTTGTAATATTTTTTCCTGTTGCCTCTTTGTAGCTGAGGGACAGAAGGTTCTAGCTTTCCTTTCAAGTTATACCTTTCCAGCATTATGCTCTTCCCACCTGTGATTCCTCACTCACTCGGCCAAGTGAGGAGCTCTGCTTCACCCCGAAAAATGTGCGGCACTCAGTGTAGTGTGCCACCCGCTCTGATGTCACCGTTCAACTCGTGAAAACACTTGTACAAGGGGTAGCGGAGCTTGGAGCCTGGGGGGGCCTCATGTTTTCTTTTCAAAATATTTTTCTTCAACATTTTGTTGACAATGAACACAAATGGAAAAATAAAGCCCTGCTGATGTAAAACGATTCCTAAATCCAGGGGTGGCACAGGCCAGGAGCCTTCAACATTCATGACGCGGGTCAGGCTGTAAACACGTCTGGTGTCCCCGGCGTCCGGCCCAGCAGCCTCTGTGAGTCGGGGGAGGGGGGCGGGGATCGGCACACAAACACTGGGACGTATCAGCTGCTGGACACTCAGGGATTCCAAAGATAAAACCTGTTTTCAAAGTCCAAACTGCTGTGCAAGATCCAGGGGAATTTAGAATGCTGTCTTCAGCCTGGCCAATTGAGATCCTGCATTTTAAAGTCAAAAACCAGGATAAAAATGACCAGGCAATGAATGTTCCAGTAATTTGAGTGGCTGTACAAGTCCTCTTATTTCTGCTACTGATGACAATTGTCTTCCCCTGTCTGAGATGGCCTGGCCATGAATCCCTTTACAAACAAGGCTTCCAGTTAGCCTCATTTTCCCCTCTTGTCCTGAGGACTTCTAGAGGGACTGTGACAGCCCCCAGAGCCTTGACGTTTGCTGACTGAAACCATCCAGGCTGGTGTTCTTGCCAGGTAAAGAAACCAGGTCTTGCCGATGTGACACATTCTTGGTCAGGCCACACTGGCGCTTGGTGATCATGCTTCCTTTTCTAAGCTCATCCCAACCCGCCAGCCCCACTGACACCCTACCCGCCTTGAGGGGTCCCCACAGCCCTGAGCTCGCCCTCCAGCCCTGTGGATGAGACTGGGAGCACCGGCCAACCTGAGGGCTCCCTGAGGGCAGGCCCAGATCCCCTTCCTGTTCTCTAAAGTCCCTTCATTCTGAGGGGTCACTCCAGTGTCAGAGAGCTGGGCTCAGAGAAGAAAATGGCAAACAATATTGACCAACTGGAGCAAGCAGTGTCCTGTGGCTGTCACCTCTCTGGAACCTTGCTCTCAGGACAGACATGCAAGCAGACTTGCAGACAGAGTGGAAGGGGGGGAGGAGGGGACTCAGCCCCTCCCTTTTGGGGACAGGGAGGCCCCCCAGGCCCAGGGCTGAGCTGGGCACGGTGTCCTGCAGTCCTGGTGAATATTCAGCGGGTCCTGTCCTCTTTCTAGCTCCTGCCTACGCAAACAGCCACCTAGGAAGGGGAGGCAGACCGTGTGGTGGCAGCGGCAGTGTCGGGGGACAGTGGGGAGGGCAGAGCCCGGGTACACTGAAGCCTCAGTGCTGTCTGAGGGAGCCGCTGAGCCCCCAGCATGGACGGCCGGGTGTGGGGCACCTGCATCCTCTGCGTGCTGAGTAGGGTCCCGACGGTGAGTAGCCAGCGCAGACCCTCCTGCCTCTCCCACGGGGCTCCAGATTTGGGAGCCGCAGGGCCCACAGGCACCTGGGTGAGACCCCACTGCCCTTTCCCTGTGCAGGTGGCAGGCGGTGGCTAGGAGGACTGATCCCTGGGCTCCCTCCCTCATTCCTCCTCCCTACCAGTCTGTTCTGACCAGGGCAGCTCCAATAGCTCCTTCCTGGGGCTGAGCTGAGCTGAGCTCACCGCCTGTTGCTTGTCCCAGGGCCTGGCCATGCCCTCTGGGGCCCAAAGAGACTCAGTCTGCCCCATGACAGTGCCTGAGAATTTGGGAGGCAATGTCAGAGCCCCCTTAAACACCCTAAGTCTGCTCTTTCTCTAAGCTGTGCATGCCTGGTGCTTGCACATGCTCCTCTGCGAAGCTCTCCGGCCCTCCCCAGCCCCAGGACTGTCTGAGCCACACTCCAATTCCATGGCTGTGTTCTTTGACTCGTGTGGGGCTGGGGACAGAGCAGGACCTGAGTAGTTGGTAGAGACCAGCTGCTCCTGCTCCAGCATTTAGGGGACTCTTTCTGTCAAGATGCCTGAGGGTTGGGGGAGCTCTGTGGCCTGGAATGCCGGGGCATGGGGCACCAGGACAGAGTGTCCTCCCCAAATGTGCTACAGTGGCCCTGCATTTTTCCCAGGAGGCTACTTCACGTGACGGCAGGGGCCAGGAGGGGAGTCACAGGTGCTGGGTGGGAAGCCCTGGCTGGCAGGGTGCTCCTCGGTGCCAGGTGGACTGAAATCTCCTTCCTCCACCGCCTTGCTGGGGAGCTGCCAGCCTCCTAAGCACTTGCAGCACCTGACCCTAGGCGCACAGGCTTTGGGCTTGAATCCTGGAACCACGAAACTAGCTGTGTGACACAGGGCGAGTTCCTCACCCTTCCTGAGCCTCACTTGTCTCTTGTAAAAAGAGAGTTACCTGTGGCCAGCGTTGTGCACCGAATGGATCGGATTTGCCAAGGGCTGGGCACAGGGGCGCGCTGCAGGTGACTCCTACTGCCCGTCCCATCCGGAGTGAAGGAGGCCCCTCCCTCGCAGCCGTGTGCACCCTACAGTAAAGCTTTATTCTTAGGAGGGGGACCTGAGACCAGGTGGTGATCAGTGACTAGATGGTGCTGGTGCCAGAGCTAGAACGAAATCATTGTCTCCTGGCGTGGGCCCCATCCCCACAGACGTCGGGATTAGTGACCGTACAGGCAGTGAGGCCAGGGGTCCAGGGCCGTGGAGTCTCCCCCAGGAGCAGGTGGAGTCCAGTGTGTGTGTGGCTCCCTCCCACGTGGTCGCCCACTGTCCTCTGTCCCCACTCTGGTGGTCAGAGTCCCTGCTTCTGATCCTAGCCCTGTCACATGTCCACTGCACTATTTGCCGTGCCTGCATTTCTGTCCAATAACACTAGTAACTGATGAAACACTTGCTGACCTGGGCTCTGCTGGACACCGAGGGTGTGTGTGGGGTGCACGTGTGTGTGAGGGTGGCCCTGAGGAGACAGACGTTAGACCTCCCCTATCCTCACACAGCTCAGATGCTCCCAAAATACACCATGTATGTCCCCACCCGGTGTCTTTGCACATGCTGTTCTCTCTGTCCCGAATGCTCTTCTCCCCACCACTCTGTGTGTGTGTGTGTTGTTTCAAAATGCTCCTTTGTCCCCAGGTCCAGCTCAAATGCCACCTCCCCAGTTCCTGTGAGAAGGCCAGTCCTCCACAGTGCCTGTCCTGCCTCTGATCCCAATTTGCATGGGGTCCCTTAGGACCAGGCCTTTCCCCCTCTTCCATCCACTCCTTCCCTGTGAAAGCCTTGGGGAATAGAAGTCTACACTGGCTGTGCGTGATGTACAAAAACGTGGGTGTTGTAGACCCAGTCCACAGTGTAGGGAGCATGTTTTATAAAACCTGGCTTCCCACACACTTATACATTCAGGATCTGGCCTGTCCACGATCGGATTGAGTTTTCCTCCAGTCTAGGGCAGTGGGAGGGAGAGGCGTTAGGAATTCCTGCAGGTGACTGCCAGCTCCCTGGAGAACTTGTCGAAATGCAAAGTCCTGGATCCACCAAAGATCTCTGCATATTCCTGGCTCCATCCCAGTTGATATCCAGTTGGTTCTTGGGGCACACTTTCAGAAATACTGCTAGAAGATTCCCAGAAAAACAACTTATTTTCCAGCTTCCAGAGACCATCCCTTGTGGTCACTGGGCAGCACCAAGTCTGGGAAGCTCCTAAAACTGCAAGCTTCGTGATTGTGCAGCCACACACGCAGGCCACGATCCTTCCACCCACCTGTCCACAGGCCCCCATCCATCTTTCCACAGCCTCCCACTCATGCACCAGGCCCCCAGCCCTGCTTCCAGCCCACCCCCCCATGCACCCATCCACATACTCATCTGCCTGTGTGTAGACTCATTCATGCCACCACCCAGCCGGCCAGGCAGTCACCCATTCACGCATTCATTCATTCATCTATGCATCCACATTCATTCGCCCCTTCACCTCATTTGTATACTCGTGTGTACCCGTGTCCTCTCTCACTTACCCATTTGCTCATGTATTCTTGCTTGGGTAGCCCAGAAAGCAGAACCTGAGACGAAGGTCAGAAATCCAAAACGGTTTCCTGTGGGCTAAATTCAAGGTGTTGGCAGGGCTGCATTCCTTCTGGAGGCTGGAGGGGAGAGTCCATTTCCCTGCCTGTTCCTTGGCTCGTGGCCCCGGCCTCCATCTTCAACGCCAGCAGCGTAGCTGTGCAGCATCTCTGAATCTCAGTCTCTCTCTCCCCTTCCTATCGTTAATAAGGCTGATCTCCCTCCTCGGAACCCTTAACTTAACCTCATCTTCGGAACCCTTAACTTAACCTCATCTGCAAAGTCCTTTTGCCGTGTGAGGGAACATATTCGTGGGTTTCAGGGCCTAGGACGTGGGCATCTTTGGGGGCCATCATTCCACCCCTCAAGGTAGTGTACGCAGAAGTGCCTCCAGGGAGCAGGAGTGCAGAGCAAAGAGCAGCAGCAGGAGGGAGGAAAGGCCACTACGAGGATGGAGTTGGCCATCTCTGTGAGATCTTCTGAAACACTTTGTTCAGTGTGTCTCAGAACTTACTTCCATGAGATGGAAAGGGGAAGCTGCCTTCCTTCCCTCCTTCCTCTGTCCTTCCTTCCTCCCTTGCAGCCATTCCTACACCTGAACAGCCATCACACATACCTGCAAGCACCGGGACGCAGGCCTGTGCTTAGGATCAGGGGCGCAGAAATGAACCAAGCGTGGCCTCTGTTCTCAGGCCACGTGGCCCCGAGAACCCAGAAGGGGCACCTTGGCTTGGCTCACCCCGTCAACTCCCTCCTGCAGGCACTGGGCCACGTGCACCCAGAGTGTGACGTCATCACGCGGTTGAGAGAGGACGAGAGCGCCTGTCTGCGAGCGGCAGAGGGGATGCCCAACGCCACCGTGGGTACGGGCTCGGGCGGAAGGCGTGGCTTCTCTGACCCGGTTGCCTTCTGCAGCCTCACCATGCAGCATGTCGGAGCAGCCTTGCCCCCGGCTGAGTCTGCCCGGCTCCGTCTCTCCACCTAGGCTGCCCCAGGACCTGGGATGGGCTGCTGTGCTGGCCGCTGGCAGGCTCTGGAGAGTGGGTCACCCTCCCCTGCCCGGATTTCTTCTCTCACTTCAGCTCAGAGCCAGGTGAGGGGTCCTGGATGTGGCGGTGGGAAGGGAGGTGGTTTCGTCTGGAAGTGGCAGAATTGGTGACACGTCACTGGCTTTAGGGCAGGCAGACCTGGGTTTGAATAGCCAACTTCCCCTCTGCCAGTGTGACCCTGACCCTATACTTCCTGACCGTGACTTGGAGGGAACACGAGCATTAACTGTGGGGCCTGTCCGTGCCGGACCTGGAGCTGGGCACGGAGCACATGCTCTGCAGACGCTAGCAGGAGGCGTGGAGGAGGGCGGGCCCTGCGAATGCCCAGGTGCTACCAGCTGCCCAGGGCTGCTCCGCCCCTCCTCCCCGGCCTGGGTGTCCTCCCCACTGCCCTTAGGATGCTGGTGGCCCAGCTCACTCCTCTCTGCCCCTCGGGGGAATGATTCTCTCTGTTCACAGATGGCACTTTTGAGGCCAGAGGGGGAAGGCACCGGAGTGCGTCCCAGGCAGGCTGGACCTGGAACTCAGCCTCTGGAAGGAAGGTCACCCTCTCTCTGCCACTAAGAAGGACTACCTGTGCAAACCCTGCCAGGGTTACTTGATGGTCCACAGTGCCCCCACCCCTCCTGGGGAAAGGGGAAGGAGTTGTGACCAAAGACTCTTGCTTGCCTCCCAGGGGCTGTGAAGCGGGATTGTACCATCACGGGGTGGTCTGAGCCCTTCCCACCTTACCCTGTGGCCTGCCCTGTGCCCCTGGAGCTGCTGGCTGACGAGGTGAGAGTTTCCTGGCATCTTGGAGGCAGGATCGCCATGGATGTTTGTATGGGTGGTGGACTGCACAACTGTAGGGGCTGCTGTTCCCATTCTAGCTGGCAGGTTGGATGATTAATTACAGCAGTTTTTCAGCAGAGGGCAGTGAAGTGTCCAGAGGAGAGGGAGTCATTTGCCAATTTGTTCAAGGGTGGCACATGGGCCAAGTTGCTTGGAGGGAGAAGGACGGCAGACGGCAGGTGGGACATGTGCTGGCCACTGCCTCCTTTCTGTGCCCAGGCCTCCGGGGCAGGGAGCTTTGAGTGGTTCCTGAGGAAACAAGGCTCCTGGCAGCCCTCGGCAACCTCTTTCCCTTCTCTGGTCCCGAATCTGTGAGCAGTGTACATGGCTGTGGTGTGGGCAAGTGAGGGAAACTCCAGCCCAGACGTGATCACAGAGAGCCCCAAACCCAGCCAGCGCACCCCACCCTTCTGCATCAAGCAGGGCCTTTGCAAGGTGCTTCCATATCCATCATCCCATTTCTCTCTCCCCTAAGCCCTGAAAGGTAAAGCCTGACTGTGACCATTTTTCAGACGAAAACAGTGAGTCAGAGAGGGGCAGTGATTGCCTGCGTCCCACAGAAGAGCTGGGACTGGGGCCAGTGCCTGGGCCCCTGCTCCCTTCCCTTGCCGGCACCCTCCATCTCTGGGGGCCACGCTGGACTCTGATTGATTTGAACACTTGGGCATTGGAAGCTTTTGCCTGCCTGCCTGCCTGTGGCTATCCCCAGCTGTCCCTGCTGTCTCCTTTATTTGGGGACACTGTGTTCCCAAGCGGCAAGCAAGCTGGATGTCGATAAACAAGCTGATTTCCTCTTGGGCTATTGTCATTCCCCAGGGACATGTAGTTTCTGCTGCTGCCTCTCCCCACCCCAGAGCGCAGTGAGTGTCTCTACTCCCGCCACCACCCCTCCCTCCCCAGCAGGCCAGGTGGAAGACACGCTGTAAATAAAAGCTTCAATGCACAGAAGGAGCTTTCCACAGTACCCACAGACGACTCTGGCCCTCCCGGATGGGGAGGGTTGGGGTGGAACTGCAAAGCCTTCACCTGCTCAATTGCCAAGGCTTCCTTTCCCCCAAAGCCCAGAAGCTGAGACTTTCTTCTGTCTCCCCTCTCCCCAGAAATCCTACTTCTCCACAGTGAAGATCATCTACACCATGGGCCACAGCATCTCTACTGTAGCCCTCTTGGTGGCCATTGCCATCCTGCTTGCTCTCAGGTGTGCCATCCTCCTCACTACCTCAAGAACCTTCATGGGCTCCCCGTTGCCCAGAGGACCAAGTCTGATTCCTTGCCTGGGTAGCCAAGAGTTTCCTAGATCTAGCCACCATGTCCATGCCTAACTTTTCCTTCCCTTTTCCCCAACATGGAGACCCATCTCTTCACACACCAGAACTCACTGCTACCTCCACACCTTTGCAATATGGCGCTCATTCTATTTGCTTGGAATGCCTCCTTTTTCTCAGTGTATTTACATCTGTCAAAATTCAAAGCCCAGCTCCCACCTGAATCTAAGAATCCTTTTGCCTCCTACGTGGAACTCTTCTGGACTGTTCCAACCCTCTGACCATTGTCTCTTCTAAGGCCTCCCGGCCTTCGAAGTCTGAGCGCCACATCTGGCCTGTGCTGTTCTCCGTCTGCTGGGGAGGAGCCTCCTCTCTGGTCACTCAGGGGGCTTCCAGTGGCGATGCCCTGCCATTTCTGCCTCTGTTCCCCTAGCGCTCTTCTCTGTTCCTGCACCTACACTGAGCCCAGGGCAGCGGTTGGTCAGCTGTTCTGCAAGGCTAAACCTGAAGCCTCAAGTTCAGCTCAATTCAGTTCAGCTTGATTCCATTCCATTCGATGCACCTCCTGCCCGGCTCGGCCCAGCCTCACCAGCCCCTGCCAGTCGCAGCGCAACAGAAGCCCTCTCCCACCTCGCCCCCTGCCCCTCATGTCTCCCGTCCCCACCAGGAGGCTCCACTGCCCCCGGAACTACATCCACACCCAGCTGTTCGCCACCTTCATCCTCAAGGCAGGAGCCGTGTTCCTGAAGGACGCCACCCTCTTCCACGGCAGCAACACGGACCACTGCAGCTTCTCCACCGTAACGTCCATGGTGGAGGGGGCAGGGCGGGTGGGGGAGAGGAGGAGGGATTAGAGACCTCGATGTGCCTGCCCTGTCCTAGGGCCTGGCCTTGGGGATCCCACGTGGCCAGTTACAGACAGAACGGGAAATCACCCCTCCCCCGTGACAGGCCCCAAATCTTCACACCCTTTCCCATGTTGCACACTCCGCATTCCATACGCCAAGCAAGACCACATTTCACCGTGCCCAGCCTTGTCCTTCCCTTTCATACCGCCCTGAGCTCTTGTCCGTCTGGGCAGAGCTGGGTCCCTCCTTCAAGAAGCGCCCAGGGGACAGACTGCACACAGATTGCGAGACTCCCAGGTGGAGGAAGCTGAGAGCCGGGAGAGAATGAGAGAGGGCTTCAGGGAGGAGGTGGCTTTGGCATTTGAGAGGAGCAACTATGGGGGGATGAAGAGGGAGGACGTGTCAAGTGGAGGGACCAGGGCGAACAGGCTCTCAAAGACAGGAGGAGCTGGGGTGGGGGAGGGCAGGGGAGTAAGAGGAGACTGAAATTTAGAGGAAGTTGGGCAGGGTGTGCAGGCCCAGCACCCAGTAGGTCCTCTAAAACTGTGCCAGAAATGAACAGCTAAATGAGTAAACAAACTAACAAATGACCTTAATTAATTAATGAAAGAATTAATAATAGTATATGATCAGCACTTATGGGCCAGGCATGGCATAAAGTGCTTTCCATAAAACAGTTGGCCCTTAAACAACACAGGGGTGAGGGGTGCCAACCCCCACACAGCTGAAAAGCCACATATAACTTTTGACTCCCCCAGAAGTTAACTACTAATAGCTTACTATTGGCTGGAAGCCTTACCAGTAACACAGACAGCTGATTAATACATATTTTGTATGTTATATGTATTATATACTGTATTCTTACAATAAAGTAAGCTAGGGAAAAGAAAATGTTATTAAGAAAATCATAAGGAAGAGAAAATATATTTACTATTCATTAAGTGGAAGTGGATCCTCATAAAGGTTTCCATCCTGTCATTTTCATGTTGAGTAGGCTGAGGAGGAGGAGGAGGAGGAGGAAAAGGAGGGGTTGGTCTTGCTGTCTCAGGGGTGGCGGAGGTGGAAGAAAATCTGTGTATAAGTGAACCCATGTCGTTCCAACCTGTGTTGTTCCAGGGTCAACTGTATTATCTCCTTTCATCTTCAAAACAGCTTGAAGGAGAAAGTATCACTTTAATCCCATGTTGTAGATGAGGGGCAACTGGCAAGGTCACCCAGCTGCACAGAGCTGGGACCAAACCCGGGCTGTCTGAGCTCAGAGGTGGTCCTGTGCACCCTGTCCCATGAATGAGCCGTGCAGTGAATGACCGAACGCACAGGTGTGGACGTGTGTTTGCAAGACACAGCTGTGCGTGAGCAAATGTTCCATAGTCACAGCTCTAGAAATTGACTTCAGCTCAGGAGGGATGAAAGGAAAGTGCAAACAGAAGCAGCTCAAAGGCAGTTTCCATTTAATCCTTATGACAAGGACATGAGCTAGGTATTGGAGGTTTTTCCTCTTCCAGATGAAAGGCTAAGGCATGAGGAGGTTTGCACAGCGAATAGATGGTAGATTTGAATTCGGGCTGTCTGGATCCCAAATCTGTGCTGGTAACCATCACATATGCCACCACATCCCCTCCGGGGCAACCCAAGGAGTCGGATGGCTCAGCCTAAGGCGGAGGGGCCTGGAGGTTCTGGGTCTGAGTGGGGCGGCGCAGGCAGGTGGGGGCTCCAATGGGCATCACAGCTCCGAAGCGCCCGGGTCCTGGCTCCCAGGTTCTGTGCAAGGTCTCCGTGGCAGCCTCCCATTTCGCCACCATGACCAACTTCAGCTGGCTGCTGGCAGAAGCCGTCTACCTGACCTGCCTCCTGGCCTCTACCTCCCCCAGCTCAAGGAGCGCCTTCTGGTGGCTGGTTCTTGCTGCCTGGGGTGAGCACGGAGGGCGGCCGGGCTGGACACCCGGGGAGGTGGAGGGCTGCGGAGGCCCAGGGGGCTCACACAAAGGGCCCTGCGCCTCACCGATGGGCACCCTGAGGCTCGGAGAGGGGAAGGGGCGCCGCGGTCCTCCAGCAAGTGCGGGAGAGCGCGGGCTCTTCGCAGTGCCCACGTGGTTGGAGGTGGAGGTGCCGGTGTGTGGGAGGTGGGGGCGGATCTCAGAGCCAAGGACACAGCCCGCTGGCCCCCGTCTCCTCTGCGTCCCCACAGGGCTGCCCATGCTCCTCACCGGCACGTGGGTGGGCTGCAAGCTGGCCTTCGAGGACGTCGCGTGAGTCTGAGCGGACCCCCGGGGCCAGCAGGGGCGTGGAACGGGCTGCTCTCCAGGCTGGAAGGAGGAGCAGGAAGAGGAGGAGGAGGAGGGCCCGGCTCGGCTGGGGGTGGGGGCCGGGCAGGCAGTCTGGAGAGCTCAGAAGGGGCGAGAGCCAGGCGGTGGGGGAGCTCCTGAAGAAGGGAAGTGTTGGGACCGGTAGGGTGGAGAGCAAGGGTGAGCCCAGCCTGATCGGGGCGCCCCTTTGAGAGGGGTCCTAACTGGCTGAGACAGGAAAGAAGGCTGGCGGCGCGAGGGTGAGGCCGGAAGCCGTGAATGCGGGAGAGAGGAGAGGGGGCCGCCTGGGAGGCGGGAGGCGGAGCGGGGAGCGGGGGAGGTGCGTGGGCGTCTTTGCAGCCACCGCGTTCTTGGCGCCCTCTCCAGGTGCTGGGACCTGGACGACAGCTCCCCCTACTGGTGGATCATCAAAGGGCCCATCGTGCTCTCCGTTGGGGTCAGTCCCTGGGCCAGCATCCTTTGCTTTATTCAGTCAACCTCGCCGGACCCACCGAGGGGCCGTGCACAGCAGGAAACACGACTCAGGCTGGGAGTCGGGACACCTGGTTCCAGCCTTGCTCTGCCCCTGATTCTCTGAGGCCCTCTCTGGGTCACAATATCCCATTGGTAAAGCCAGGGGCGGGACTCAACCTGCACGCAGGCCCCTCTAGCTCAGGGTTTGGATGAGTCTGGAGTGCTGGTTGCAGATCAGCTCCCACTGCTGGGAGAGGCTGGGGTTGGGGGGAAGTCCACCGAGCCTGCCTCCCACCTGGAACCCAGAGGCAGGGAGGACTGCTTTGCATGGCTTTGGTAAATGTGCAGATTTGTCCCAATTTAGCAATTGTGCAAAGTGAGGAACACCTGCCATGTGACAGGGAAGAGCCTGGAAGTGGCTGGAGGCAGGTGGCAAGGCCTGACCCTCGCACCCCAGATCCCAGGACTGGAGAGGAGGAGGAGCCTGAGGCCCCCTTTGCCCTCCAGCGCTCACATGTGGGACCTCCCAGCCTCTAGGGTCCAAGTTCTGGAGCAATGGTCTGTGTGCCCGTCTGCCTGCACATCCCTGTGTCTCAAGGATTTGGGGTTTCTGGACCTCAAAGGGGCTGGGGCCCCATCCCAGGCCACCAGGGCTACCCCAACCCTTGCCCTCCATCTTTCTGCACCTCTATTTCCAGGTGAACTTTGGGCTTTTTCTCAATATCATCCGCATCCTGCTGAGGAAACTGGAACCAGCTCAGGGCAGCCTCCACACCCAGTCTCAGTACTGGTACTACGTGTGTGTGTGTGTGTGTGTGTGTTCAGGGGACACTGGAGGGGGATTCAGTGTGGTCTCTCTCATCCAGCAGGCATTCATGATCCCAGCCTCATGCTCTTCCCTGTGTTCCCAGAGAGAGTATAGATTTGGTCCCTGCCTGCTAGGGGACCACCATATGGGAAGGATGGGGACTCCAAAGAGACAGTTACCATGCCAGATAGGCTGAGTGATGGGATCAATGTCTACAGGAGCCTGGGGAGGGAGATCTTCTCTAGATAGGATTGAAGGGAAGGTCAGGGAAGACTTCCTGGAGGAAGTGGTCTTTGAACTAGACTTTGAAAGATGCATAGACTTTGATAACCTGGGACAAGAGCACTTGGCAGAGGGAACAGCAGGATCTAGGGCCCCAACGTAAGGAAGCCCAGGGGGAGCATGGGGAGGTGGAGCTTCCCAGGGTGGCTGGTGCACAGGGTGGACATGGGAGGTGGCGGGAGAGAGAATAGACAGGGTGCACACAGGGGTTTCTGATCCCAGCCTTAGGAGCCTGGGTTTTGTGTTTCCTGCAGGCGTCTCTCCAAGTCAACACTTCTCCTCATCCCACTGTTTGGAATTCACTACATCATCTTCAACTTCCTGCCTGACAATGCCGGCCTGGGCATCCGCCTCCCCCTGGAGCTGGGACTGGGCTCCTTCCAGGTGAGGCCGCCACTGGTAGTCTTTCCCTCCACGTCCTTGGGCAGGAGGGAGGTGCTGTTGCCCTCAGGCCTTGGTTGACTTCATGATAGGGTGAGGGCTACTCATTCATCCATCTATTCAGCTCTCCGTCTGTCCACCTTCCATCTATCCCTCTATCACTCTATTCAGTCAACTACCCATGCACCCGTCTACCCATCCATCCAATCATCCATCCATCCATCCTACCTCTTCAACTTTTACTGAGCCCCTATTATGTGCCAAGGGATGTGCTCATTATGGGGATACAGAAATAAAGAAAGTCAGAGAAATGGGGCCAACAGTACAGCCCTGTCAGCCTTGCTATGAAAATTATATGAGACCATATGCCTGGCTCATAGTAAGTGATGAATGCATCTGAATTTACTTTTAGCACAGACCTGGCCCAAGCTGCAGCCTGGTGGATGGGGAAAAGGTAGTAGAAAAACTGTGGACACTTGTGGCCAGGCTAAAGTGTTCTGATGGGGTCCTTCCTCTTTGGTCTCACAGGGCTTCATCGTTGCCATCCTCTACTGCTTCCTCAACCAAGAGGTGTGTGACTCTCCAGGCTACCCCTTACTCATTGAGCCCACCTTCCAGCTCAGGCCACACCTTGACTCCTGTGATCCTTTGTGGTGGTTTCTCCTGAGCTCCTGGATCAAGCTGAACCTGAATGCTTCCTGTAAACATCTTTTATCCATCATGTATCTGAGCTGGGCCAATTCAACCATCCACTCACCAGGAGGTGGAAGAGACCTTTCAGGGGTCAGGAGAGGGATCAAGGCGAGAAGTCTAAAGGGATCCCCCAATTCTGTGTCCCTAAAATTGAACATAAGAGTGGGGGAGGGCACATGTCAGTTGGGAGAGAGACAGTCAGAGGGCACAGAGACAGGAACTGAGAAAATCATAGGTAGACGTACAGGGAACGAGGCAAATAGAGTCAGATGCAGAGACTGGGAGGAATACCCAGGGCAGAGCCGGGGAAACGGAAAGCACCTAGAAGAAAGACACACAGAGAACAGACACGAATAGACAGAGCAGATGGTACTGCCACACCTGCAGAAACATGGTAAGATGGCAGAGATAGACGAGAAGTGAATTCCACCCAGAAGATACCGAATTTTCCCCTAGGACAGTCTTGCTCCAGGGAGAGAGATGGCAGAATTTATCTCAGTGCCAAGACTCCTAGACCCCACTGTTGTGTGGATGGGCAGGGTCACGGCCTCTGCTGGAGACCTGGCTGCATGTGCCCTATCCCCTAGCTGTGGAGTATTGCTCCCCACCCCACCTGCCACCTCTGTCCCTAACTGCTCCTCCCCCCCGACTCTCTTCACTCCTAACCCAGCCTCTCTGAGTGTCATACATCCTTATCTGGTGTCTGGGCTGCAGACACAGGACTGCAGTGTCTGGGTGTAACATGTCATGGGCCCTGGGGACCCCAGGAGGGGTGAGAAGCAGCCCTGGCCGAGGCTGCCGGGGTCTGGGGATGGAGTTTCCACGGAGAGTTGTGAGAGGATCTGTCTCAGGAAACAGTGTTGGAGACCAGATGGTTACATACCTCTGGTGACGGGGAGCTTACTACCTATCAATAGTTCTTTCTGTTGTCAGACAGCTGTGAGGAAGATCATCTTTACACTGAACAGAAATCTGCCTCCCTTTGCTCTGTCACTGCAGCCCTAGTGGTTGGTCAGCTCTGTGAAATGGGTCATCACCTCTCAGCTCCCTCTTCTCCCTGACAGCTTCTTGAATTTGTGAAGATACAGATGTGCCCCCTGCCAGTCTCACCCTCCCACCCCAACCCAGGCTATTTCTCTTTCAGTTTCCTTCAGTTCCCTCAACTGCAGCCCCTCGGACAGAGTTCTGAGTCCTCTCCCGCTTGGGGACATGTCCTCTGGACAGATTCACAGTGGCCAGAGTTGAACTCACAAAATTGAACCCCAGAGCAGGGCTGGTGTAAGTCATTCAGGGAGAGCAGAGTGGTTATTTGGCCAGGAACTCAAGCAAGCACCCATCAATGTCTTACCTGGGCTCAGACACAGTCAGTGCTAGAAGGTAAAGAAAGGAGCTAAAGGGAGTGGCAAGAAGTAGTGTCCTCCAGAGGCAGCACTTAGCAGCGCCTGTGGCCGACCATGGCCTTTCCTGCCCTGTGTCACTGATTCTCCTACATGGCCTCTCCCTGCACCCTAAGTCCCACTGGAGTTGAATAGCAAAGCTGCAGTGGAACCTTCCTAACATCCTCTCCCTTGTCCCTGGAGGTGAGGACTGAGATCTCACGGAAGTGGCATGGCCATGACCCAGAGCTTCTGCCAGCCCGGAGGACCCCAGCTAAGTGGACCAGGCCTTCCTGCTCGGGGGTTCAGGTGCTGACATCTGTGTGCTAGGCTGGCCCCATCATGTGGCTGGAGTCCACACCTGAGCTTGGGCAGCTGCAACGGGTCTGCCACCCTCTGGAGGAGCAAGAGAGCTCCCGGGAGACTTCAGCCCCCTCTCCCATTTTCTCCCTCTCTCCCTCCCCGCCAAGCTGCTGCCCAGCCCTGGACAGGGGCAGCCCTTCCTCCCTGCCTCTGCATTGGACCCTTTCCCTAGGCCCCTGCATGCCTGCCTCTGACTTCCTTGGTTCTTCTGTGTCTGTTTTTACTAGTTCCCCTTTCTAGGGTCTGGGGCTGTAACCCAAGGCCCAGAAAAGCCAATAAACTCGTAAATGAATAAATACATGTTTGAGTGAATAAATGCACCTCTAAAGGTGAGAGGGTCTACATCCTTTATTTGCAGCTCCAGTGCACAGTTGCATTTTTCATCCTTCTGTTCCTGCCACATTATACTCATTTGTCTGTGCAGGGACCCTCTTGCTTTATTTATTTGGAAAATGTACTCTCTTTTGTCCCGCCTCCCACTCCCATGCCCCTCCTTCCATAGGCAAACATGCTAATGTGTTTCATGTGAATATGTGTATCTCTGTGTATCTTGCAAAATCCGTAGGGTTTTGTGTGCCTGTACTTTTAATTTACATGCATACTATCAGTTATATGCCTCATCCTGCCTCTAACAATTCCCCCTCAGCGCGGTGCTTGTAAGCGATCCACTCATGCTGCCGTGCATGCATCTGGTCCATTGTTTTGACTGCATATGGTGCCACATGGTGTCATTGCCCCTGTGTTACTGTTCTGTCCTGGCTCCCCTGCCCTCCAGGTGAACCTTCACATGCCTGTCCCCGAGGGACTTACGAGAGTGAGCCTTTCTCCAGGACCCACACGCAGGAGCAGCAATGCTGGGCAGCAGCGTGCCTCTTCTTGATGTGACTAAGGCGTGCCAGATTGCTCGCCTGCAAATCTGCACTCCTAAATCCCCGCAGCCCTCCCAACACTTGGCATTATCCAGCTTTGTATTGTCTGCAAGCCAAATGGGTGTAAAGTGACACCGCACTGTTGTTCTAATTTGCATCTCCCCGATAACTAATGAGCATGAACGTCTCTTCTTGTGCCTGTTAGCCTTTTGGGTTTCTTCTTCGGGAAATTGTCTCTTTCCCTATTTTCCTCTGGGGTGGACCATTCCTCAGCTTCAGGTCTTTCTCTTATGTCCTCACCATTGCGTGCTCTCCCAGGCCCCAGCCTGCTGCCTGCTGCCCCCCATCCGAGTGCGGGTCCCTTTAACGTAACACATCAACATGGTCCACCCCCTTCCAGCCTCCTCCTTGGCAGGAGGGAGAAGAGACCTGGGCGCTGTCCATGGGACTTGTTTGTTGACTGGTGGGGCTGGAGGGAGATTTCAGTACAGAGAACAGACAGAAATGCACATTATGCAGGTCAGAATGAAATCTTTCCCTTCCTGGTCTACCCACAGCGGATCTGTCCTGCAGAACTGAGTTCCATTCCCCCACCTCCAGGAAGCCTTCCCTGCAACACCAGCCTTCCCTCACATTCTTTCTCTTTTTTCATTACCCCGATGAAATGTTCTAAAATTAGATAGTGGTGATGGTTGAAAACTCTGTGAATATATGAAAAACCACTGAATTGTACACTTTAAAAGAGTGAACTTTATAGTATGTGAATTACAGCACAACAAAGCTGTTATTTAAAAAAGAGTAAATGGATCGTTGTTAGAGAACACTTGTAAGCACTTTTTTTCTGCTACATAATTTGTAAAGTCCATATAATATTCTTTATTTAGCCAATAGTTATTTAACAAATCTATCGGTGAAAGTTTCTCCCTATGTTTTTAAAATAAATAATTGTGCTAATAACTTCCTTGCACACAAGCCTTCATGTGCACCTCAAAAAGAGAAAAACTTCAGAATAAACTCCTAGACCTTCCGAATAAATTTTCCTAGACCTAGAATGTTTGAACCAATTCAATGCATATGATAAGTCTCTTAATACCTATTGGCAACTTGCCTTCCAGAAAAATTGGTCTAGTGTATTCTTGCATGCAGGGTTGGCATGATGGTTTTTCTGCTTGGTTATTATCATTAAAAATATCTTTGTATCTCTGAGTTTTAACTAGTGTGAACAGAGCTAGCAGTGGTGTTAGCGGTTAGCATTAGTTAGCTTGATTAGTGCCAATTAATGGCCAGTTAGCCATCTGGCCAGGATGGAAATGGAACTCAGTTCTGCAGGACAGATCCGCTGTGGGTAGACCAGGAAGGGAAAGATTTCATTCTGACCTGCATAGTGTCCATTTCTGTCTGTTCTCTGTACTGAAATCTCCCTCCACCCCCACCAGTCAACAATTAGCATCAGTTACTTAGTGGTTAGTGTTAGTGGCTAATTAGCAGTTAGTGTTAGCAGTTAGTGATTAGTTACTGGTTAGTGTAAATTAATGTTAGTGGTTCTTGTTAGTGGCTAGTTATCAGTTAGTGTTGGTGGTTAGTGATTAGTGTAAGTTAATATTAGTGGTTAGTGTTAGTGGCTAGTTAGTGTTAGTGGTTTGTTAGTGGTTAGTGTTTACGGTTAGTTAGCAGTTAGTGTTAGTGGCTAGTTAGTGTTAATGTTAGTGGTTAGTGTTGACGGTTAGATAGTGGTTAGTTAGTGGTAGCAGTTAGTCTGTGGTGTTGGCAGTGCTGGAGGCAGCTCACTCTGTGAATCACCCACCCCTTCCCTCCAGGTGTCACCATGGCTGCAAGTCCACCTCTTGCTCCCTTTTAGTTTCAACCGGAGCCTCAAATTCCTGCCACTTCTCTAGTCTCTGTCCTGACAGGGATCTGTGGACTGGGGCCACCTGCGGGTTCCTGGGCAGATCCCTTGACTGGCAAACTCCTCCTCTCTCAGGACCTCCGCTTCCCCGTCTGTAGCAGGAGGGGTTGGTCAGCGGGTGACGTCCGAGGCATTCTGAGAGGGGACGCGGGAGGCAGGCGGAGAGGTGGGGTGAGAGGCGCGATGCGCACTCTGGCCACGAGGTGGCAGACTCACTGCGGCCAGGAGCCCTGGCTGGGCTGAGCCGCCCGGTGGACGAGGCGCGGGTGCGGGAGACTGACCCCGGCGAGCCCGCGGGGCTGGTGGAAGAAGGGGCAGGGGTCAGGCAGCGTAGGCGGGTGGGAAGGGCCTGGCGGGGGGCGGGGAGAAACGGGACATCCCCAAGCCCCGCCAGACCCCGGTCTGGAGGAGTAAGAAGCAGATAAGAAGCGTGAGAGCTGAAGAGACGGGAGAACCAGTGCCCCCCGGAGCCTCTGTGCAAGGTTCGGACCAGAAAGGGGGCTCCCTGGGCCCCCGGCTTTCTCTGCGAAAGGCAGGATTGCCCGCCATCCTCTCCAGCCTCCTCCTTCCAACCAGCCTCCCATCAGGCATGACAGGAGAGTTTCCTGAAGGGAAGGAAGACACTCCACTTCCCTCCCTGTGCTTGGGCTCCCTGCTCTGTGAGGAGGAGGAGGGGGAGGAGGAGAAATAAAAATGCCAGGCCCATTCTCTGTCCTCGGAGAGTCCCCAGGAGTGTCAGGAAGACCCCCAGGGATGAGCCTGAGCCTGGATGCAAGAACCGGAGCAGTGTAGGGCTCAGACTCCCTGGGGTGCAGGAGCTCAGAGGACAGGGTGTGGGTGGGGCAGGAGCAGTCAGGGAAGGCTTCCTGGATGAGGGGACTCAGGCAGGGGGTGTAGCCCTTAGAACCCCACTGGGCCAAGCTGCACAGCCGTCCCTTCCCACCACCTGCTGGGCAGGAAGCAGGAATGTCGCTGACCCCAGCCTGGAGAGCAGTGCCTGGGGGAAGGGGCTGGCAGGAGGGTGGGTCCATGGGCCTTCCACGGGCACTCCTGCTAGGGTCTGGTCTGCGGACCCCACTCATTCACGCGGTAGGTGTTTACTCAGTGCCTGCTTAGGTCGCAGGCACCTTTCTAGAGCCTGAAAGTACAGCTGCAAACAATTCCCAAACATCCCCCTGCTCAAGGCACTTAGGGTCTGGTCAGGGAGGGTGCAATGGTCAATTTTATGTGTCAACATGACTGGGCCACAGGATGCCCAGTTATCTGATTAAACATTGTCTCTGGGCATGTCTGTGCGGGTGTTTCTGGCAGAGATTAGCACTTGAGTTTGGCAGGCCGAGTAAAGCAAGGGTCTTCCCTAACATGGGTGGACACCGTCCAGTCCTTGGGGTCTGAGTAGAATGAAAGGGCAGAGGAAGTTTGAATTTGAACCCCCTCTGTCTGACTTGGAGCTGGAACATCCATCTCTGCCCTCGGAGCTCCTGGTTCTCAGGCCTTCGAATACAGCACTGGCCTTCCTGGGTCTCCAGCTCGAAGACGGCAGATTGACTTTCCAGCCTCCATAACTGCATGAACCAGTACTGTATAATAAATCTCTTTCTAGACATTTTATATATATGTGTGTGTATGTATGTATGTGTGTGTACATGTGTGTGTGTGTGTATAAATTTGTTCTATTTCTTTGGAGAATCTTGATTAATACAGATGGTATTTTTAGGGCTCTCTGTTGCAGGCAACAGGACCCACTCTGGCTGGGTTAAGCAAAAACACGACATATCCAAGGACATTGAGTAGCTCACCTGTCTTCAGGAGGGCCAGAACTCGGGCCCAGAGGCAATGCCACCAGAAGCAGTGCCCACCCCACACCAGAGAATTCCCTACTGTGCAGAATGCCCCACCCATCACTCCTGGTGGCAGACACAGCTGCTCGCACCTGTGACATTGCGGATGGAATCCCAGAAACGCCACATTGCTGTCCTGAAAAGCCAAACTCCTCCACTGCCATGCTTGCCGAAAATTCAATTCCACCTGGCACCAGCTTGCTGTTATTGCTCTCTTCCCGACCTAAGTCCCACAGAGCCACCACTGGCAGGCACAGCCTTGTGACCCTGCCCACTAGCTGCAAGGGGGTTGGGACAGCAAGTTCTTGCCTCTGCTTTGGGGAGGGAAGACATACTGTGGCTAGTTCCTCCAACATAAGACGGGCATTCAGAACATGCTGGCTGGCCATAAACAAGACAGATGTTTAGTGCAGGGAGACAAACATGCCTCTCCGATTATTGCGTAATAATGGTGGTAGGTGCACAAAACAGGGGAGTATCGAGAGAAAATATCTGGAGGCCCAAACCTAGTTGGGGGGTGTAAAAATTGAAAAGGCTTTCTGGAGGAAGTGATAACCAAGCTGAGATTAGAACCATGAGTATGAGTTGGCCAGGTGAAGAGGTGGATGAAAAACCTGGGTAGAAAAGTCAGCAGTGCAAAGGCCCTGAGGTGGGAAGGAGCTTGGTGTTGGCGAGGGGAGTTGCAGGTTAGCTGCTGTGGCTGGAGCTTAGTGAAAGCAGGGAAGAGTGGGGACGGGCAGCACCCGGATCACGCAGGGTCAGGAAAGCCATGCTATGGAGGTTTTATCCCATAGGGAGGTTTTATCCCAAGAGCTATTGGAAGTGTGGGCTAGAACAAGGCTCGTGTTTTCTAAATGATCCCTCTGACTGGCGTGTGAAGATGGAAATTCAGGCAGGGACCTCAGCTGGAAGCCAGGAGCCTTGTCGGGTTTGGCAGTCTCGTTCTGTGATCTTGGTTCTTGGTGTGCTCTTGGCAGAAGAATGACCAGATGCACCAAAGTAAGGCAAGCACGAGGTGAAATTTATTGAGGAGGAGCAAGAC
>CM052437.1:114169696-114272179 GCA_028533085.1 Varecia variegata | reverse complement strand
TGACAAGTCCAGCTGGAGCCGAGAAGAGGGGCCTGGGCTGGAAGTGGGACTCTGCATGTCGCAGTATTGGTGGTGGTCGACACCAAGGGGGCGGGTGGAAGCGCCGGGGTGAGAGTGAGGAGCCAGATGAGAAGGGGCTCAGCCCCGAGCCCTGGAGTGATCCCCATGTTCACAAGTTCAGGGGGTTGGAGTGGGGGAGTGGGAGCCCTGAGAGGAGGCTGAGCAGGGGTGGCAGGTGGAGGAAAACCAGAGGAATGTGGATCCTGGGCCCAAATGGAGAGGTCACAAGGAGAGGCCGATGGTGGGTCTGAGTTGCAGCTGAGCCAGGCTGGAGACATGGGCACCGGGTTTGGTGGCACAGCCCACGGCAAGAGCAGGTTTGGCAGAGGATGGAAGGGAAGGCCACACTGGAGGGTGCTGAAAGTGACCGGCTGGGAGAAAGCCGGGATGGCACTCGTGGACCCCCTCCCTGTTACTGAGGCTGGTCTGGGAGGGGGAGGGGAGAGCAGAGGGCAGCAGGTGGGCAAGGGGGGTCCGGGGGGCAGTAGTTCTGTGCTGTTGTAAGAGGACAACCAGGTAAAGCTATGAGATGGGTGTGTGAGTCAGTCAAGGATGGGAAGGACCAGAGTGGGGGCATGTGCTGGAGGGACTCCGTGGAGAAGGAATGAGAAGGCAGGCCCAGGACCCGGGGCGGGGGGCACCTTGTGGGGAGGGGGCTCTGCCCCAGAGGATGGTGACCGTGCAGGAGGGTGCAGGGACTGCGGGTGGGCAAGGGGAGAGGCCAGCTCCTGCATTCACCGTGGAGGGGAGGTTCCTGGCCTGCTGGGGGTGTGATTGGAGACGGGGTGGGGTCTCGAGGAGAGGGGAGAAGATTGCCAGTAGCAGTGGCAGAGGTGGGAGGACAAGTGGGTAGGAAACGTGGTGAAACTGTCGGGCAGTGAATCTGGGCTATCGTCACTCCCCTGGCTGGAGTGTCTGGCACAGACAGGGCTGGCTTAGGCTTATTCAAGATGGAGTTTTGCCCCAGAGATGGAGGCACAAGGGACTTCACCGTACTCTCGGGAGAGCGCTTGTGCGATGCCATGGAGTCCAAGCTGGCCGGGCTGCTGGAGTCGGGTGGGGTGTTAAGTGGCAGGGTAGGTGGGGCTGTCGAGGAAGAGGCCTGGGAGGACAGGAGGTTGCAGTAGGAGCTGGATGATTTGCAGCTGCTGGGGCAGTTGCCAGCAGTGGCTCGGGCTCCAGGCGGGAGCGGGAGGGGTGGCCGCTGGGGTCAGGGAGTCCCCTGGAGAGAAGACGGGTGGGGCTGCAAGGCCAGTGGGTGGTGGGCCACTGCCTGGGCATTGCGGTCACCCACGGTGAAGGCTGGGCGTGAGGGGCAAGGAGTACCTGGAGCCAGTCTCGTGAAGCAGGGGCAGGGATGTGGTGACATTGAGGGAGAGGCCCGGCAGGCAGCGGGGGTGTGGAGGCCGCAGGCACTGGCCTCCTGCCCTCGGGACCCAGCCCGGCCAGCCCAGCAATCCTGCAACAGCTTCTCCCACCACATTTGGGGCTGCCAGAGGCCCAGGCCCGGGAACAATTAGGAACAGGCTGCCTTCGAGGCAGAGCCAAGCTTTGGAAACCAACGAGGAACACGGATACATTTTTTTTGACAGTCTGTTCTGTCTCTGTCATCCGTGCGAATCTCTTCTTGTGGATATTGTTCCCCTGGCCGGCTCTCGTGCTCTGTCTTTGTCTCTCCACAGCTTCTCTTTATGAGGCCCCAGATTCCAGCTGCAGGGAAGCAGCAAAACAGCCCACCGGGCAGCTGTCCCATCTCTATGACACCAAACTCCTGGGTCCTGGGGCTGGCTGGAGGTGGCTGGAGCTTCCCACTTGCATGCAGACGGCCAACTATCCCATCTGTCGCAGTGCCCTCCCCACACCACGTCCGTCTGTCTGTCTGTCTCTCTGCCCCTGTCTGTTCCTCTGGGCCGTCCCTTCCCAGACAGGGTGTCGTGTGTGTGTGTGTGTGTGTGTGTGTGTGTGTGTGTGTGTGAGGGAGGGTTGCGTGACCTTTAACCTGCTGCCTCCCGTCTTTGGGGGTAACAGGTGGGGCGACATAACCCAGGCTCACAGAGCCTCCTTGGGCTCTGGCTTCCCTGCAGGCTGCACTGGGGGTAGGTCAGGGCTGCAGAGTCCCCCTCCCTCGGAAGCGTTGCATGAGCAGCCGTCACCCTGCGCACCTTCCTGTCATCACAGGGCTGGGGAAGGCTGGCAGTGGTGGCATTGCCATGGCACCAGCGTGGCCCCGGCTCTGCTGGGCGTGGCTGTGGCACCAGCACAGAGGGGCTCTGGGCTCTCTCTGGACAGAGAGCTGCCAGGGAGGCCCCTCTCCGCGTCCAGCGGCCTGTGGAGTCCACGTGAAGCACACGCCAGAGCAGCCTCTGGGGAAGGCCCGAGGGCCTGCTCCTTGCTCTGCCTCCTCGCAGAGGCCCTGCCCAGCCTCTCCGCCCAGCAGTCCCTCACACACCAGCGGGCTCAACACAGACCAGACGGGGGGCGTGGCCTCCGCCCAGCCCGGGCCCTTTGCAGCCCTTGCTCAGTCCTAACCGGGCCCGTGGGAGCCCTTGCGGAGCACCCAGGCCCTGCGGGCATTTTGACCTGGATGCTGGCCTTGGCCTTAGTCCTCCGGTCTCCCACAGAGCCACCAGGGCTGTGCCCTGGGATTTCACAGGGTGGAGGGGAGAGCAGGACCCCCAAGTCCTGCTTCTGGGAGCAGAGAACAGAGGCGTGTGTGCCTCAGGCCATCAGGGCTGTTGGGGTTCAATGACAGAGCTCAGGTAGGGGTTGCAGCAGGCGGGGAAGTCCTCCTGGCACAGGCAGTGGTGTGCAGGCTGGGTAGGATTTGCAGAAAGGACTCGCTTGGGAGGAGGAACAGCAGGCATGAGGTGGGGAGACCAGAGCACAGAGCACATGACCTATTTGATCGAATTAGATCTTTCAAAAATAGAATATCAGCGTGTGGGGAAGTTTTTCCAGGTTTATCTGTGTTGCCCGAGCACAGGAAACGTCCTGGAGGGTGGGGTGGGGCGTGGCTTAGCAGGCTCAGTGGAAGCCCCATTAGAGGGAGGCAGCCTCAGCAGGAAGGGCTTCACGTGGGGCCATACCTGAGCCCAGACCCCCCTGTCCAGCTGCGCAGGGTGTCTGGCAGGCACCTCCCACTCTGCGGGGCTGCCAGCCAGCTCCTCCTGTCAGCATTCCAGCTCCCTGAATGTCAACCCAAATCCCAGCAGTAACTCCTGAATCACCCCTCTCCTCCCAGCTGCAGCAGATCCAACAGGATGTTCTGAAGCCTCAGCCTCCCCAGTGTGGCCCAAATCCATCCATCCTCTTGTCACCATCTTCCATGCTACAACAGAGGGAGTCACCCTCACCTCCCACTGGGCTCCGTGGCAGACCCGTCACTGTAGCCCTCTTGGCCCTCCCAGGGTATGGCTCATATAGTAGGGACAGGGCAGATCCTGTCACTCCCTGCTTTCCAATTTGACCAGGAAAAAATAAATCCAATTTCCTTTCTGTAGCCAGTCCAGCTTCCCAACCTCATCTTCTTTCATCTTCCTCCCTGGTGCTATGCTCTGGCCACACTGGCTGTGCCGTTCTCTAAACCCCAAGCTTGAAATGGGCACTCATTTCAGCACTGCTGCCACTTGGAACACTCTCCCCCTAATGCCTCCCATGGCTGCCTTCTTCACTTAGCTCCCATTCAAAGCCAATGTTGCCTTTCCAGAGATGCCTATCCTGACCACGTAGCGACATCACTCACGGTCACTATTGCATGTCCTTGTTTTATTTTCTCCATGGCACTTAGCAGCAATTACAGTCAATTCTCATTATTTGTGGTAGTTATTAAATATGTTCTATAAAGTTGCCACGAACATTGAGTTAGCAAACATGGAACCGTTGCTTGCAGGGGGAGTGCAGAGATAGGCTCCCGTGAGCCTGTGGTCACAACACTTTTGTCAACAGATCGATATATAACCTTGTTTTATGTGTGCTTCTGTATACAGACACCTTATTTAACATACATTATTGATTCATTAGCATTGAACTAATGGCCAGTGGGCACTATGACTCATGTTGAGCCAAGCTAATCTGACACACATTTTCTCTATAAGACACATCACAGCCTTCTAGCACTTAGGAACACTGGGCAGCACTTCATGCAGTTTACACTTAGAGGTCATTTGACATCGTGAGATCACCAACAGAAAGCACAAAAATGTGAAAAAGTGTGGCACTGAATGGACCACTTGTTTACAGAATGTAAACAGAGGAAAAGACACTTGTTTACAGTATGACAGCTGGAAGGAGATCTCAGCCGGGGACGTGTCCCTTGGGCCACCCACGTTTTTCACCACCTTGTGCAATTTGGAGAATGACTGAAAGCTGCTGGTGTAGAGTCTGGGGTTACCAAGTCATCGGCTTTGGCGCGTTGACTCCGGGGTTAGAGAGCAGGCACATCTGCAGATACGGGGTCTGCAAATAATGAGGACCGACTGTATGCAACTAAGGTGGTTTCATGTCTATTGTTGGTCTTCCTTTTGTCTCATGCACTGCTGTATCCATTCCTCCTACACAGGGTCATGGACTGACACGTGCGCGTGCACACACACACACACACACAGAGTCCTTAGGAGTTAGTTCTCAAAGCAGAAAAGATGGGGCGTCTCTTTTTCTGGTGCTCCTCCCCTGGGAGCCACAGGGAAGGGAGAGAAGGACGACTCTGCAAGGAGGGTGTGGGTAGGTGGGAGCCCTTGTCCTAAAACGTCCCTTCCCTGTCCTCCGCCTCCTTACTGCCAGCCCTGTTGTCCAACACAGGGAAGGCTGTGTGCGTGCGTGCGTGTGTGTGTGTGTGTGTGTGTGTGTGTGTGGTTGTGTGATCCTCCCCCCGGTGGGTATCACCCCGGGCACGCGCAGCATGTATCTGGCCTGGCTGAGGTCTCCGGGTCCTGGTCCTGCAGGAATGGTGTGCACGTGTGTGTGTGTGCACGTGTGTGCCTGAGCGTGCAGGCACGTGTGTGAGCGCGTGCCGAGCCCTGCCCTGCCGAGGCCTGCTGGAGTGCTCGCTGCGTGACGGGGCCTATAATCATGGGAAATTACTGAGCCCAGAACTGAAATTAAGGCTGCTGCTGCTGCCACAGACCTGTTTACAGAGCCAAACGCCTGGAAGAGGCCTCGGGAGGAGGCTCTGCTGGGAGCTGGGACTTCTGGGAGGGACAGGGATGGTGACTGGGCAGAGAGGCCACAGGGAGAGGACAAGACACATCTTCTATTTGGCAATTGCCTATTTGACTTGGCTGGTGGACTTCCACGCTTTGTTGTATTTAATCCTCACCACCCCTGCAAGGTAGGTGCGGCCCCTCCTGTACCCACAGAGAATTGGGTCTCACAGAGGTTAAGGAACATGCTTTCAGGGCTCAGAGCTTGTGACCAGCAGAGCTGGGGTTTGCAGGCAGGGCTGTCTGACACCGGGACCCCACTGCAGGCCAGGGAAGAAAGGGTCTCTGAACCTTGTGGGGTTAAGCAGGGACAGGTCCTGCAAGAGGTTGGATTCTCTGGGTTTTAGGACAATACTTGGTAACTGGTGTAGGGAACACCAGAAACAAGCCCCTGAGTCCATAAATAGCACCCCTCCCACCTGTCACATGGTCTGTAGCACGACCCTGTGGGAACCCACACATTCCTCCAGGGAGAAAGACAGTGAGCTGAGCATTAGCGCCAAGTGCGGGGAACCGTGATCCTGAGCACAGCCCTCTGACGTCATGTCATGTGCACGAAACTCTCTGGTGTCTGCACAGGGGCCCGGAGGAAACAGCATGGAGCCTGCAGTGCACAGCCGGGGACTTGGACTCCCAGCCGAGGACTTTCCCAGCACCCTGGGGCACCACAAGGCCCCTGGCCCCAGAAGGACCCACCTGTGAGCTCAGGAACTAATCTCCTCCTCCTCCTCCCTGGGCCAGTGAGCAATTATTAATGAATGATGGAGAGTATCTGTCGAGGGGCTCTGGCTGAGGGAAGTGGCAGGGTGGGCACATCCCCTGGTTACTCCCACCCCCACCAGCCTCAAGGGGAGCCTGGCTCGCTGGTGTGGAGGCTGTGGGGAGAGCAGGCGCACCCTGAGGCCCCGCATGGCGTCTGTTGGCACACGGCGCGGTTGGCCGCCAGCCAGTGAGTGTCTTCATCGGCCTGAACGGTAGCAGTGATGTGCCAGGCACTGTTCTAGGACACGCACACACCGTTCTTAAAGAGCCCTTAGAGGAATTATCATCCTCCCCATTTTATAAGTGATGAAACTGAGGCACAGAGAGGTCAAATGCTTTGCCCACAGCTCTGTAGCTGGGAGGCCAGGGAGGCAGGACATGGACCATAGACACTCCGCAGTCTGGCAGGAAATGCTGTGTGCTGACCACCATGCTACACTGCCTCTCTGGGTCCTCGAGTCCCACCGCGCAGGCTGCCTGGTGCACGGCCATCTAGCCTCTGCCTGAATGTGTCCAGCGTGAGTCCTCGCCCCACGGCCCCTGAGGGTGGCCCTGCTGGGCAGAGGGCTCCCCTGGATAGGGCCTGAAGCAGCCCCTCGGCGGGCTGTGGGTGTGAGTCCCCGAGCCGGACGTCTGCCTGTGGGGCCTCTGCCTCCTGAGTCAGTGGCCCTTTGGGGACCTGGAGAGGATGGTGACACGGGCTGCGGACCTGCCCACAGGGCCCCGAACCAGGCTCAGCTGGGCCAGTTGTGAGCCCAGCTGTGTTCCAGACCCGGGCTGGCACGTCATGTTAGTTTTTCAAATCTCTTTTGTGTTTCGGTTGTGACCAGCATTTAATATTTTTGATGAAATAGGAGAGGATACAGAAGAGAGCGTGAGAATAAGTGTTGTTTCTGGGAACTCGTATTTCCGTTTCTTATACATATGCATGCTTATGCTGAGTCACAACGAAAATGCATTTCTCACTGTGGGTGAGGGCAAGATGATGGTCCTCCAGGTTGCCGTCTCCCTTGTGTCCTATTTCAGTCCCTGCGTCGACCCCTGCCCGCCGAGGGTCTCCCATCAGGCTGAGCCTAGGAGTCGCCCTGCTCCCCCACCGCTGAGCCAAGCCCAGATCTGGGCACGCAGGGGGACGATGACGGCCGTATGGACTGGGCGATGATACAAGGAACCTCCTCATCACATGCTCTCACCATGTGCCAGGCGCTGTGCTAAGTGTTTCACTTGCCTCGTCTTTTATGCAGCATGAAGTAGGTAGCATATTCTCCCCATTCCACAGATCAGGAAACTGAGGCTCCGGGAGCTTCATCTGCTTGCTCAAAGCCATGCAGCTCATGCACACATCATAACTGGGTTCACATCTGAGTCTGAGTGTCTCTCGGGTCACCCTCCTCACACCTGTCTGCAGCACTGCCTCGGGGCCCTGGGCACCCGGAAAAGCAGCAATTAGGCCCACCCCACTTCCCTGGTCACCTCCTCTTCTTCCTCCCTATAGCCTGCCTCCTGCTAAGTTCCTCCCTCTGGGGCCTGAGGGCTTCACTGGGTCTAATTGAAAGCAGCTTCTTACTCCTGTGACCTGGAGGCTTGCTGGGGGCGTGGGGACCAGACTGAGGGGAGCCGGGGCCTGGCTCCAGGGAGCCTGTTGAGCAATCCTTGGGCCGGGAGGCCGCACAGCCCCAGCGCTGCATTTCTCCCCTCACTCTCCACCTTTCCCCACCCTTCTGCAGCTGGTGGACTCAGGGCAGACGCCCCATCCCTGGTGCCATGGAAGTCTGCTCACCAAGAGGGACCCACGCTCCTCTCCAGGGCTGCTCAGGGCTCCCTCCCTCACCCTGGCCCAGGGCTCAGCCCTCAAAGCTGAGGGTCCCTTCCTCTCCCAGCCTCTCCCTGCTCAGAGGCGTGGGGTTCCAGGGTGGGTGCCATGTTTGGGTGGGTGCCATGTTAGCTGTGCCTAGATTCACAGAAAAATATGGTAGCTATTCAACTCCCTGCCCCCTCAGAAGAAATCCCACTGGAACTCAAAATAAGTCCTTTTATTTGCCAAAGCCTCTGGCAGCTCCCCGTTTTGCTCAAAGTGTTGGCTATAGGCCTTGCTGTGGCCTAACAGGACTAGGAAGGTCTATCGTTCTGCCTCCAGGGACTCATCTCTTCTCTTCTTTCCCTCACCACTTGGCTCCAGCCATGCCAGCCTGCTTGCTGCTCCTGCCCCAGGGCCTTTGCACTTGTTATCTCCTCAGACACCCACTGGCTTATTCCTTCAGCTCAGTGAGGCCCTCTGACCAAATGGCACCCTTAGCTGTAGATGCCGGCACGGCTTATGTTACTTCCTCACTTTGTATTTTTCTCCATGGCACCTGCTACTAAAATACCACATAACTTATTTATTTCTCTTGTTTTATCATTCATCTCTCTCTATTAAAATGTACGTTCCCTAAGGGTGGGTTTTTTTGGTTGGTTTGTTTAGTGTGTTCAGTAGTGTCTACACAGAGTAGGCACTAGAAAAAGGTTTGTGGAAATGAATTGAACTTGAATTAAAACAGGTGTGAAGAGGTCCAGAATTCTGATTTCTCTCATGACTTCCCTGAAGCTTCCATAGCAACTTCTTGGAAGCCAAAGTCGTCTAAAGAAATCTTTCTCTGATGCTCCCACTTAGCTCTGCGCCTTTCTTTGGGCAGGTTCCAGCTCTGATTCAGGGCCTGGCTCCACCACGGCCCGATACGAACATGCTCAGGCACTCCTGGGCCCAGGCCCTGTGTTAGACACTGCAAACGGAGCCGTGAAGAGTGCTGTCCTGCCCTCGGGACTCTAGGCCTGGGGGGAGGTGGCACAGGCAGCAAGAGTGTGACAGAGAAGGCTGGGAGCCAGGGCTGCCCACAGGAGGGGAGAGAGTGCCAGAAGGAGGGGACAGTCAGTGTAGGTCCCTTGTTCCTTACAGCCTGTGGGCCAAGTTGCAGATCACATGAGAGGACGGACTGTGCATTGTCAAGTGGCACGCAAACCCTGGGTTTCATGTTTTGTTCCTCACAAAGAGGCAGGAAGGCAGGGCAGAGATTAGTAAGCCCATTTTACAGGTTTTGCCATGTTCATCTTTTCCTGTGTGTCCTTCCTCCACCTTCCCCAAATGTGGGTCACAGCAAGAACTCCTGAAGGGCTGGGACTGTCTGCTTCATCTTGCTTCCTTCCCGCCCCTGTCTCAGAAGAGCCCAGACCCAGTCTTGGCAAATTAGGACACTAGGACTCAGAGAGGGAAAGTCACTTGTCCATGGTCACACAGAGAATCAGAGTCTGGGCAGGGACTGAGCCCAGGCCTCCTTCCTTCTAGCCTGAGGCCTTCCTACTGCTAGACCGGTGTTATCCGGAGCCCCTGCCGCTAGCTGGGTCCCCTGGAGGATGCCATGACCCCTGACCCTGCTAAGCCTTCATCCGCTCCGCCAGCACCCCTGGGGCCACGGGACTCAGAGCTGCAGGCCTGCGGGGCTGGCTGGAGGCGTGGGAGTCAGGGCAGAGCCGGTTCCCACTGAGGCGTCTGCATGCCTCGTGCCTCCGCGGGGCTCCCCACTGCCCCCTGCTCCCCTCCCCCTCTGAGGGCCGACAGCTCACTCAGAGCGGCTCTGGGGAGGACACAGTCCCCCCTTCTGGGACAAACTCTCCCAAGGCTCAAGAAAACTGATCTTCAGGACTAGAGGGGCTGTCATGGAATTCAAGGTGGTACCTCTTCCTGACATAATATAGATGAGGAAACTGAGGCCCAGGGAAGGCAAGCGGCCGGCCCAGGCCCAGGTCTGGGGTCAGAGCTCTGTGCCAACACAGAGCCTGAAGGTATCTGCTCTCTCAGGGCCTCCTTTGTGTTTCCTCTGGGCGGCAGCCTGGACTCCTGGTGTTTAGCTGATCTCGAATACGCCAATGGCAGGGTGCGCACGCCAGTCTGTGCTTCCTTTGCTTTCTCTCCAGTTCTATCTCCTGACCTCTGGACCCAGGCCTTAGGGGCCAAGCTCCCGCCTGCTGCTGCTAAGCGCCCTTCTTGCCTGCACGTGTTTGCAGAGGGGCCTCCTGACACCTCCTCTGCCCTACACAGCTCACCAGAGGCCCAGGGCAAGGTTGGCTCATCCTTATTATCCTTTTATTCTTTCATTTATTCAAAAATGTTTACTGAACCTATGTTGTTCTATGTACCAGGTACTGTTCCAGGCACTGTAGATTCACTGACCAAAACCAACAAAAATATCAATAAAAGAGACTTGCCCCGTCTCCAGCTTAGACGTCTTACTACCCGACATGAGCCTCTTGCAGCTATGAGACCCCGTAGCCAGACGGGCAGACTACCAAGGCAATAAATGGGCAGACACGCAGACAAAAAGGATTCCAGACGGAAGTGGGATGAGGCACAGAGGAAACGTCACAAACACCCGTGGTGAACCTTGGTCCTTCTCTGCCAGGAAGTTACAGGGCTACCCTCTGGCCCTCTTCAGGACTGGGAGGCGGGGGAGCCCTTGGGAACATCTGGAACATCTGTGAGCCGTCCTCTCCCACTGAGGAGGACTGGGCCAGGGCTCATGTGGGCAGGGGGTGGGGACCGGGAGGACAAATTGATCCAGCAGGACGGGGCGTCTCCTAGGCCTCTTCCTGCTCCCAACGGCCTAACATTGCTCCCAGAGCCTGGCGTTCCCCAGTCTCACCACAAGACCCTCTTGTCCTGCCTCAGCCCCCTGCCTCTCAGAGTTGGGCCCGGCCGGCCTAGCCTGTCCACACCCTCTGCAGGGCCCACGTGGGGTGTCAGCTCTCCTGCAGGGACCTCAGGCTGTGGGAGATTGGCGGCGGGGAGAATGTGGCCGGCAGGGGCAGGGCTGGGAGGAGCCAGGAGAGGTGGGTTAACGGTTAGCAGCGCTGGCGGAGGGGCAGCTCACACTGTAGACCGTGAGATCAGTTGAAACTTGCCGCCCACCCCTGCTACCGGGGTGGAAAGGACCGTGGAAGGTGTTACGGGCTTAACTGTGTCCCCCTCCAAATTCATATGCAGAAGTCCTAACCCCCAGTGGTTCAGAAGGTGACTATTCAGACACAGGACATTTAAAGAGGTAATTAAATCAAATCGAGGTCATTAGGGTGGCTCTAATCCAATATGACTGGTGTCCTTAGGAGAAGAGGAGGTTGGGATGCAGACGGACAAAGAAGGAAGACTGTGCGAGGACACAGGGAGAAAACCTCTGCCTGCAAGCCAAGGAGAGAGGCCTCAGAAGAAAGGAGCCTGCAGATACCTTGATCTTAAACTTCTAGCCCCCAGAATTGCGGGGAAATGAACTTGTGTTGTTTACGCCACCCTGTCTGTGGTGCGTGTTATGGCGGCTACTGTTGGAATACGGCACCAGCCTTTGTCTTAGGCGTGGGCACTTTCCATTCACACAGAGACCTGGCTGTCTGGGTACTCTGCCAGGAAAGGGACAAATGTGCCATTAGGGCCATAGTCCTGGCTTATCATTTCCCAGGGATTGGGGTCAAAACTGGGGCAACTGAAGAAGTCGATATTCTTCATAGCATCTATATGGGGTGGTCTTTGGAGGAAATCGGTCTTCTTGGTGAGTTGTAGTTGCTTTTAAGAATGTAGGAGAAAACCAGGCATAAGACTGCCAGTACAGAGAGACCAACTATTGTCTTCCTTGTGGATACTGAAGGGACAGTGGTGCCTTCTTCCCACCCAGAGCTAGCAGGTCTGCACAGAGGAGGAATTCATAAACATAGAGCTCATGCCTGAGGCAGCCCAACTTATGAAACTCCAGGATGTAAGGGGGTGCCGAAACTTCCTAATCTTGAGGGGAAACGTTATGTGTCCATGGAATGATTATAAAAATAGTGAATCCTTTTCTATTCCAGACATGGTGACAGACTGTATGTTCTAAGCATGTCACATGTGTCATCTTCGTTAATCCTCACAAACACCCCAGGCACTATTAGCACCTGCATTTTCCATATGAGAAAGTTGAGGCCCAAAGAGGTTGTGTGATGTGGCAAAGTTCGCACAGGCGGTAAGAAGGAAGAGCGATGACGTCAGATGACGTCAGAGGGGAGGCTTGAAGAGCGGGCAGAGGAGCAGCTACATGGCCACCCTCCAAAGTCTTGCCCCCCAGTTTGGAGTGACTTTGGGAACACTTAATTGAACCCTTCAGTAAACAATGACTTAACTCTTTTTGGGGGTCCAGGGAAAATTGAGTCTGGAGAAGATAAGCCCTGAAAGACTAGTGGATACTGAGATAACCAAAAAAGTCCATCAAAGTGGACAGTCATAAGCAATGACACACAGACACCTTAAATATTTTGAGACAACTTAGAACATGTGCATAGTCATTCGGCACTTTTTTTCTTTGTTTTTTTTTTTAGTAACCAGACACTGAATGATCATTCCACACTCTTGATGTGTGGCCAAGGTTGCTTCTTTGAACAGGAGCCCGCTGATTAGAGCTCCATTTTGCCTCTCTCTCTCTCTCTTTTTTTTTCCCCCAAAAACCACACACACAATGTCTCCTCTTTGATTTGATGTTCTGGTTTCTTTATCGAGTAGGGAGAATGTCAACACCCTTGCTGGGTGTCTTAAGTGCTGGGTCCCCATTCTCTGGCTCTTTCTTTTTCTGTGCACAGTGTAGGGCAGCCCTTCCATGCCACCTGAAGTTATTTATGGCACAGGACTTACCTTGGCCAGTGGACTGCAATAGAAGTGACGAGTGTCACTTCTAGGCAGAAGCCTTAAGAATCGATATACGTTTCTCTGCATTTTCTTTCCCTTCAGGCTCAGGTCCTGGCAACTGCACAGATATCAGCTGAACCATCCATCTGGGGCCTGCAGCAGAGCCCCACGAACCCTTGATGGGCATGTAGCATGAGTAAGAAAACACTGTGTGAGATTCAAAGCACTGAGATTTGGGGGCTATTTGTTACTGCCACCAACCTATCGCATGCTACGTGATACACTCGCAAACTACCATGAGTACTATAAGTACAGTCATATTCTTGGCTTTTAGAGAATATTTCTCCAGTGTTTTAGTAGGATCTCATTCAGGCCTCATTCTGCACCAATTCTTTTTAGATACTTGCTTTTACTGTAGGATACCCAGGAACCCTCCCCTTATTCATGATGTTGCTTCTATAGTGAAAAAGTAGAACTCCAAGGAGACACCCACTGTGCATGTCCAAGGCAGCTCCTATGAGCGTGGTGCCTGGAGCACCCTGAGGGCTGGAACAGCGCCCTTCCCTTCTCCTGTATCTTTGCCATGTTGAGAGAGACAATTCACCATGGACAATGAGCATTCCTGAACATTCTAGGTATTCCAAGAACACAAGGCCCTGGCCACTTTTCTCCTGGGCTATTTCTCAGGGTTGTGTTTGCTGTGAGCAGCCTTGAGAGATGCAGTAACATCTAGGGCAGGCTTCTTTCCACATGCTATAAAAGTGGCAAGTCTCCCAAGCTCAGTGTTACTCCCCTGTAATTCAACCCACTGAGGGCCCCACTCGTCACGGGCCTTTGCATTGGCTTTGTTGGGCGTGGGTGGCATGGGAGAATCAAAGCAATTCTCTGATGCTCTGACAGCTGCTTTTGCTGTGAGTAATAATGTCCTTTGCCTCTGACCCAGGAGTCTTGTATCTTTGGCTGGCATCCATGAAACAACAACAGGCCAACTTGTTAGCTTCTAAATAGGATAAAATCTCAGACCCCACATTATTCCTGACACCACAACCCCAGGTCCACACAGGACTGGCATGTAGGGGACTGACTGTAAGTGAGGCTTGTGCTTTTCACTCATTGATCTTGAGACCAGGTTGTCCCAGCACAGTCTCCCTCCATACTAAATTCTCTGGTGGCCATTTGACTTCCTGAGCCTCAGTTTTAGCCTCTGCAATGGGCATAACAATCAAGGGTCCCCAACTCACACTCCTGGCTGTTAGATTTGGAAATTAGGGGAAGAGGGCTAGTTTTCTCTGGTAATCACCAGCTGATTTCTGTCTTTGCTTGAGATAATACCAGCAAACTTGGACTCCTCCCAGACTTAGGTAAGAGGAAGGAAGAACTTTCTCTCAGCGAGAAGGAAGAATGTGACCTGAGGAGATCCAGTTGGCTGTGGAGTCTTCCCTTCCGGAGGTCTACACAAGCAGGACAGGAGCTCGCATGTTTTCGGGAGGCAGAGCTGGACTCGGTGCCTCCCGGGGCTCTGTTTGGAATGGGAGACACAACACCCATCTCCAGGAAGCCGACAGGGATGACTTGCCCCAGTTTCTAGCCAAGGATTTGGGTTTGCTACGTCAGGGCAGCAGGGTGGCCCAGCAAAGGTAGATGGCAGCCAGGAACAAAATGACATGCGTGCACCATCTCTCCCTAGGCAAGCTGGGATTTATCCCCAAACAAATACCTAGCAAAGCTGGGGTGGATTCATGCATTGCACACTTAATACATCTAAAATAAAGTAACTCTATGCAAAATTGAAAAAAAAAATCAGGGAGGGACAAATATCTGCCTGTGCCTTCCACTACTGTGGCATCCCTGCTGCTCCCTCAGTAACTGTTGCCTGGGAACCCACGTGCCCCTGTGCCCCTCTGCTTCACTTCAGGAAGACTGACTTGTGTGTGTGTGGGCTGGATTGGAAGGTGAGAGAGAGAAGAGGTGGTGGGGTGGCCGCAGCAGCCCTGGCAAGGAGTGAGGGGGCCCTGGACCAGGGGAGGGGGCAATGCGGGACCCCGATGAGGATGGCTTCTCAGAGGGGCGCAGTAGCTGCTGGCTGTGGAGCGCCAGGGCATCCTCTCCCACAGAGGATTCTGGGAAAGGTTGCCCCTCCCAGCCTTTGGTCCTCAGGGATGGGAGTCGGACCTGCTTCAGGAACCCAGCCTGGCTCTCGCCACCCCAGACCCTCCCCGCCCCCGGCCAAGGAAGGGCCTGTCACCAGGAGAAGTATGACCCTCCGTGTCTGAGTCCTCATTTCACTTGCAGCTCGGCACTAATCCAATTGCCGGCTCTAACCTAATTCCCCATCGTTGCTAGAGTCCTTTGCCGGCCGATATTAAAACTCTTTTCATTTAATTGTGCAGAAGATAGATCCTCCTCAGCCGTCAGGTGGTAAATATAGAATAGCTGATGTGTAACTCTAATTTCTTCCCTGGCAGGCCTCCTGCAGCTCTGAGTAATTGGGGACTGAGAGGCTCTGGAAGGAAGGAGACAGGAAGGAGGGACAAGGGTGGCAGGACAGGGGGCTGGGACCTTGTCCTTGTCGGGAGGTTACAAAGGGACCTGGTCAGTATGTTCATTTCTACAGGGCCAGTCATTTCCTGAATCTCTGGTGTCACCTGGTCATGGGGGTCCTGAGATGTTGCATGATAATCAAGTGTTTCTGCATGACCGTATAGTGGGTGGGGGGCATGGGGTCCCCAGGTCACCAAAGAGCCCCCCAGAACCACAGCTTTCTGATACACCAGGACCCTCTGTGATGACTGATGACAACCTCCTTGTTTGGTGACCACATGAGTTCCCTGCAAGGCAATGCAAGAGTGGGTGACAGAGGCCAGGCAACTTGATTTCCAGCCAATGGAGATGGAACATGGTGGCCACTGTCTGTTCCCATAGGAAGGGAGGCACAGTGGCATTGCAGTGAGGCCCAGGAGCCATTGGCGGGCTCAGTGTTCTCTTCCTTGATTCAGCAAAGTGCAGGGTCCCAGTCTAAGCTACTGATCTCATACCTGGCCACCACAGAAGAAAGAAGCATCCTAGGAAGAGCCATTGGTCACTAGATACTGATCTCTCTGGTGGCTCAGCCCCAGCTGGGGCTTCCTAGGAGCCCATAGCTTTCAGGATGCCCTCATGCTTGGGAGAACATGGTGACCTATTCCATCTCCTAGAGGGAGGGCTGCAGACTCCTCTTGGCCACATACTCAGCAGCTGGGACCTCTGAGCTCCTCAAGCCCACTGTTGGACTTGAGCTTCCGAGACTGCCCTGCCTCCCCTGTAGGAGGCCTTGCTGCCCCTCTGCTCCTTGGACCCCTTCCTACCCACCCCCATGCTAGGGGTGCCGTTTCTCCTCTCAGACTGGGGACCTCAGGCAGCCTTTTTCTCCCCTTTTCCCTCTGCCTCAGAGTGAGACCCACACCCAGAATTTCCTGGGGGCAGCTCTCTCCTGAGCACTTGGGGGATTCCTGGGGCTCCATCCCCTCCTGGCCCCTCCATCCAGGCCCTCTGGGTAAGTCTGTGCTCTCTGACCTCCCAGCTGGGCTCTCCAAGACCTGCTTCTGCCCTTTCCTACTAAAACTGGGTCTGCCCCTGCCCTTTCCCTACCTGCTAAGCAGAGAGCCTTGGGGAAAGGGGAGGGGGCCCACTGACCAGGGGGTCCTAAAGAAGGTGACCATAGTGGTTTCCAAGACCCTAGCCTAGAATACCATCACTGTCCTGTCCTTCAGACTTTGGGGCCAAGCCTGCTGACCTGTAGGTTACTCTCCTCTGTGGCTCCTGAATTTTCCAGAAAAACAAGAGCAGGGCATGTGACTGCTGGAAACACCAGCCCAGGTGGGCCCAGTCACAAGATCCTTGCATGTCAGGTCCAGAGTGGCCAGCACAGCTGCCCAACCCCCTCTGTTCAGATAAGGAGACTGCGGGTGGGAGGGCATGTCTGCACAGGCTCATGCAGGACTCCATCCAGGACCCTGGCGTCCTGACTGCAGTCTGTTCCTGTAGTCAGAGCGATTGCGGAGAGCTTACAGTGATGGGGGTCGGGATGACAGGATGCCAGTTCCAGCTCTGCCCTCTGCCAGCTGTGTGACCCCTAGCAAGTCACCCAGCCTCTCTGGGCATCGGTTTCCTCATCTGTAAAATGAGGACCACAGTGGTGTCTGCCTCATGAGGCAGCATGAGAACCCGCGGAGGGAACCTCTCGGAGCCCAGCGCAGCGTCTTGCACGTGGTACGTGATGATTAGCTATCACACACAATGTGGCTCCACTGGGTCAAAAACTTCTCCTCGCACCACGTGAGCCGTAATGAGCATTAGCTGTTCAAGCAATGAGCAGGCACTTAATTTACTCCCTCAGAAAATTGAAGGGTTCTGTGTCAGGGGACTATTTGGATGACTTATCCAGAAAAAGACGGTGGTGCAGATGTCTTTTTCCCTCCACAGTGGTTTCCCAGTACAGCTCAGGGGCAGCAGAGTCATTGTGCTCATCTCAAGGCTGTAGCAGAGGGACCCACCAAAGTCAGGTTGCTGCTGGCTCTTCTCTGGAAGGTCTCCAGAAGCCCGGGCTGCCCTAGCTCTCCAGCTGTGCTGTGCATGGAGGCAGTGGGAACCCCTGCTCTGCGTCCCAGGGGGCTTCCGAGCGGTGACTGTGCCCCATGGTTCAGGCACTGCCAGGGCTTCAAGAACAAATGCGGATGCTTACCAGGGTGGGAGCTAGAAACTGCCTTACTCACCCGGGGTGCAAAATTTAAGGAGTGCCCCAAACTCAGTAAGCAAGATAAATAGTATTTTAATGTCATAGTTTTCAAAATAAAAGTTAATTTAAAAAATCTGTGATGAACAAAATATTAAACTTTTAAATAAAGGCAGCCTCTGACCCTGCACCTGCAGGCCCCTGAAAGTGAGTGTCTCCCTTGCCTCACCCTAGCCCAGCCCTGGGACTCGGAGCTCTTCCCAGACCAGCCGAGTCAGCCTCTTTGCGGATGGGATCAAGACAGGAATATTTGGCAAAAGCTCTCACATCACTCTGCAGAGCAGAGTGTTGTGCATTCCTGCTCGGGAAGAATTAACGAATGAAGGTCTGAGGGTTGCGGAGAAGGATGGGAGACAGGGGACTGTGACTGTTGAAGAGTTATGCACAGACAGACAGGAGGGACCCCATCTGTCCAGGCGACTGGCATTCTGCTTTTCCTCCCCCATTCCTTTGAGGCTTTCTCTGTGGACTTTCTTTTACAATTCAGAAACTCCTAGAACGATTGACCAATACAACAAATTAACTTGCTCTGTCTTTGAGCATCCTCTTTCCCACTGTTTCCTACTCTGGGAAACTGGGGTCCTTCTTTCTGCTCACTCACACCCTGTGCAGACTTCTAGGCCTCCCTCGTGTCTTCCTCTCCCCCAGGAAGCCCTCCTCAACACCCCCAGGCCCTCGGATCTCTCCCTCCGTTCCTTCCATTGGCACACATTCGAGACCCTACCGTGTGCCAGGCCACACGATGGGCATACAGGGATGGAATGAAAAGAAGCTGTGCTTGGGGAATTCAGAATAACACCAGCACGTCATGAAGGTTAGCTTTTACTAGGAGGTTCAGAATGCAAAGCTGCAATCTCTGGTCTACCTTTCTCCAAGTCCAGTCTCTCCTCCGGGCTCTAATCACCCTTTAATTCTTCAGGGTGGTTCCTCTAGTACTTTGCTCTGTTTTTCTCAATATATTCTTCCACAGCGTTGTTCTGATTTAGCTTTTCACTTCCCGCCACGGTAAATAAAGCGTCTCCCTCCTGCTTCCTCTCTGTCCATCCTCTCAACATCCTTATTTTCCAGTTGTTCACTGAGCCGAAGCATTGCTCAGCCCGTCGTACATTATCGCTATGCGTTCCCTTGTTATATAGCTCTCCTTTTTTCTGGAATCAGTAACCCCCTTTGTCATTTGCCTGATGTGTTGTGTCTATTTCTTCTAAGTGCTCCACGTCTGTGCCGCTCGCCTGTCAATAATCGTCTCCATTCAGTCGAACACATGGTTCCCTTTCTCCCTCTGTTCTCTGTTTTTTTGCTGGACTCATTGCTTGCTGGGCTGATACTCACCTGTCCTCACAGGACGTCTGTCTTCATCCTGAGATGCACCTTCACTGTCCTTCTAGGTTAAGTTCCTCATACCTGGAATCTCTGCTCTTTCTCTTCCTTGGTTTGTTCCCTAAGAAGGGGGCACGGGAAGCAAAATTGTCAGTCCTTTTACATTTGAGACATCTCTACTCTCTCCTCACAGTGGATCGGTGGCTTCCACAGATATCTGGGGTGAAAATACTTTTGCCGCTGGCCCATCGTCTTCTGACTCTCAGAGCTGCTGGACGTGACCTGGAGCCCTTCTGATTCCTGGTCCCTTGTGACCTGCTTTGTCACCTTGGGAGCTCCTTGGGTCTCTTCATCTCCCTCTCGATTCCTGTGCATGCATCTTTCTTCATCCACTGTGCTGGGCACTGGGTGAGCCCTTTGAGTCTGGAAACCACGTCCTTCCACTCTGGTAAATTTTTATGTGTAAATTCCGTGACAATTTCCTCTCCATTTTCTGTTTCCTCACTTTCTGGAATTCTCTTGAGTAGGATGTTGAACTCCCTAGAGTGGAGTTCTAATTTTTGTTGCTATGGTTTTTCCCCATGTTCCATATCTTTAAAAAAATTTTTTTCTCATAAATTCCTTTGGTTAGTTAATTTACTATCACTCTTTATTTTTTAATTGCCAAGAGCTTATTTTTCTTCTCTCTTCCTTCTTCCAAGCTTCATGTCTGGATGCAACTTTTCATTAAGAATGTTACTCATAGTTTTTGTTTGTTGCTGCTGTTTTCTTCTGCTCCTTGCACTGTCTCTAACTTCTCTGTTACTTTTTGCAGTTTCTCTGTTTGGAAGCTGGTCTCTAACGTTGGAGGATTTTCTCAAGTGTCTGATGATGCTTGACTGCCCGTTCATGTTTAAGAAAGCATCTCAGATGCTGACTGAAGGCCCCGTGTGCCAGGGCAGGGCTGGGCTACCCACGGGCTTCAGACGGCAGGCCTGCCCTTGTGTCAGGGGACACCCAGATGTCAGCATTTGTTTGTCCTCCTTTATGAACTTGTTCAGGTCTCCTGAGAAGAATCCGACATCCTGACTGAGTGGGGGCTGTTGGCCTTCGGGAAAAGAGTGGAAAGGCAGAAGGAGTGGAAAGGAAGCTCCTAAGAGATGTTTCAGAAGTGAAATCCACAGAACTTGTTCCTGAAGTTAGTAATTTTTGTTTATGTCAATGGAAAAGAAGACAAACTCTGTAAAATAATTTAAGGAGGTTTATTCTGAGCCAGATTTGAGGACAATGCCCAGGAGCCATGGCCAAGAAACCTTGAGCAAATGGACTTGCTGTGGCTGGGTTACAGTTTGGTTTTATACATTTTGGGGAGACAGGAATTACAGGTAAAGTTGTAAATTGATACATGGAAGGAGTACATTGGTTTGGCCCAAAAAGATGGGACTTCTCAAAGCAGGGACTGACAAGTCATAGGTGGGTTCAGGGATTTTTTAGTTGACAATTGGCTGAAAGAGTCAGGCTTTGTCCAAAAGACTAGGAATCAGTGGAAAGGATGCTTGAGTTAAGATAAGGGTCTTCTGTCTTCCATGTGATGCTATACTGGAAACAGGCTGGGAGGTAAACCACATCATAGAAACCTGTTTACTGAGATTTTATCATTTGTAGGCGTGATTCACCAGGCCCCCTTAGAAAGGAATTTTTTTTGGCAAAGAAATAGATCAGAGTTCAGTCCCCATTTGTTTGTTTGTTTGCTTACTTAGTTTTGTACCTACCATGAATCCTCTACAAACTCTCCAACAGGACCTAAGACTGCTCTCAGTTCTGCCAACCTCCTCAGGTAACCTATCAATTTTTTTTCCCTTTTTTTCGGAGACACGCCCCTTAGAGTCTGTTCCTACCTGAATGGGCTGCTTGCTGTCTAGGTCTTCCCAGCTGTCATTCTAGAACTGTCCTTCCCCATCTTGCTGAGAATTTTCTTCTCCTTTCTTATTAGTTGACTCCACTGTGTTCTGGACCCAATGGCTTCCTAATTCTTGGCTAACTTCCTTGTTTATATATAGCACATTCTCCAGTAACTTCCTCAGAAGTATACGCAGGAGGAAAATTTTGTGAATCTTTGCATGTCTGAATATGTGTTTATCTTTTATTTACTCTTTGTTTTACCTACGTGATGGATAGTTTGGTTAAGTATGAAATTCCAGGATGCAAATAAATTTCTCTTGAATATTTTAAAGGCATTGCTCAGTTTTCTTAGACTTCTCGGTGTTGCTGTTAAAAAGTCTGATGCTATTCTCAGGACTTGTCCTTTGTACACAATCTTCATTCTCCCTTGTTTTTAGATTTTTGCTGTCTGATGTTCTGAGTTTCATGATAACAGTCCCTTGGTATGGACCTTATATGATTTTTTTTTTTTTTTTTGTGATTCATGGGTGCTTTCAAACTAGAGACTCATTCTTGGGTTCTAGAAAATCTTGCATCATCTCTTTGAAAAATCTCTTCTTTCCATTTTCTGCTCTCATTTTCTGGGACTCCTGTAAGAGTTTAGATCTTATGATTTGAACCTCCCATTTCATATCTTTTCTCTTTTATTTCCTTCCTTCCTTCCTTACTTGCTTGCTTCCTTCCTTCCTTCCTTGCTTTCCTTTCAAGATACAAGGTCTCTCTATATGGCCCAGGCATGAGTACAGTGACATGATCACAGCTCACTATAACCTTGAACTCCTGGGCTCAAGTCATCCTCCTGGCTCAGCCTCCTGAGTTGCTGGCATTACAGGCATGGTGAGTGCACCACACCTGGCTAATTTAAAAAATTTTTTTTTTGTAGTAACAGGGTCTCGTTTTGTAGCTCAGGCTGGTCTCGAATTTCTGGTCTCAAGCAATCCTCCTGCTTCAGCCTCCCAAAATGCTGGGATTACAGGGGTGAGCCCCCACGCCCAACTTCTCTTATTTTTTTAACTTGTCATTTGTTTTATTTTCCAAAAGATGTTTTCAACTTAATCTTTCAGCATTTCAACTGAATTTTTAATTTGAACTATGATATTTTTCTTTTTGCTTTCTAAGAACTTTTGCGTATTCTCTAGGTATTCTTTGTAAAAATAGTATTCTGTTCTTTTCCCTCTCCCTATGTATCCAATATATTTTATTAATTTTCTAAGGAGATTAGCTATATTTTTAGCTTTCCTGCCTGCTTGCCTCTGTTTCATCCTAAGTCTCTGTGACTGTCTAATCCTTCCTTCTCTCCCCCTCCCTGTCTCGTGTCTTCCACGTGGGAGGCATTTCTAAAACGTCTGGGGCCCTTGGCAGGAGTCCGTACTTCAGACAGACACCAACAGTCTGACAGGAGATTGTCCTTAATGGCATAGGCAGGGGTTGTCCTCAATGGGCTTCCCCGGAGGTGAGCAGGTGGCAAGCCCAAATGCCACTCTCTCGAGGCCTTTCCTTTCGGGCTGGTTAGTTTTTCCAGAGAGGAGTTCTCTAATTTCCTTCTGCGGTATTTAGCCTTCTGCAAGTGGAGCAGCAGCGGGGGCTGGAGTCCCACCAATCTGTGTGTCATCCCTGTTTTCAGCACGGTGCCACACCACCCCCTTCACAGTCCCAGAGTCAGCAAGACCTGAGATCTCTGGGTACACTGCTGAGAGTAACTTTCCACCCTCAGCTGGGTGGGGAGGGGATTTGGGGGTGGGGTGGGGGGTGTCTAACTCCTTTTGTAGGGACTGTCACCACTGCGTCGGTGTCCAGCCTCAGAGGAACCCAGCCTGCTTCTCGGGGCCCCTCTGCACCCTCAGCAAGCGCGGAGCTTCCTGCCTTCTCAGCCCTGCCAAGGTGGTTCCTGCTCCTCCATTCACTTTCCTTTTCCACAATGTCGTGGTTTCCCATTGCTTCTCTGGTTGTCGTTTCCTGTCATTGTAGTGCGGACTGTGCAGGAGTGGGGAAGGGGATATAAATGCCTGTGCTCCATCCAGAAGTCTTCTGAAGGCATCGTGACAGGGCTGCACGGGCCTCCTGTCCCCTCTCCATGCTGACAATGCCCGACTCCACTCTCCAGCCAGGCTCTCTGCCTGGAGCCCACACCTGTGTGTGCAGCTGTGCCTGGACATGTTCCCGTGTGGGGACCACAGGCCTCTCCAGTTGAACATCCTTCAAGCTCAGCTCACCACCGCTCCCTCCAAAGCTGCTCTTCCTCCCAGATCCTGCAGCGGTGGACACCCTGCCATTCACCAAGACGGGCAGCTGTCACACGTGGTAATCCTCTCCCCCCACTCTGGCCGCGCCTCTCCATCACCACCTGACCAGTCTGGTCCCTGCATCAGTCCTTACCTGGACTGCGGCAGTCCCCCCAGTCTGGCACAGAGAAACCCCCACATTCACACTCAGCCTCCCCAGTGGTCTCTCGCTGCCCCCGGCCCGGGAGGCTCACCATGGGGTCCTTTCAGCCCCATCCTCGCGTCTCACCCTGAGTGCTAATAGTGCTCTCTCCAAATAGTGTGCCTTCTGCTTGCTCCCTCGAGGCCTTGGAGTTAGGTCATTTCTTCCTCCTGTTCCTTCCCTGTCTCTTCTGCCTTCTGCCTTTCCCACCCTGTCTCCTCTGTTTGATCTTCCTTCTTCATCAAGTGTTAGCTAAAATCCCCCTCCCCCAGGGAGCCTTCCAGGACTGCACTCCACCCCACCTCACCAAGATTAAGTGGGTGCCCCGATTCTGTGCTCTTCTTGCCGCAATGTTCCCCTCTGTCCTTGTCCTGTCCTCCCCTTGGGCTGCAAGCTCCATGACAGCAGGCCTCTGGCTGCCCTGCCCAGGGGGTGCGTCCCTGCCCACCCTGTCTCCAGAGCCCAGCACCGTGCCTGGCAGAAAGTGTGAATTTGTTAAATTCATAAATTGATGTTCTAGTTAATTTATAATTATATATAGACTCTGTACAATATATTTATCTGAATATATTTTATATATGATTACAGAGGTTATGAATGAATGCTATAATTCATTCAATGTTAAATTAAGTGCCTGTTAAATGAATGAATGGATACCCGAATGGGTGGACCACCATGGTCTGTCAGGGCCTTTTGTCTGAGGTGGGAGAACTGCCTGTGAGGAGTGAGACGTCCCCATCAGTCACTTTGCTCTGGCCTCAGTGGGACCCGGGCCTGTGGGCCGTGCAGACTCCGAGGAGAAAGGTGCACGCCCCGCTCCTCTGTCCTCAGTCTCCCCCACCCCAGACCCCGCAGAGGCCTTGTGGGGGCCCCTTCCCCACGGCCACTGCTGTCGTCACTTCCCCTACGGTCCCTGAATTAAACATCAGCTTTCAATATCTCCCCAACCACCCCCTTCTCCCTCCCTCCGACCCCACCTGCTGAGGTGAGGCTTCCGCATGTCCGGCTTGAATGTCCGGCTTGGTGTCTCGTTTTGTTTGTCCCTGGCACCTGCACGTGGCCTGTACTGGGGGTGCAGGAGGCAGGAGCGCAGGGTGGTCCAGAGCAGACTTTGGAGCAGCTGCCTGGTATGGAAACCAGAGCCCTGTCGCCACTCCAGCTTTCTCATCTATGAGACAGGTGTGCCCTCTGTACCATGGGACACCAAGGTTCCAAGGAGCCTGAGCCTTTCATGCTATGGCCCCTTCTCTGCCTCCTCCAACCACACACACGTGCACACACGCATGTGCACCCACACTCTTATGCATCTATGCACAGAAAACACACACACGCACACGCACACGCACACGCACATGCACGTCCTTTCTGCAGGGCCCTGTGCTCCGTGCTGGTCCCACCTGCTGGACTTTGCTGGGCTGTCTGTGCCTGCAAGCTGCTGCCCCTGCGTTTTGCCCCACGAGGTCCTCATGCTGGCCTTGGTTCTGTTGTCACCTTCTCTGGGAGGCCTCTTCTGTTCAGCTACCTCACATCCCAGGGAAGGTGACTCACACCGGCCTCGTTACTCTCACCTGAGGAGTGGGGGAGACCCTCTGCCTAGCACGTGGTGATGGAGCCGTAATTGTTTACCTGTGAACCTTCTTTATAGACAGGTGTGAACCCCACAGGGCTCAGCGACTTCCCTCTGCCTGCTCGCTTCCCGCCCCTGCAATGGCAGCAAGGGCCACCGGGTCCCCAGGCAGAGGCAGCCCTGTTGTCTGTACCCACACCCTCTGCTGGGTGGCTGGGCCTTGGTCACCTGCTGGGGCTCAGTGCCTCTGCCTGCCTCTGCTACCACCTCCGCACCCACTAGCCTCTCCTTCCTTCCTGCTCTTCCTTCCTTCCTTCCTTCCATACCCTTGAATTGAGGGCCTGGAGGTCAGAGGGGAAGGTGAGGTCCCATCCAGCCCCAGTCTGGGGGGACATCACATGTGCCATGCTGTCCATGACTGTTCTATCCAGTTCCCTTCATGTTCAAAAGGAGGCTGAGTCCCAGGGAGCTGAGGGCAGAGCTGGGACCATACCCTGGTTCTCTCTGCTCTGCTCACGGGGAAAAATACCAAGTCTCTAAGGCTCACCTCTGCCCTCTCCCATCGCCAGCAGTCCCCAATGTCCCTCCCTAGAGTCCACCACACCCAGACGTTCAGGGCCCCTCCGCTGCCCGACCACTGCTTATGTGAGCCTGCTCCATCCTAGAGAGATGGGTCGGAGGGCAAGACGCTGGTGGTGACGTCCTTAAGCTCGCGTGCGGTCCCTCCAGGCAGCTGAGCGTGCTGTGGGTGAGCTCCACTGGGCTCTTCCCCGAAGGGACGGGCAAGGGCAATGCGGGTGGTGTCCGGGGTTGGCAGGGAGTCGGTGCCCACTCCTTCCTCATCTTGTGGCATCTCAGAGGAGTAGAAAATGCTCCCCAGTGCCCAGCCTGGTTCTTTGAGACCTGAGATGCCACCATCACAGGCCCGTTCCTGAAGCCTTATCAGTCACTTATACCCCGTTGTGAATGAGATCCCAACTCCTCCATGAGTGTGGCCTTTAATGACGGGGGAAGCAGGTGTAGGGATTGGAGTGGGAGGATTCAGGGCACCAGAGAGGGAACCATCTTGTCTGCAGTCGCACAGCCTGGGCCAGGCAGAGCCAGGTGGCTTGTGCTCTTTCTAAACTCACATCCTGGGGCTACAGCTGGTCCTCTGGGCCCCTGCACTGCCCTCTATCCCCCAGGTCCTCTGCCAGCCACCCCTGAATAGAGACAGACGAGATAGACTATAGAGAAACCCTGGGACAGCTGTAAGCTGGGAGTGAGTAGCGGGAAAACGGAGCATAGCCCCGGGAAGGAAAATGAAAACATCTCTTGGGAACATTCCCCTCACCCACTCTTTGCCTCTGGCTGGTGCAGATTCCCCAATTCCCATCACTGTACGTCTTTTGGGGGAATGTGGGGGAAGGGCCATTACCCCCTCTTCCCTCCTAGCTGAGGGAGGAGTTTTCGTTGTTGTTTTTGTAATGATTTTGGCATCAAGGGTGAACTCTGGTTGTCATGGCAACTCCAGGAGAGGGAAGGAGGGAAAAGGCCGGAGGGGGTTGAATTTATTCCATTGTTGGCTGTTTCTCCAAGTGGGGATCTGCAGAGGATGAGAGTGAGGGTCCCAAGAAAGACCCTCACCCAGGAAGGTCCCTTAGTGCCCCATGTCCCCCCTGCCCAGTCTGGCTCCCAGCTGGCTTCTGCACCATGCAAATAGTCATCCTTTTGGGGTGAGGCACAGGCCTGCCTTGCTGCCACTTGAGGCTCTGGGTCTAGAGAGGGTGTCTTGGTGTGGGTAAAGAAAGCAGAGGAGGGAGCCCCCCACGCAAATCCCTGTGCCCTGTTGAGGCAGCAGGAAGCAGCCAGTGGGCAGGGCCAGGAGGTCCTCTGATGGCTTGAGGACAAACTCAATCCTTAGAAGCCTCCTGCTGGGAAGTCAGACAAGAGCACAGGGCCAGGCTTTGGAGGGTTAAACATGCTGTAGCACGTTACCTTCCCAGGAAATTGTCTCCCTTTGCTATTTTTTTTCCTAAAACACACACACGTCCTCTCGTCCTTCAGCTCAATTTTCCACTTTTGGTGATAATACAGTGATGGAAAAATATTACAGTTTTCTACAAAACAACAGCTCGTGCCCAGTGATAAATGGCGGCTGGCACCATGGATTTGGAGCAGTGGGGAGTGGTGAGGAGTGTGGGTAGGGGGTTTGTTGTAGACGGGGGCGCTGCTCCTACCCACTCCATCTGACTGTCGTCACATGCTGGGTCAGTGCTGCTAGATTATCCAACTGCTCAGAAGAAGCCAGAAATCGAGATTATGCGAGATTTCCTGATTTTTACCCTTTTCCTCACAATAGTCTTTGGTCAGTGTCCTGTGCCTGCCTAGACCCAGGACTTCTCAAGATCACAGATGAGGGGACCCCTGCTCTCACTTTGAACAGTTAAGATGGGCCAAACTGTTAGAAATGGTTTCATTTGCCTCTTCCTGCTGCAGATGGGGAAACTGGGGCCCAGATGGAGCCCAGGCCTGTCTGGCCGGAGGCACTGCATGAGTTAGTGGCAGGGCTGCAGCTGGAGGTACCCGGGGCAGAGAAACAGAAGGAGGATCCAAGAGTGCATATGCTCCTGAGAGCAGGTAACAAGAGACTTGTCCCTCAAGGTGGGATGGGACTGAGAAGGCTTGAGAATGATGATAATGTTAGCCCACATTTATTGAGACAGGCATTAGAACAAGCTGAGGTTGGGTCTATTGAAAACACGATTTTATTATATTTTTGTATCCCTCAGCCCCTTTAAAATGCATTATGGGACCGGGCGTGGTGGCTCACACCTGTAATCCCAGCATTCTGGAAGGCCAAGGTGGGAGGATCGCTTGAGGCCAGAAGTTTGAGACCAGCCTGGGCAATAGCAAGACCCCATCTCTACAAAAAATAGAAAAATTAGCCAGGCATGGTGGTGCATGCCTGTAGTCCCAGCTACTCAGGAGGCTGAGGCAGTAGGATCGCTTGAGCCCAGGAGTTTGAGGTTACAGTGAGCTGTGATGATGCCACTGCACTTTAGCAAGGGTGATAGAGCGAGACCCTATCTCAAAAAAAAAAAAAAAAAGTATTATGGGAGAAATCTTCACTTGCTTCATGAGATGAAAACCTGGACAGGTCCCATGTCTTTTCTGCTCCTTCCAAGGCCACAGGCAAGATGTTCATTAAAACTCTGACATTGATGTGACAGCACATCACATCTTCTCCTCTTGCCCAACTCAGGACTGGAATCCGGTGGAACAGGGGGACACGGATGCCTTTTTTGTTCTCTGTGGCCTTCTCTCCTCCTTTAGCTGCCTTCCAGCTTGCCAGCCAGTTTCTGGCCCCTTCTGCTGTGGGTGGGGCACGAGGCAGGTGGGAGAGTGGGCCGGTGAGGGGGAGGGCAAAGCCTCGCTGGAACTGGCTTCGTGCTCTCTGGGCCTGGCAGGTGGGTAGCGCCGGCTCCTCCTCTGCAATGCCCAGAGGGGGCCAACTCTATTCCCACTCCCTGGGGAAGGAGATGGTGTCTACCTTTGGCAGTAACACCCACCCCACAGCCCGCCACCTGGCCATGGCCCACATCATCTGGACCGTCCCATGAGACTTGATCTGTGTCAGATGCCTGCTTCCCTGACCGCTCACCTGCTGTGCAGCCTTGTCTAAGACCTTGTGCAGCCTCTGTTGGTCTTGGTTTCCTCCTCTGTTAAAGAGGTTAACTAGCTTGCTTAGGGTTGCCTTTCTGTGGCAAGGAGCAGGCAGGTCCTCTGAGGGGCAAGAGGCAGGAGAGGAAATCTTTTCTCCTGGCTCCCACCTGGGCCCCAGGCAGAAGACCAAAGCCACTTCTGAGCTGTGGAGGACTCTGAGTTCCTGTCCCCCCCAGAGACTTCAGAGCCCCCGCTGCCCTCCAGGGCCCCTCCCAACTCCTGTGGTCTCGCTCTTCCTGCCCTTGCATGACCCAGGAAGGGGGTTGGCATGTCCTGGCTCCTGTCCTCACCCACACTTCCTCCCGAGCACCACCAATGCCAGCAAGGGCACTGACCAGGGGCTGCGATGCCCGGGGAGAGGTGAGGAGGAGAGAGCAGAGTCCAGAGACACTAGGTGGGTCTCTGGACTTCCTCCTCCTCCTCCTCCTCTTTGTTCTCCATCTCCTGACCCCACCCTGTCACCCAGCACAAGGCCATCTGATGGGGAACTGGCCGTGGATGCGGGTGAGGACCCAGAGGGCCAAGTCAGTGCCTGGATTTGCGGTGCTGGTCTTGCGTGGAGGAGACTTTGCTACGGGGCAGAGGAGAATGGGTGGAGGCGTCCGAGCTGGGAAGGGAGAAGCCTGTGCCTTCTTTCCGCCCAACCAGAGAGCTGGGGAGGCAGCCTCTGCCCATCCTCGTCTGTGCTCCTGGCCTCCCTGGGGGTCAGCCACGCTGGCTGGGGACAGGAGTGTGGAGGCAGGGCAGAGACCGGGCAGGAGGGCGGGTCCCTCACCAGGAGTGCCTGACCCTCCATCAGGCCTCAGCACCAATGTCGTCAACACTGGGAAGTCACACTGGTAGGCAGGTTATCATCACATCCATTTTCAAATGAGATGGGTCAGGCCAGGTTGGCCAGAGCAGGCACTAGGAGCCTTTCCGACTCCCAGAAAACAGGCCCGGTGCTCAGGCCCCCACAGGCCTCTCTGCCGAAGGCTCCAGTACAGCCCTTTGCACAGTGTGGGAAACGCCACTATGTCCAACCCCCTCCTTTGCCACCCAGAGCCTGGGCTGTGCCCTTTTCACCTCTGGACCCCCAGCCCCAGGTGCTGGTACCTGGCACAGAACAGGCACTCGTCCAGTGTTTGCTGAGTGAGTGAATGAATGTATGCATGCATGCAGGACCAGGAGGATGGGGAGAAGGCAGGTGAGGGAGAAGGGGTGGGCGTCAGTTCTGGTGGGGGCAGGGGGCCGAGGACACTCAGGGTGAAGATCTGCCCGCTGATGTGGGGGCCTGCGAACTGCAGCCAGGGCGAGCAGGACCTGCCCCTCACGTCCTGCCCTGGTCTGGGAGGCTGAGGGGCTCTGGTTGGGGAGATTTGGGAAAAAGCAAAAGGGAGGGAACAGGAGGGAGCCAGAGGCAGGTCTGGATGGAAAAGGATGGAGCTGGGGAAGGGTGGGGTGGGGACCTGGAGGAAAGAAAGTGAGCAAGAGGGAGGGAGAAAGGGCAGGGAACCTCCAGGAGGGGTTTTCTCTCCCAGCCCTCACTGTTGGCCTGACAAAATCGAACCTCCCTGTTTGTAGGAAAAGCTAAAGTGCATCTTTTTCAGAAACAACTTCCTGGTTCCTGCAATCTGGTGATACTATGAGCTCCTTGGTCTGTGGGCTCTTGGTGTAGCTCTGGTCCAATGCCTGGGGCCATGCTGACTGAAGCCATCCAGACTCACTCCCTCTGTCCCCTGTCCTTGGAATCCCTGTCCTCAGGGGGATTAGGTGGTCTATGGGGGAACATGGCCCACTGTGCATGGGGGAGCAGATTACCTGGGTTCAAATGCCTGCCTGCTGCGCACTGACTGTGTGGACAAGTAGCTTAAATGCTCTCTGCCTCAGTTTGCCCATCTGTAAACTGGAGATAATAAAAGAACCATGTCAGGGTGGTTCTGTGAGGTTTGGATGAGATCATCCAGGCAGCACACCAAGCCCGGGGCATCATGGGGTCTGCACCAGCGTGAGCTGCTGTTTCCTGGGGCTCTCGAAATGGACGCTCAGACAACAGGCAACATTTAACTCCCGCACGCCCGTCTCCTTGTCCACGGGAAGGGTGAGAGCGAGCCTGGCTCAGACAGCCTGCCGGGGATGGTGAGAGGCCCATGCTGATAATGGACAGTAGCAGCAAGTTTTCAATTACCGGCCTCCTTCCTGGCATTTTAAAATATTTCTCACCTTTTGAAGGAGGTATTGATGCCCATCGTCCAGATGAGGAAACTGAGGCTGAGGGAGGATAAGCGGTTTTCCCAGGGCCTTGTGGAGGGTCTCGCCAGCTGGGCAAGCTGGGGCTCCTTGTGCCAGGGGAGGCTGCTTCCAACCTGGGCTCTGAGGAGGGGGGCAGGGGTGCTGAGGAGTGAGGCTGAGGGACAGGAGCAGGCTCTGTCTCTGCCCAGAAACTCCCATTATCTGTCCCACTTATTGCTCATTGCTGATACTGAACAGCAGGTACCAGGCCTTAATGCCACAATCACCTGTCTATTTGTGGAGAAAATTGCACTAAAATGGCCCAGAGCTTTCAGCCGTCAGCTCGGGAGAAGGGGGGAGGGGCGGTGAGCGGGAGGAAGAGAAGAGCTTCTGAATCCAGGGTGTGAGCTCTGCCAGGCCTCAGAGAGCGGCTGCGGGGGGTGCCAGGTCCGTGAGATGAGACCTGGGCTCCTAAACCCCTCCCCCAACAGGACACATACAAAACTCACCCAGGACAAATGGGGGCTGAGAGTTCTTCCCTTGAGAAAATAAAGCCATTGTTCAGGCCAGGTGAGGGTGATGGCATGAAGTGGTCTTTCCAGCTACTGGAGGAAGCCCTGCCCTGCACTCCCTCCCCTGGGTCCTGCTTGTCACTTGCTTGGTCTACTGGGAAGCCTGGGGTAGGAGCCCTAGACCCTGCCCTAAGGGGACTCCCAGCCTGGAGGGCCAAGGGGACCTGGGTAAGCCAGGAAGAGCCCAGTCGGAGATGAGAGCCAGTGGGAGGGGTGGGCTCACCCCTTGGGGGCAGAGTTGCTCAGGAAGAACGGTTGGTGAGCCGGGGCCAGGGCAGTTGGGGAGGCTCCTGTAGGAGGGAGGGTAGAGCTGATCCTGCAGACTCTGGACATTGGGACTGAGGAAGAAGAGCCCCCAGAGGTGTTGCCTTGCCCTAGCTGGGGCAGAGTTGGAAATGAGCCAGACAGGACGGGGTTGGTGAAGGGGGAAACCCGCATCTGCTTGGGTCAGGGAAGGCTGGAGTGGAGGGTTAAGTCAGACTGAACCCTCTTGCGGAGAGAGTTAGACTGAAAGTATTAGACTTGAAACAATGGAAAATAGGGACCCACCAAGGATTTCAGAGCAAGGGAGTGGCTTGGGCAGATTAGAAGGTGGCAAAGCTCCCTCTACTCCTGGGTGGAGAGTAGATGACAATAGAGGCCTGGTCGCCATTTGAGAGGACGTGACCTGGCTTGAGCAGTTCCCTGCAGTGGGAAAGGAAGAGCTGAAGACCTTTCTAATGTAGATGAGGGACAGGCTGGAGCAGGTTAGATTGGGAGGCAGTGAGCTACCCAGAAGAGGCCAATTCCTAGGGAGGTTTGTGGTTCTGGCAGTTGTGGGGATGGTGGTGCCATTTACAAAGGCAGAGAACACAATGGTGAGTTGATTTTGGCCTGGCTGTCTGTGAGGCATTGCTGGGGAGAAGCCCAGTAGGTAGATGGAGAGAGAGGTGTGGGGCTCAGATGAGGTATTTGGGCAACTGATAATTAGTAATAGATGGTGTCTAACACCACGGGATAAACCACAGGGAGCAGTGCTCAACTGGGTGGGAGTGGGAGTGAGGAGTCTCAGAGCCCCTTGGGGGACACCTCTAATTGCACTGTACCCCTCCCACAGAGACTGTGCTACTAGGTCTGATCCAGAAAGGATCCAGCCATTGTTAATATAACGAAAATGGTTTGCGTGACATCAATGTAACCTGGACTGGGATGCGCATGCGTGAACAATGATGACGTCACTGTACTAGTCAGTGGGGCGCTACACGTGAGCGTATGCACCGTGTGACCGTGTGACCCTCGCATTCAAAGTGACTGAGCGAGTAGAGCAATGAATCTGCATCAGCTTTTGTGTTAAGCTGGAACATTCCTCCACAGTGACTACTGGGATGATTGAGAAGGCTTTCGGGTACGATGTCATGAGTGCAATGCAAATAAAATGCACAAATGCTTCAAAGATGGTTGAAAATCTGTTGAAAGTGATCCACGTTCTGGAAGGCCTGCAACAAGCAGAGCACCTGAGAATGTTGAATGTGTACTGGTTAAGTTAAGAGACACTGGGAGAACCGTGTGAGGTCCCAAGGTGCCTACTTTGAAGAGGACTGAGGCAACATTGTCCTATGTGCCATGTTTCTTGTGCCTTGTATCTTCTTCGGTAAATGTCTCTATTTTTCATATTACAGGCTGGATAATTTTTGGACCTTGTATGTCCCCAGCCCAAGTGCTGGTGAGAGTTACTGGAAAGAGTGAGAAGAGGGTCAGGACCAGTTTCTGGGGACCACCCTCATTGCAGGGGAGGAGGGAGGAGGAGCCAGGAGGGAGGCAGAGGTGGAGTGGGAGGAGTGGGGTCAAGGAGGCTGAGGGGCACGGTCAGAGGTGTCCAGGGCTGTAGACAGGGTGTAAGGAGAGGTGTGAGGCCAGCAGTCCCAATGACCAGGAGTCCATGGGGACATTGAGTCACAGCAGGGGGCCAGCTGATGGTCAGCCCAGGTCCCGACGCTAAGTCAGGCCTGCCATTGTTGGCACCCCCTGGGTAGGCTGGGGTCTCCAAGGTGCCCTGGAATGTGGGAACACTGCCCAAAGCCCCAGGGAGGCCTGTGGTCTTGTGCTCATGGCGGAGTGGTGGGGGGGAAGCTACCTACCCAGCAGCTCAACCCTCTCCCAGCCCATTGCCTTGGGTCTTGGCCCTCCGCGCTTCTACCCTCTTTCCTCCCTTCCTGCCCCTTCAGAGCCACAGGCCTGAGTGTGCCATTGTTCCTGCACCCTTTCCCAGGACACACAACTTTCTCTTTTCAGGGGTGCAGAGTAGACTCAGACTGAGCCTGAATTTTTTGAAATACTTATTTATTATTTATTCATTAAAAAAATTTTTTTTTTACTTATTATTTTTTATCTTTTCTCTTTTTTTCCCCCATCATCCTAGAGTCCAAACTGAGCCTGAATTTTATCTTGTTGTTCAGACCTCCTATTGCATGGATAACCTATGACTGGGCTTGGGGGCTAGACTTTTAGGGGCAGGCTCATGCTGGGCCCAGACTTTGAAGCCCACCAGTGCCATAGGGGCACTGGGTGGGGGAGTGTGGATGGCTCTGTGCCACCCTCCCTACCAGAGTGGTCACAGAGCAGTGCCCACAGCCATGGCACAGTCTGAGGGAGGAGGCCACCCCCCTCGGTAGTGGGGAGCTGACAGCACAGCCTCCTGAGACCCTTGTAGGGGCCATCCGGTGGTCTGGGCAGTGGCTGAGTCATCCTCGCACCTTCTGGGCTGGAACATTCAGTCTCCGCTGGTGGACAGGCACTTATCTGGGCCACCTGCCTGCCCGCCTGTGTCTGATGTGGTCTCCAGGATGTCTCCCTGGCCTGCAGCACCACGGCCCTGCAGACACGGGCTGAGGAGGGATGAGGGTGTCCTTTGAAATCCATGGCTCCCTGAACCAACGCCCAAGTCTTGGGGCTTGAGGCAGAGGGTGAGCTCCTATCTAGAGAGGAAAGGGACCCTGGCTCCCACTTTGGCAACCTCCACCAGATGCAAACCCCTGAACAGCACCCCCTTCCCAAGGGGCTCCTGGATCTCACCCCTGAGCTCTAACATCCTTCCGAGATCAGGAATGCCAGGCTGTGCCCAGAGCCGAGGCTTGCTGTGGGCAGGGGGACGGGCAACGTGAGGAGAGGCTGAGGGCTTTAAGCATGGAAAGGCCTTTAGAGAACGTCTTGTCCAGTGCAGTTTCTCACAAACTTTTAACAGCAGGACTAAAATCTCAGAAGCTCGTTCACTAGAACAGATGAAAGTGGAGTCCGACTGATTGCAGTGGGGGTGGTGGGCCTGGGGCCCACTTCGTGGGCCCCCATTCTCCCTGCCCACCCACCTCAGCCGCCGGAGTGCCCTTGACTAACTCCTAGCGCTCTGGGTAGCACCGTTTCAAAAACTGTCCCTCGACTTCCATCTCTCCGCAGCCCATATTTGACCTGCCTGATTTACAGACAGGTACACTGAGGCTTAAGAAAGGAGGAGTGACGTACACAAGGTCGTTTGTGGCACCACCAGGGACATAGGCCAGGTTCCTGCGTGCCAGCCTAGTTCCCCCAGCCGCCTGATAGCGCTCCACCTTCCTGCTGACTGATGGGAGCCCAACAGCTCTGTTCTAAAGAATGATTTTATTGTCCTAATTATGCATCTCAGTGTTCCAAACCGCCTTACATCTGCTCTGGAAGCAGGCAGAGTAAACATCATAAATGCATATATAAAATCATTACGCTCCCTTTTTGTTCAACTCTGGTCTCCACTCCCCTGTGGGAGGAAATGAAAAAGGCTGAATCTGGCGCCTGCCCTGGACAAGCTCAGGGTCAGGTGGGGGTTGGGGAGACAGGATGGTAGAGTCTGGGCCCACCCTCAGGAGCTGGGGAGGACAGTTGGCATGCCCTTGTGTGCCGCAGGGGTTGCGGCATTCTGGTTAGCTGCAGGGTAGAGGCAGGTGATCCACACTTCCTGTGTCACCAGCCTGGGCATGACTGAGAAGATGGACTCTGCCATGGAAGAGCTGGGACCTTCAGCAAGTTTGCTAGCCTCCCTGTGGCTCCTCCGCAATGCGCAGATTGTAAAGGCTCTAACCTCAAAGAGTTGTGAAATTTATCAAGTGTCAGTTTATGCAAAAACACTTAGCACTGCTCCTGGCATATGGTAAACCCTCAGAGCAGTTAGCCAATGATAATGACTGGGTTACAACACGCTCTAGGCTTTCCCAGGGCAGCCCTCCTTGTCTGACGCTTGGTCACGGCACCTGGTTAAATGAGGTGTTGCAGAGGAAAAAGACCTGGTCCAGGAAATAAGAGACTTCGATCTGATGCTCACTCTGTCACTGAGGACTTTGGGTAGGTTTGTATCTTCTCTGAGCCTCAGTTTTTGCATCTGTAGTTGGGTAACATTACACAAGACATCATATTGCTGCGAGTGGTAGATTAGATAAATGTGTAAAATGCTTATCACTTTACCATTGGAGCCAGGAAATGTTAGTTTCCCTCCCCTAAGAGTAAGGCAGGAGGGCACTGGGTAAAGCATCATAACACAGATCCTCCTCAGAGCTTGGGGAGGAGAGGGAGGCAGCAACAGAGGTGGAAGCGGTTAGAGAGGCCAGGCTGGGAGAGAGGAAACTTTCATTTTCGTTTGCTTAGCATGTTTCCTGGACATTAGCTGTGTCTGGTCCCTGGGCTGGGTCCTGGGGCAGACAGACATGGCCACAGCAGCGCCAGGCTGCCATCCCCTCAAATGAGCACCACGCCAGGTGGAGGTACAGAGGCTCACCTGTGGGGGAGGGCCCTGTAAGCTGGGGAGGGTTGGGTTGGGTTTGGTTTTTTGGCTGGGGTTTGAAGAACAACTAAGATAGAAGAAATGTAGATGCGCCAGCTAGCTGGGAGGGCATCCTCTGCCATTTCCAGGCAGAGGGGACCACTTCGGAAGCACAGGGGGGTAATCAGGAGTGTGCAGGTCTGCTGGAATTTCTTTTCCCCCAGACTGAGGCAAGCAGGATCTGAATTTCCTGCATCCTGATGGCCTACCCAGGCCACCCCGTTCTTCCCAGAGGTGCCTGGGAGTCTTCTATTCCTACAAAGCAATGCACAGCATGACCACTAGTCCAACTGCAAGATACAGACAGAGCCCGAGGGCTGCACAGGGGAATATTGACTGGAATCTCACAGCGGGCCCTGGGAGGTGCAGGGAACCCTTAGCGAGGCTGAGCGGGGTGAGCCCAGTCCCAGGAGGCTTCTCAGAGGCGGCGATGCTGGCGGAGGCCTGCCCCGGTGTCAGGAGAGAGCCGCACTGAGAAAACCGGGATCGCTCGCTCACTTCCTCCTGCAGATCAGAGCGGGGAGCTTTCCTCAGATTCCTTCTCATCGAGGAGACAGGCCTCTTCTCAGGCGCGCTGCTGACATGTTTTGTTTTCCCCAGATGGAGATAATCAGGCTGTTTGGGAGCCGGGCTGACAGCTCAGGCAGCAGGCATGGGCTGGGGGCGGGAGGCCCTGCGGCTGCAGGCAGCTCCCAGCCCTTGGGGAGCAGAGGCTGCCTGGTGACAACCTGGAGCAGGTGGGGATTTCTGATTGCGCCACGGAGGAGCGGGCTGCGGAGTAACTCAGCTCAGCCTGTGAGCCCCGGGATGCTGCCTGGCTCCTCTCCCTGTTAACTTGCACCTGCATGTCAGGGCTGGAGAGCACTGTCCCCTGTTACACCAGAAGGGACCCCTCAGAGTGTGTGCCTGGAGCTGTGCTGGGGACTCCCAGACCTTCCACAGAAGGGGGTGGGGCTGTCCCCTCTCCCCCGCTTCTCTGGGGAGACTTTCAAAGCTTCCCAGCCCTCCCTGCCGGGCCCACCCCGTCCTGTGCCTCAGCCCTGAGCGTCCCAGACTATACTCCACGCTTGCACAGCCCCGGGTGCAGGCGCTTCACCCACTCAGTACGGGGCAAGGGGCAGAGTCACCTGCCAGCGCTGGGGCTCTCTGAGGGCAGGTCACAGGTGCTCTGAGGGCCAGAGCCCAGGGCCTTGGCCTGCCCAGCGTTTCTAAGCACTTGGCTGGAAGATTCACATCCCTAACATAGCAGGGCTGAGGAATGGCTGCTTTAGAGTCACCTTCAGCAAAGCAGCCACATCCACCCCGAGGGTAATGGGTCCCTCCTGTGGGCGGGTCTCTGGGGGTCTGAGGAGGCTGGATACCTGCAGGCAGGCTGCAGTGGGCTCTTTTCTGTTCTCTCCTCTCCTCCCCCAGCTTTAAGGAGGGGAGACCAAGCCAGAGTCAGCTTTTCTGAGGGGCTCGCACCCTGCCCTCACCCAGCCACACTTGAATTTCCTCCCGTATGAAATGACGGGGGTGACTTCCCCTCTCCAAGGCCCAGCCAGCTCATGGTTCTCTGGTCATGGGCCCTGCCCCCACCTCAGCACCCTTTTTCTGGCTCCCCGTTGGGGGGTTAGCACAGACCCCAGCTTCCGTCTCCTGGTGTTTGCTCACTTATTTCCTGTGCACACAGAGCTGGTGTCTTCCTCACACTCTGGGGCCTGCACAGTTCAGCTGTTCCTAAGGGCGAGGCTTAATAGAGGCCTTTAATAGAGTCTGTGGTCTTTCCAGAGGGAAATTCAGTTCCCCAGAGGGGCCGGGGCCACAGAGACCCATGCAGCCCTCTGACTGTGTGCTCCTGGCCGCACCCTGTGAGGCAGGGAGGCAGGACTCTCGTTCTGTCCTCAGCTCCTGGCCACCCACCCTCAGTGTGGCAGTGAATCAGCCCTCTGCCCTCCACACCTCAGTTTCCTCATCTGCCTAGTGGTGTCTCTGGGACCCCAGCAGTACGCAGATGAGGCTGAGGCCCCCAGTGGAGGCACCCCTGGGTCCACCGGCCATCTGGCCCTTGGTAGCCGAGTGGAGCAGCCTTCCTCCTCTGTGGTCTCCCGGGCAACGCAGAGCTGCCCGCCAAGCCTGCTGCCGGGCCTGGCTCCCGCGCGGATCTTTAGTGCCGCACGGAGATGGCTGATGGCAGGAGCCAGGGCGAGGCCTGGCTTCCCCAGCTGTCACAGGAGGTAAATCAGACAAAGGCTGAGCTGGGAGGGATGGAGCACCGAGGCCAGGGGGGCCTGGGAAAGTAGCTCAGAGGCCCTGGCTGGCCTCATCCTCTCACCTCATCCTCCCAATGCTGCCCTTTCAGTGACCCCATTCTCTCCAACACTCCCTTTGGAGTTTCACAGCCATGGGCCTCAGTTTCCCCATCTATCACATAGGACAGGCCATGTCTCCAGCTCTCCAGACTAATGGCCTGAGACAAGAGGCCAGGCTGGATGTCAGCAACCTGCAGAATGGGTGGCCAATGGCCTCAGACAGCTGCCTGAACTGCCCCTACAGGACTCTGGAGGGTGCACGTCTCAAGGGCATTTCTTAGCCAATAGTCTCCAGGACGTTTGCTCCAAGATTCAGAACCACCCTTGCCCCTCACTCTGTGCCACTGGTAAGGATGATGCTGCCAGGCTGGCTTTGCTGTTGCACCTTTCCCTCTGCTGCTCCCAGGATTTGCAGGCTGAGGCGGCTGTGAAGTTGCATCTTAGATCACAGCCACTACTGCATGAAGGCCACCATTCCATCCCCATCCTGACCCCAGGGTGTGGGGCTGAAGGGGTGTGCAGAGGGAAGAGTCCTGGGGTTGCTGCTTCTGCGTGTGAACAGCTGGGCGGGAGGGGCTCCCAGCACCCACAGGACAAGGACAAGGGAAGAAGGTGCTGCCCCACCTCCAGCAGATTCCCAGGTCCAGAGCAAAGGTCCAGGCACTCCCCATCCAAGCTGGGACCCACAGGTGATCAGCCAGGCCTGTGGCACCGTCAGGGACCACTGCTACAGTGGGCAGCTCCCTTGGTATGGGGCAGCTGTCACCATCAGGCAGCCAGATTGGCAAGGATGCTGTCAGCCCTCATGCCCCTTTGTGTGGATTAGAAAAAAGACGCCCTCTCTTGGCAGGCATGGCCCTGCAGTGCCCGGATTTCAGACACTTACGCCTCCCCAGGGTGTCGTTGCGTGAAGCAGAACCTGAATTGCCGTGTGCAGCAGCCTGCCAAGCAGAAATTGGAGAGGCAGAGACTCTATAACCAAATACTGGAAAATCAGGGGAGATTTCTGGCATGGTTGCATGGGGAGGTTTTGTTGACCTTGAGCCCGAGATCAGGAGGCAAGAACAGAAAGGGCATTTGTTCCTTCAACAAATTCTAATTGAGAACACCTCGATTAGAGCCTGGCACTCTCTCTGATGCTGGAGAGAGAGTGATATCAAGATAGACAGGGTCCCTGCGGTCCTGGAACTTGTGTCTCAGAGGGAAGAGGCAGACAGTAGTAACCTAGAAAAACTATCAGATGGCGTGCAAAGACTTGCACTACAGGATGAACAGTGAGCAAAGGGCGATGTTAGATTTCGGGGAGAGGGGAGGGGTCTGGCAAGACCCACTGAGCTTAAGCTGAGACCAGAGTGAGAAGAGGGACCGTCACAGTAAGGACATCAAGGCCAGAAGTAGGGCAGGTCAAGGGCCAGCTAGGTCCTGCTGAGGGAATGAACTTGGGCTGTCCAGGAACTGAGCACGGAGGCAGGGAGGACTGCAGATGGTGGGAGGAGGGAGGAGAGGACATGCTCTGCAGGCAGGGGGCAGGTCCCTGGCTCTGCTACCCACAGTGAGAAGTCTGGACTTTATCCTCAGTGCCATTAGAGGAAATGACCCTGAAGTGACTCTAGAACAATGATTCTCAACTAGGTATGATCCCCCCATGCCTATGGGGGAGGTGGATTTGGCAATGTCAACAGAGAATCGGGGTGGGGGTGCTACTGGCAGCTAGTGGGTAGCAGCCAGGGACCTTGCTAAGCATCTAAAGATGTCCAGAACAAACCAACCTGCCCCCCAACAAAGAATTATCTGGCCTCAAATGTCACTTGAGTGCTGAGGTTGAGAAACTCTCCTCTAAATGTTGCTGTCCCCAGGGCCCTTGTTTTTTTTTTTTTTAATAATCCGGGGTCACTACTTCGGTCTCTGGCTCTTTCTGTATATACCCTGGGTTCAAATTTTGTCTCCATAGCTTGCCCAAAATGTCAATGGTGCAGAAGTTGAGCAGCTCTGCACCAGAGGAAGAATGGAAGCATCGTGACCATTTAAACCTGGGCTGGCCAAGGCAGTGGCCACAGGCCACACGTGGCTTTTGAACACTTGAAATGTAGCTCGTCCAAATGGAGATGTGCTGTGAGTGTAAAATACACACCAGATTTCAGACTTGGCCCAATAAAATAAACCTAAAATCTCTCATTCATATTTTTGTATTGATTACATTTTACAAAGGAAAGAATTTTGGAAATATTGGGTTAAATAAGATATGTCATTAAAATTAATTTCACTTGTTTCTTTTTTAAGAATGTGCCTACTAGAAAATTTAAAACTGCATATATGGCTTCTACTTGTGGATCACAAATTATGTTTGTATTGGACAGCTCTGAGTTAGATCATAGCTCCATGCAACCAAGAAACATTTCGCATCCCCCATCCACAGTTCCTACTGGTTCCTATGCCCATGCACTATTCTGTTTTATACACGCCACTTAGTTTTCACAACAACCTCATAAGGGAGATATTGTTATTATTCCTCACTTTCTATATGAGAAGGCTGTGGCCCAGAGAGGTTAAGTAACTTGCCCAAGGTCACACAGGGAGTAAGCGTAGAGCTGGCTCCAGAGGCTGGGTGCTTAATCACCCCCTTGAGGATGGTGGCTATGGTGGAAGTGGTGGAGACGGAAAGAAAGGAGATGGTTCGAGATCTGCAGGGGCTCCACAGGACTCGCTGATGGAGTGGGCACAGGAAGTGTAAGGGAAGGGGAGGGATCTAGAATGCTCAGTAAGGCGAGGTGGAGAGTGATGCCATTCATTCGCTGGGATGGGTAAGCTAGTGGAGGGGTAGGCTTGGACGAGGAGCTCCAGAGTCCTGTGTTGGTCTTGCTAAGTTTGAGATGACTACAGACATGCGACTGGGGACATCAAGGAAGCAACTGGACTTGCAGAGAGACATCAGGGGCACAGAGAGCCATCTGGGGGTCAGCAGCAGTATACTGAGAGAATTTAAAGCCACGGGGGCGGCAGGGGACAGGGAGATGGGATTACCTGGAGAGAGTGTGGATGTTGGCGAGAAGGTTGTCAGGATGGATGGAGCCCAGGGGCACACCAGCAGTTAGTGTGTGCGCCATGAGGACGGAGCCGGGACAGGAGGGAGAGAGAGAAGTCAGTAAGGCAAGAGGAAGACTAGGCAGGAGAAGCATCTCTAAGAGGAGAGTATGGTCAGTTTTCAGGCTCACTGAAATGTCTGCGAGCTTCTGGCAGCTTGGAGCAAGATCGCAGGGGAGCTCATTGGTCGGGTTAGGGTGCCTGGGCTATTTCAGGGCCTGAGCCCTGCAGGCTGGTCAGCTTCATGCTGAGTCCCGGGAGCCAGGTCTAAAAAGAGGGGGAGGGGCAGTGTCAGGTGGCCCCAGCAGAGGCAGGAGGAAGGCCCTGTGGCGTAGGCAGGGTGGCCCACGCAGCTTATTTTATTTGACAGCCAGGAAGTCCTTTCTTATGTCTGACTGTAACCCTACCTGCTTCACAGTTCTCCCTGTAGCTAAGCTAAGCTTAGCTCATACGCATTCTTCTAATGGCTGAAGACAGAACATGCTTTCCCTCCACCCCCACTCTCTCTTAAACCTATCAACCCTGTCTCCTCCAGGCTGCTCCTTCTTCCTTAGCCTGTGGGAGAAGTTTCTCCTCCTTGCAACAGCCCAAGTTCAGCTCCGGGCTCTGATAGAATTTGGGGTTCAGGGCATGAGGGGAGAGGATAGAAACTCTGATATGAGCTTCTTGTGTCCTGCCTCTGGCTCTAGAAGCTTGCAGTTGGCCCCATCCCTCGCTCCTGCTGTCTCTCTCAGCTGATTCACAGGTCTCTGTCTCCAGGAATCTGTTCTCACGAACGTGTGTTTCTGGTTTGGCACCTACTCACTGCCACCTGGCTCCTGGTGCAGCTCGACCTGGCTGCTGTCCTCAGTCTGCCCACTCCTGGCTGCGCGGGACACCCCCACCTCTAGCCTGGGCCTGGCTTTGGCTCCCCCACCCCCTCCTCAGAGCTGCCACCCCAGCTTACCAGCCTCTGTTCGTCCCCAGTCACTAATCTCTCCATCAGCAGCTTGTCTTCAACCACACGGCCCGCAGAACCAAGTGCTTTGTCGATGAAAAAGCCCTTTGGGGGCAAACACAGGAAATTAAAGACTCCGCACACAGTAAGAAAATCCATTCTTTTTCATGGATTTCTGCAATCCTATTGCTTCGGCTTCTGCTGACTGGCTGTGATCTTCTGGTCACCGCTCACACGCACGGGGGCTGGCTGGTGGGGTGATGCTAACAAGGTGGGCTTCTGTCAGAGATTCCACTGTCTGCAGTTCATCCCTGTGGGGCTGAGAGGCTGGCTTCCAGGTCACCAGGGTGCCCTTGGCAGGAGAGAGCCTTCAGGTCACTGTCAGAGGCTAACACCTAGAGTGGATTTGTTGATGGCCTTCCCAGAAAGAATACGTCTTGCAGGAAGAGAAGCAAGAAAGTCCAGCCTAGCTCTGCGATTCTGAGTGTAATGAGGGGTGGGAGGGAACCACCTACCGTATGGTCTAGTACCAGCAGGTTAGTATTGTTCTCCGTGACTTTATCTCTCTGTCTACAAAATGAGGGGCGTTGGATCAGACGACATTTAAGGTCCCTTCCAGGTGTAATTTATTCAGCAAACATTAGTGGAGCTCCATCCATGTGCCAGAACTTTCAGGAGCCTCAACTAATAGCACCCACAGCCCCAAACCAAACAGGCAGAAGTTGCCTCACTCTTTCCTCCCAAGGCCAACCACTGCTCAGAGGCCAGGCACAGGCTGCAGCCCGGCGAAAAAGCTCACTGGCCCAGATGTTTGGAAGCCCCTGTACCACCAAGGGCCTCAGGGACACCTGGCTCAGGCTGCCATCTCCTGTGTTTGGGAACTCCAAGGCCCTGTCAGGAGCCCTTCAACATCACGGCTGGGCTCTGCACACAGAGGTGGAGACCTGGCTGCCAGAAAGGTAGGCCAAGTGCTAGGAGAGGAAGGCAAGTGACTCTCTTGAGGGAGGTGGCAGAGTACAGGGAGACATGGTCTCAGTCTGAGACCCCACTGGGAGAGGAAAGAGCAGTGCTGGCTGCAGGGTATGTGGAGGCTCCTTCAAGTTTCTCGGGCCCTGCCAGGGTGTCCCAGTGGGGGCCTGGGGGCTGAGGTTGCAGCCAGCCCTGGGAGATACTCCAGCTCAGAGCTCTGGGTGGTGGCCACAGTCCAAGCATTGGGAGAACAACTCCCACAAGGCAGGACAGGAAATCCTGGCCCCAGGGGCACAAGAGTAGTGCAAGATGGGGGTGGAGGCTGGAGAACCAGTAGGCATCAGGGCAGGGGCCCAAGTCTGCCAGGCATTCTCGCCTCAGCCGGGGCACAGGGGATCTGAGATTCCATTCCTTATCCACATCTACCCTCCTGTCTTAGTCATTTGTGCTGCTATAACAAAATACCTGAGATTGGGTAATTTATACACAATGGAGATTTATTTCTTATAATTCTGGAGCCTGGAAGTCTAAGATCAAGGCACTGAAAGCCTGGTGAAGGTTGGCTGTCTGCTTTTAAGACAGCACCTTGTTGCTGCGTCCTCACATGGCAGAAAGCAGAAGGGCAAAAGGGACCAGGGCACTCCTTCAGCCTCTTTCATAAGGTCACTAATCTCTTCCATGAGGGCTCCAGCCTCACAGCTAAATCACCTCCTATAGGTCCTACCTCTCAATGCTATCACACTGGCGATTAAGTCTCAACATATGGATCTTGGGGGACACACTCAGATCATAGCTCCATGTATCCAAGAAACATTTTTCAGTAGGCCTTCCTTTGCCTCCCCAATCACTGCCCCCAACCTGGTGGCACCTCCCACACCACATACTGTGGACATTAGACCTTCCCTGTGTCAGTGTCCTCCCACCTCCGATCTCTCCCCTAAGAGCTCCACCTGCTCCCTTGCCATCTCTTCTTGTGCTCCCCTGAGGGTACCTCAGACTCAACTTGCCCAAGTCAAGTTCATAATCTGTACAACACCCCCACTCCGCCTTAAATCCTGTTTCCCCAGGGCTCCCTGTCTCAGTGAGCACGGCCACCGTGCATCCAACCAGCCTCGCCTCCCTTTCCGTAATCTTCATGTCTAATTCATCGCTCCGGGAAGAGTTAATTCTGCAGCTGTAGCAGAAAGACCTGAAACAGCAGTATCGAAACAAAATAGAAGCTGACTTCTTTCTCACATGAAAGTTTGAGTAGGCAATTCAGGGCTTGCATCCTCCATGAATAAATCCAACCTCTTGGCATAGCATAGTCCTGCTCACCTGCCCACTCCATTTCACACCACTCTTCTTCCAGTACTTTACCCCCCAAAGTGTGTATCATTCTTCCTACACTTCACACTGGGGCGTGTCTCTGTGCAATCAGCTGCCAGTCTCTGAGTCACCTGATTGACCCAGGGGAAATGTGCTAAGATCTCCAGGTGAGTCTCTGCAAGCTCACTTCACTTAACTGAGGTGAGAGGTGAGGTCAATACCTGCTTCCCTTGCGTGCCCCCAACAAATGTATCCTCAGAGGTTTTCACCTTTTAAAGTCCTCACCTTCTTTCCCATCACCTGGAGGTGGTGGTGGGACAATGTTGGAAACCGGTTTGAGGCCACCGCCTTTGCAATTACTGTATAGTCAATCTCTCAAAATCATTCTCAAGGGAGTAGAGGGCGGGCAACACTGGAAATGCACTGGAGTGTTTTTAATGTCACAATGATTGGTCAATGCCACCAGCATCTAGAATCAGGACTAGACTAAGGATGCTTAGTTTGCATAGTTTGCTTGGCAAAGGGCAGCCTGGCAATCAAGAAGTGTCCTGATCAACATGCCTACAGTGCTGCCCTTGAGAAATGAACGTGGAGTTAGGGGGCAGAAGCATCGGGTAGAATCGGCGTTGTGGCCTAGATTAGAATAAAGGTCTCTGTTCCCTCAGTCAAGAGCTCCCTCACTGCATAGTCCTACTTCTCACCAAAAGAAGATGAATCACATAAGAGATTTTGGTGAGGCACTGAATGAGGAAAATCGCACAGGGGGTGGACGGTCCTTCTCTGTGACTCTCACATTCTCTGGTTGTATGGGCCAAGTGAGGCTGGCCATACCATCCCTTTGTAGTGTCACCTTCACAGTACCCAGAACGTGGGCTACAGTTTCTCACTTCTCCAGCCAGGGGATGGGAGCTCGGAGAGGTCATTGGCCATGTCCAACCTTTCCAGACAGGACTCCCTGGAGCTTCTGGAGCGAGCACGTGTGTCTGACAGAGTGCCCAAGGGCGAAGCCTCCAGCTCCGCTGTGCGGCCATATTCATGGGAAGAAGCAGCTGTCCCTCTACTTTGGAGATGCAAAAAGGAGAAGCAGGGAACACACAGACTCAGATTTATTTGTTATTTGGATTGTTATGGAATTCTTCTTCTGAAAGTTCCAGACTCATGAAGGAAAAACAATGAGGGAAGAGAAGACAATTCGGGAGACCTGCATGGGGCATGGGGCTACGGCTGGGTTTAGGGGCCTTCATCTGTAGCTCTGTCTCCACTGGTCAAGATCATCAGGTCAGCATCTCCACTTCTGGCACACCAGGGCCACCTCTGCGGTCACTTGCCCAGCACCCTCACCATGTTCAGCACCTCCACCTCCAACGTTGTTGACTCTGTCTGCATCAGCTGCATCCTGACTCTGGGTCAGGTCCACCACCTTGTCCACCAGCCTCCTTCCAGATTCTCTTTCCCACACTGGAAAGAGCTAGCGCTGCAGCTTTGGAGCAGAGCTGCTCCTGGGGCAGAAGACCCTTCCCCACCAAGGAGGGGACCAGCAAGCCTGCTGTAGGCTTTGGCAGGGAGTTCAGCCCAGATCTTCGTAGCTGTAGGCTTCCAGAAGCCAGCATGTCTAGGGGACTGTATTTAAAGGAAGCCTACTGGTCTTTTGGATTCTTTAAGGTGAATCCTGTTTCCAGAGATCTGTGGGCTCATCTAAGCATTGTTTAGGGGAACCTGTAGCTGGTATCAGGGCTCTGTCTTGAATTAGGGTTAGAGGTCAGTCTGTGGCCAGAGCAGGAACTTGTTCTGAGACCAGGATCAGAGGCCAATCTGAGACGGGATCAGGGTTGAGAGTCTGGCCTGGGTCAAAGCTCTGGCTGGGGTTGAGTTAGTTCTTGGGGTAGAACTAGTGTCCGGGCTCTGTTAATTGTACGTCTGTCTTATGTTCAAAATTTCTTACAGAGTACCACCATTTTGCCCTGGGTCAATCCATTTCCCTGTGGGATTCCTCCATTCTCCAGCCCCCTTTGGCACCACCTCCCTTTAGCCCTTAGTTCCCAGGGGCTCAAGGTACAGCCATGCTCCTGCTCTCGGGTAAGGACTTCAGAACAAGATGGAGAACCTTCTGAATCCAGAGCCCTCTGTGGCCAGAGCCTGCATTTGGAGAAGGAAAGGGCACAGCCAGGGCCTGGTGCCTGCCAGCCCTGGCAGCTGGATGAGCAGCTGTAATAGGATTAGGGCTGGCCGTGCCCGCCTCCCTGCCTGCCGCCCCAGAGCCTCCCTCCCTCCCCCGAGTCCTGATCAGGATGCAGCCCTGGGCTCTACCTACCCCGGCCAGGCCGGCTTCATTGTCCTCTGCTTCCCTGGCGCCGGTGCCTAGCAACCCTCACAGGGAGCCCTTTCCCACCGCCATCCTGGCCCTTCACCCTGCCGCTCTGTTCTGAGCACACACCAGCATCACTTGTCTTTTTATCGCGGCAAAAAAAAAAAGCCAGTGAAAGGGAGCCAGCTGGTCTTACCAGACTCTCCCAGTGATCTGATTCCCAGAGTGTCTTCCGAAATGCTGGGCTTCTTTTTTAAGATTCATACGTCCTATCAGCAATACTCAGATTACATTTGAAGATTCTAGAGTTTCATTCTGGAATTCTCCAAGTCCTAGAGTCCATTCTAGGAATCCATGAATCCTAGAATTCCAGGATTTTAGGATGTGAGTCTTAAACCATTTAATCATATTCTAGAATCTGGTTAGTGTATTTCAGAGGAGACTGTGATTGCAGAAGTGAAGTCTGTGGCCCCGAATCAGAGTGAGAGGGATTAAGAGAAGATGGCAACATGGAAGCTGCATGTTTATTCTCTGCATTTTATTATTTTATTGCAGCTTCTGAAGAGTGGGGAGGGGCATCAACCTGCCCTCTGGGGAGAGGGAGCGGGGCATTCATTCACCGACTCCGAAAACACTGTCCTGCTGCCCTGAGCACTGAGCAGGCAGCAATGAGCACAGGAAGGGCCTGCCCATGAGCAACTCGAGTTCCCTTCGGGAAAACAGATCTGAAACAAACACACACACAACACGTGGCATGTCAGAAAGGTCCTATGAAGAGAAAGAGCGAACAATGAATAATCGATACTTTATTGTACTTACTCTGAGCTAGGCACTGTTCTAAGTGCTTTACATGGATTAACTTAATTAAATTTTATGATACCATTAAAAGGTAGATGGTATTGTCAGCTCCACTTTATAGATGTAGAAACTGAGGCACAGAAGGGTAAATAACTTGTCTGAGTGGCAAAGCCAGGATTTGAGCCCAGTGGTCAGGCTCCAAACTCTATGAGCAGCCACCGTCTTCCAACACAGGGCTAAGGGTAGGGCACAGTTGTGGGGCCAGTTCACACAGGGCAGGCAGGGACATGTGAACACAGACTTGAAGGTGAGGGGAGGTGCATGTGGGTATCTGGGGAAGGGGGCGTGGGGCAGGTGTGTCACTCTGAGCCAGGTTCCTTCTTCCAATAAGGAGGACCAGTGCTCTCTGTGGTCTGGGGCCAGAGGAAGGCTTTCCCCTGGGACCTGGAGGGAGCCACAGGCTCAGAGAGATACGTATCCCTGCTGTCGTGCAAAGATCCCATTGCCAGCTCCTGTCAGATTCCTCTGTGTCCTCTGCTCCCTGGCCATTGTGGATGGGCCCCCTCCTTTCTGGAGAAGTGTCCTCAGAATACAAAAGAAAGCTAAAAGAGACAATCCCCTTGTGACAGGACTGATCGGGCTGGCTAATTATGAGTAATTAGAAACACCTCTCCCATTTGTGGGTGGCCCCGTCCCAGTGTGAGACGGAGTGAGGACCTAATTCCCCTGGGAAGCAAGTGGGGGCTGTGGGCGGTGCCCCCCTGAGCCTGCTGTCTGTCCTGCCTGCGGGCACAGGCAAGGGGGCAGAGAAGACAGAGCTTCAGGGACATCGGGGTGGAGCAGAGGGAGCCAGCAGCACCTTCCAACAAGTTACTTCCCTCTCTGAGACTTGGCTTCTCGTCTGTGAACTGGGATAATGGAATCCCTGGTCACACAGCTTTAGGAGGATACAAGGAGACAAGCCATAAGATAACTGAGCATGGGGACTCGGTAAACAGTGGTGCTCATCACCATTTCAGCTTTGTCACCTGTTGCTTCGGGGAACTTAAAACAGTTCTTTTCTTTCTTGGGTCTCTGTTTCCCCATGAGGTACAATGGAGGTAGGGGTTGGTGACTCCCTTAGTCAATTGATAAATATTTCCTGAGCGCCGAATTTATGTCAAGCACTGGAGTTGGAACAAGACCCACACAGGCTCTGACCTCAGGGACCTCCGTCACTGGGGTGCCCCCACCCCCGCCCAGACCGCACATACCAGGCTCTAGAGGAAGTGGATTGCGGTAGGCTGGTTTCCCGGGTTTCCAAGGTTCCTGCCCCTGGCGTAGGAGCCTTTATGGGCAAGCCCCTCCTCTTGAATGCCAGCAGGACCTACACATAAGAAGGGATTTTGCTCTCCTCATTAGGCCATTGTGTGGCAAAGGAGAAGGGATTCCGTGGACGTTATTTAAATCTCTAGTGAGTTCTCTTTGAGTTTATCCAAAGGGAGATTATCCTGAGAGCGCCTAAGCTGATCACACGAACCCTTTAAAAGAGGGTCTAGAAATCAAGGACAGAGCAGTGGCAGCAGAGTCCCTCCCCTGCCATGTGTGGAGAGGGCCCTGTGGCAGTGAATGGTAGGTGCCTCTAGAAGCTCAGGGCACCATTCCTACAACCACAGGAGACCAAATTCTGCCAATGACCTTGGGAGAGGCGTCTGAGTCTCAGATGGGCCCCGGGCTTTTTTTTCCTCCAGTAGAGATCGTTCTGTTGCTAGAGGCCCCAGGCTTGGCTGACACTTTGCAGACTTGTAAGACCCTGAACTAGGGACCCGGTCCAGACTCCTGACCTGTGGGAACTGTGACATAAACAATGTGTGCTATTTTAAGCCACTAAGTTTGCAGTAACTTGTTACATGGCAATAGAAAACTAATATACAAAACCTGCCCTTGAACGTATGCATGGCCTTGGGTCAGCCCCATCCTGCCTGCTCAGTCTACCTTCCTAGCCCCTGCCCAGGGCCTACAGCCCCGGTGCCACCATGAATTCTCTACAGACAATTCTCCCATCAGCCATGACAAAGGGTTGTTTCATCAGCTGCCAACCTGTTCCCAAAGTTGGTCATCAAAGAACATTCTATTTGCCCTACTTTTAATATAATTATCAGCATCATTTGCACGACACCAAGTCAGGGTTTAGCCTGTCACAGGCCCCACATTATCCTGAGCTGCTTTTCTGGGAACAGCTGCATCCATGCCTCATGCAGGCTGCTTCCTCCCACATGAATCATCTGTAATTTCCACACCTCCGTGCTTGCCGTGGCCCTGTGTTACAGCCAGGACTTGTGCAGGGCTGGGGTACACTGTTATTTTCAAAGGAGTCAGGCCAGGCTCCAGGAAGCTGCAGGAACAGCAAGTGGGACCTGGCTTTGACTGTGGCACCTGCAGGGGGTGGGGGCAAGAAGAGGGGGTGCAGGTGTCCACTCCAACAGGGGCCGGAGCCAGACCGAGGGCAGCGAATGTGCACAGGGCAGGGCATGTGAAACATGGCTCTTGAATGCACACAATATGGCCTGTTTGTGGGACACCCAGGAGGGTCCTTTCTGCAGCAGCAGAATACGATGCCCAAAAGCCAGGGTGTGCAAAAGATGGAGGAGGGGATGAGGGTAGAGATAAGAAAAGAAAGTCCTGTGGATATAGATGAGATGGGGGTGAGAATGGAAATATTTCATCCATCTTCACCCAGGGGCCCCAGCAGTGTACTCAGCTCCCCTGGGTAAACAGCTGAGTCCTCGGGGAGAAGACTGCAGGAGGTGAATGGGAAATGTCACTCACGGTCTGAGGAGAATTGCCTGACAGCGATGAAGCTGTGCCTCTGCAGACAGGCCCACTGCCTGCCTGAGATTCTGCAGAAGAGAAAACAACTCTATCTTGGTGGATAAGGTGTGCTTTCATACTGCAGATCCGTGTGTGTGTGCATGTGTGTGCACGCATGCTTGGACCCTATGTGAATGCACCTCTGGGCATATGTGTTAGATGGGAATGCACATGTGTATGCATGCAGAGTACACTCAGGTGTAGCAACAAGTGTGTATAGTTAGGCATATGCTCATCTGGGCATGAAGATGCGTTGGAATATGTATGTACACGGGAAAGGAGACTGAGGACATTTAACTCTTCACAAAAACTCTTGCTTTTACTCCAGGCTTCAAGGAATGATTTCTTCCATACATCCCACCCTCAACACACCCACACTGTCCAGCTCCCTAGAATCACCTTCCCTTCTAAGAGTTACGATTCCAGGGAGAGTGCACAGGACTAAAAGCCCAGAGACCTGGTATGTGGCCCCCACTTGTTAGCTTTGCAACTGAATAAATCATTTCTGCTTCTTGGGCCTCATTTTATCCTTCTGTGAAATGGGGTGCTAAATGGTCACATCTGCACTTAGAATTTAGGGCCCAAGTCCCTCAGGCCCTGGCCCCACCTGTCCACACTCCCCACCACCCTTCTCTCCTTTCGCATCCTCATCCATCGCCTTGCCAGTTGTGGGGGGTGGGGGCCTCTGAGGAGCGTGCAGGCGTCTTGGAAGATGGGTCTCCCTTCCTCTTCTACTCCAGGCCTTTGGTGAGGCAGCTCCAGGGATTTCTAGAGCTCCTGGAACACAGTTTGAAAATCACACATCTAGGCAGCCCAACCTTCATTCTCTTGGTTTCTCAGAGTATCCTAAGTGTCCTAGAGACCAGGGCCTATGGTGTAGCAGGAAAGGTTCTAGATGGCATTGTGTCATTCCATGAGGGTGCTGCCTCCCAGTTCCTGGGTGAGAGGGCAGGGGATAAGGGCCGGTTTCTGGAGTGGGTGGTCTCCTGGCCCTGCCACTGGCCCTGCAGCCTACGTGTCTGGGGGTTCAGGACCCTGTACGGGGCAATGGGCATGGCTCACACACCTTCACAGGGCTGAGCTTCCCAAAGCTCGCTGCTGCTTGCCCTGTCGTGTTTCAGTTGCTTCCAGGCCCTCCAGCGAGCACTCCTTGAGGCACCTGGAGCAGCTCAGAGCCTCCCTGGCTGTTTGACCCCAGCACGGATGCAGGAGGTGACCAAAGTGTCTTCTGAGTCAAGCTTCCTCACAGAAAGAAACACATATGCCGCAGTCCGGAATTCAAGGCCCACGCCATTCCCCAAATAGGAATTGAATGGGCTAATGCACAAAAGACATTACTTCCCACCCTTCCCGTGCCCTTCAGGCATGTAGAAAATGAAAACATTCATACGTCTCCTGGGGAAAATGGAAAAGGCTGCTTATGGCTGCCAGGGGTGCTGAGGACCCAGAATCTCACACACCTGTCACCCGTTCTGGAACATGAGCATGCCACCTTGGGACGCTCACACCCAAAGCACTTAGTACAGGACTTACGATGGTGGTTCTCAATCCCGGCTGCATATCTGACTCCCCTGGGGAGCTTTAACAAACTCTTTTGCCCAGAGCTTACCACAGACCAATTGTCTAATTATCTAGGGTGGCGAGGCCCCGGCATGGGTATTTGAAAGCTCCCCAGAGGAGTGTGCAGCACGAGGAGGGTAGAGAAGCAGTGGCCCAAGACACGGTGAGGGTTCTGTAAATGTCAGCTATCTGTGACAAAACACCCGTGTCTTTGAGGGGGCTGTTCTTGCCCGAGCAGGACAAGGGTGGGCTGGGGTGGGGGCCGGGAGTCAGGGAGAGAACTGCTGCTCAGGCAGGGTGAGTGCTGGGGAGGGTGGCCTGGCATCCATCTCCCTCAGCCATGTCTAAGAAAATTGAATTAAAACCCGTATCTTTCAGCTGCAGCCCACTTGGCTGGCTGGCCGGCTAGTGGAAGGGAGTGAGGCAGTGAACACCTCATGGCAGGGAAAAGCTGGTGAGGCGACAGCCCATCTCCCTCCCTAGGGGACAAGAGGCAGCTCAAGGGGTTCTTTGGGAGAGGACCATTCCCAAGGGTGGTCCCTCAGCCTCCTGTCTTCCCACAGCCAGGCAGGAAGGGTGGGAATGGTGGGCTGGCTAGCTTGGAAGGTCAAGGTTAGATCTCGAGATGAAGTTGATGTTTTTGGGTGATTAGGTGGGGGAGCAGAGAAGAGGGTGGCCCTGGCCCTGTCCTTGGGGAGGCTGAGTCTGGGGGAACAGAATTGGGGCAGCTCCTGCTCATGAGAGCTAGGGTTGTTTAAGGAGACCAGAGTGGCCTGCCCGAGACAGGCAGAGAACGCTGCAAACACAAAAGCCTGGCTGCGGCTTCCAGAACTATGGGGGCAGCTCACCAGGTAGGTCATTAAGTTGGGTACCAGGATGTGGGGTTTAGTGCCCAATCTGATAAAAAAGTTGTCCGTGTGTCCTTGGGCTCATCCTGTTGTCCCTCTGGGCTCAGGCACCCATTCATAAAGGAGGGGCTAGACAACCCTCCTGGACCCCTGCTCTGACGTTCGTTCCATGCCTGACCCAGGTGGGGCTGCTGGGATTAGAATCCAAGTCTACAAGGGCTGGAGCCTATAAAGAAAGCACCTTGGAGAGAATCAGGGTGGTGTCCCCTTCTGGGTGGATCAACTAGGAAAAAGTGCTCCTTTTGGGTGGACTCGGGGCATGCTTGTCTTAGCGGGCAGCGGGCAGAGCAGGAGCTGAATTCCCACCCCCACTGGCCCCTTCCAGGTCCCTTTGTGCAGGGCACAAATATCAGTGGAACCCTGACTGACCTTTAGCTGTGGTCTGTTAGAAAATGGCTCACCCTCTGGTCATGGGCTCTGAAGCAAAGGGAGAATGGGTGTCAGCAAAGGAGGGCTGGGTTCCTCCCCTGCTCCATGACTGCTCAGGCAGAGAAGGGGTGCACCTTACCAACCTGCCCACAGTCCCAGAGACATACATCTGGGAATGAAGAGCAGACCCAGAATGGAACACGGAGAACCACCAGTATGGAAGAGGGAATAAACCTGGAGCCGAATGCAGAACTTCAGAGCTGAGGGGCCCTCATCTGGGCATCCCAGTCTCCGAAATTTCCAGGGTTAGCTGTTCTGCCTTAGGTAACCCCAATCTCCACCCTGCTCTGCACTCCTGGGCTCCCAATGTCCTGCACTCTATGCTTCGCTCTTGACTCTGAGACTCCTAGCAGCCTTCCTTCCCTTGCATGTCTATTTCACAGTTTACAGAGCACTTTCACACATGGTATCTCAGTTGATCTTCACAACACCGGAGTAGGAGGCAGATGAAGGAAGTAGACTCCGAAGGGTCAGGACAACAAGCTAAGAAGGGGTGTAGCCAGGTTTAGAGGGAGGTCCTGTCTATCTGACTCTAGCATAGCACCTGGCCCTCCTCTCTGCAGAGGGGTCTCATTTTTTCTTGATACAGAGAAGACTGATACCCTCCTTCTCCAGGAAGCTTTCCTGGACTGAAAGGACTATGAGCCATGCAGACTAGCAGTTGTCGTGCCAGTGCGGTTCAGTGTTCACTTGGCAGGAAAGGGAAACCATCTACTAGCTTCATGGACCTTGGGAACTCCATGCATCTTTCTGGGAGCTCAGATTGCTTCCTTCAAGTTTCTGTGTGGATCCCTCTCCATCCACTGGACCTCGTCCTCAGTTACACTGCAACCCCCAAAGGAGGCTCAAGTCTTTCTCCTCCCTCCCCCTCCTGGAGGCTTCCTCTCAACAAGGTGGCCATACCCAGACCTTGGGCCCAAAGGAAGGCTGGCCAAGAATGCACTTGAATGGGCAAGGACAGTTCTGAGGTTACAAAACTGAGGAGCTCTCTGATGCGGACAACTGGGGTAGGAACCAAAAACTGAGAGCAGAGGCAGGTGGGAGCAACTGTGGGATGGGGGTGGGGTGGGCAGAGGGTAAGTACTTGCCTGGGAGTGGGCAGCTAGTGCCTTCAGTTAGGCTTTGGCTTAACCACCGTCTACACGACCTTGACCTGGTTAATTCTCATTAAGCCATTTATCCACGTGTACTAGGAGGTGGGTGAGCAGGACCACAATAACAGTAGCAATAGTAATGTATTCAGCATCAGTGAATAAATGAAATCAATGACAAGCTACTAGTGAGTGCGTGTACCATTCTTATTCAATGCTGCTGTCAAGACCCAGCAGGGAGCGGGGGTACTATGATTCCTTTGTGCAAGTGAAGAAGTTGAGGCTCAGAGAGGTCGTCGTCACCCAAGCTCACAGGACTAGCTGCGGCACAGGGGGGACTGGAGCCCCGGCAGTGTGATTCATTTTAAGTTGCCTCTGTCCTGTTAGCAGCCTCACCCCTTTTCTGGCCATAGAAGTGTTCTCCAGGGGATCACATTTGAGGATATTCTGTTAGGCACCCCAAAGCTAGCTGACCCTCTAAGGCCTGGGCTGTGGGGGCAAAGAAGAGCCCAAGAAGGGTCTAGGATTTGTCCAGTAAGGAAGGCTTCCCGGAGAACGGGAAAAAACAGGGTCTGACAGACAGGGAATCTTGAGGACCTGAGAAGAAGGAAGAGGGCTTTTTCTGGGTTTCATGGGGAGGATGGAAAGGAAGGCGGTGAGCCCCAGGGAAGGCCTGACTCCGAGCCCTGGAAGCCCCGAGACACAGGGGTCTGTCGCCTCCGCATCCGCGCCCCCCCACCCCATCTCCGCAACGCAGCTCCTGCTCCTGTCTGCGCGGCGGGTGGGGACCGGCCGAAGCCCAGCGATCTCGATCACGCTGCCCTCGGCCTAACCCCACCCCCAGGCGCTCATTGGCCTGCATCGCTCCAGCCTGCGAAGTCCGCGGGGGGAGGCGAGGGTCGGTCGCCTCCCTCCTGCCCCTGGCCTGGCTTCGCGGCGGAGGCGGCGCCTCTCCCGCAGGACGGAGCCCAGCTGGGCCGCCGCGCAGAGCGGGGCGGGCGAAGGCCGGCGGGGGGCGCTGCGCTCGGGCCCCGGGCGGTGACTGACAGTGGCGGCTCAGGGCGAGAGCGGTCCCCGCGTGCGCACACGCACACGCCGCTGCGCAGGGACACACGGACCCCTGCGGCCACACGAACGCGGAGACCCGGCTCGGCGCGCGCGCGCGCGCGCTCCTCGGAGCACACGCTCCCCATCCCCGGGCGGCGCGGGGCGCGGACTCGCCGGCTGCGCGTCCTTCCCGCGGAGTCTGCTCCGGGCTGACCCGCAGCCCCGCGGCCAGGCCCCGCAGTGAGCAGGTAAGGGCCGCCCCACCGCTCTGGCCCCTCCACGCCCAGGCCGCCCTCTCCCATCTCCAGAACCTTCGCCCAACAGGACCTCGGACCCCCTCCTCTGGTTTGGCGTTCTCCGCAAGCCCCGTCCTCCGTCCTCCACCGACGGAGAGCGGGCGAGGGCCAGCGCCGTGCAGACCTCCTGAATCCGAAACGAAGCCCCCTCCCGCCGCTGCGCCCTTCCTGCGCAGCCCCCCGCCCCCAAGTGTCCGGGGCCGTGCTTGAGGCGACGGATCCCTGCAGCCCGCCAGGGTGGGGGTCGGCCTTGCTATCTCCTCCCGGTGCCGAGAAGGGAGAACCAGGGGCAGGGAACGCACTGCGGCCGGACGGACCCAGAGGGACCTGACTCCCTAGCCCCAAAGCGGACAGAGGCGCCTACGCGGATCTGGAAAGCGACGCCGGGGGTCCCCCGGGGCTAGGTATCGCAGTCCGCACGGGACTTGAGGGATGGGCAAGCTATGTGCTGGGTAGGGAGTCGGGTAGGGGCAAGCGTAGAATGACCCCCTATAGTGATACATTTGGGATTGTTCCAGAGAGAGTCGTCTCACGGTTTCCCGCGGCGCGGCGCAGAGGGGCTGGGCTTTGGTGGTCCCAAGAGGAAACGCCCTACAGGGCCTGTGGGAGAAACGCACTGGCCCCCCAGGCTGAAGTGGGTCCGCCTGAGACCCCTGCCGGCCATCTTAAAGACACAGGCTCCTGCGGCAGCTGCGGGGAGCGGAGGCCACATCCTCAGCGGGACCTTGGCGGGTTTGGGGGCCAGAGGGGACCAGGGAGCCTGTGGATGGAGCTAGACCCTCAGGAGGGAGCCTGGCCGGAAGCTGGTTGCATTTCACATGGAGCTGGAAGGAGTTCAGGTCCCTTCAGAAGATCCTGGGGGCGGGGTGGCAGACACCTGCTAATTCTTCAGACTATTTTTATACTTTTAGTGCAGGTGCCTCGGATTCCCTGCCTTTACCTCCCTCAGCCTTGCACTGTCTCACAAAGCCCCCCAGCCCCCTAGAGAAATCCAAAAGACACAGCATTTGGCTTTTCTTGTGGGCAGGCTCTGGGGGGCTGTTGGGGGATGGAGAGGGGCTACACATAGCATGTGGAAGGCAACTTGCCCTGGGACTGCAGTTAGCCAGAGGCGGACAGTCATCCTGAAGGTCAGGCCGGAGGCTTTTGCATGTGGACTTTGGAAGAGGCCAAAGAACTATGTTTGAGCCTTTGAGGGTTGGGGGCAGCAGGCAGCACCTCGATTTTCTCAGGAGGCTCCAATTAAATGAGTTTGGTGCTGGCTGCAGGTGGGGTTGGTGGAGCCCCCAGTCTTAAGCCGAGTCTGGGACTCCTGCTCTTCACTGACCTTGGGGAGGGCAGGCAGAGGTGCCTGTCTGGACACAGGCCAAAATTTGTACACACAAATTAGAGACAGAATACACTGGGGCAGGCCCTGGGCCACATGTTCCAACCAATCCATCCACAAGTGTGTGTGGGGTGACCAAGGAGGTGGATGTGGTCCTTTCCCTCTCCTGCCATCAATGGTTTATTGGTGGTTGGGTGTCTGGGACAAGATCCCTGTGAGTCTGTTTGCCCCTGAATGTGGTGAGGGGAGGTGTCCATGGGGAGCTTCTTGAAGGACCCTTTCTAGGGACTAATCCAGGCTGAAGGATGCATTAAGGTCCTGTTTTGTGTAAAGTTCAGGCTGGCAGGAGGTTGGCTGGAGAAACACTTTGGGACCCATTCTTTTTCACATGGTGACCTGTCTCTGTCATGCTTCTACTTTGGGACACTCCCTCAATATGTGTTGAATAAATAAATAAATACATGTAATGAAAGTTTACAGGTCAGTGTATGTGGCTGAGAGGCTAGGAAAGACACAAGCCAGGGCCACAAGGTTCCTTTCCTCCTGGGGATGGGGCTTAGGCTTGAGTGTCCCAGGTTGCCATCCTCCTAGGGACAAACATTTCCTTAACCTAGGGCTGGCACTGATGAAGTGGGGGACACCTTGCACTGTCTCTTGGGGAGTAGAGCCAAGGTGTGCCAAGCACAGAGCATGGGCTCAGCTCAGTGTCAAGAAGTTCTTGCTTACCTGAGAACCACCCACTGTGCAGCTGACACCTGGGGTGACAGTGAGTTTCCTGTCCTGGGCAGGCATGTGAGCAGAGGTCTGATGCTTTCCACCCTGGAAGGGCTAGAGGACTCAAGGAAGCTCGGCCATTTCTGAATAGAGGAATATAAGATTCCAGGGTCTGAACAGGTTGGGCCTAGTGGTCCAGCTGCCTGGCAACATGGAGACTGGAAACTCCTCGGCTGCGATGTGTTTGTACTCAGCTCTGGATGCCGTCAGAGGCACACAGTGACAGCCACCCCCACAGTGACACACAGAGAGGGAGTGACACACAGCCTGGGAGGCACATAGGTTTCCCATGACACCTGCCAGGGAGTGGGGACAAAATAGAGACAAGTAACACCAGAAATACAAATGGTCATCAAGACATACCTTCTTACAGATATGGGCACACTGGGGACTCAGATATTTGCCCAAAGAAGATCACAAAAGTCTTCCTTAATGAAAGTCCATATACATGTTGAATTGAATGGAGAAAGTTGGTGTGTGTGTGTGTATGTGTGTGTGTGTTGCATGAGCCTACGACAAGGGTTGGTAACCTTTTTCTGTAAAGTGTATTTTATAGAAAATATACTTTATATACTATAAAGATAGTATTTTAGGCTCTGTGGCCATATACTCTGTCACAACTGCTTAATTCTGCTGTTGCAGGCTAAAAGCAACCACAGATGATACGTAAACAAATGAGTGTGGTTATGTTCTGATGGACTTAATTTATGGGTGCTGAAATTTGAATTCATATGATTTGCATGTTTCATGAAATATGACTCTTTTAATTTTTTCTGTCCATTTAGAAATGCAAAAACCATCCTTGGCTTGCTGGCTATACAAAAGTAGGTGACAGGCTGGATCTGACTGGCTGGAAGTGTTTGCCAGCCGCTGGGTTACAAGGTTAGAAAAGAGAAATGGTCCAAGAGATTGAAGAAGGGAGGGGCCGGGGTACCCGGGGCCCTGGTGCATTCCACCTGGAGCTCAGCGTGCCTATCTGTTTAACTCCTCGCCTGGCCTCAGCACCCTACTCCAGACCAGCCTCCACTGTGCCCATGTGATAAATCCCTCAGTGTAAATACAACATTCATGACTGAGAAACGAAATGCTGTCACTTGAGCTCGTCAAATAGTCCCTGAGCCCCCTTTCTGTTCGCCCTCTGTGTTCAGGTCTATCACCACCCCCATTGGGAGGGAGACCACCTGGAAACCTGGGCATGCCCCTGGTTTCTAGGTAAGACTTGAAACTCACACTGAATGTGACAAGACCTGAAACAGCCCAGAGGAGAGAGGGGCTCCTCTTCTCAGGGCCAGGGGTTCTCAGAAGAGAGTGAGCTCAGAAGGGGCAGGTGCAGCCAGGGTGGGCTTTCTGGAGGTGGTGTTAGGAGGTTGGGTTGGCCATGGAGGAGCTGGATGCTGTCATCCCAGTTCTCCACAGCCTCCATGCATTGCCTTAGCCGTCCCTATCCTCCCCCCGACAGATGGGCACATAGAGGGTTGGCTGAGAAAAAAAAACGTAGCTCCTTTGTAGACATCTCTGAATTTTGCAGCTTCTGAGGGAACCAGGTCCTGCCTTCCATTTCTTCCTCTCCCTGCTGCCCCCTCCTGACATTTCCTTCCTGCCACCTCCCGGGGGCAGGCCAAGGAGACTCTCCTCTGACATTTTCCCAAGTCTCTGGATTCTGTCCCCACTCTTTCCATCCCAGCTGCCCCTCCCCGACCAGGGCCCCATCACCTCTACCCTGGAGCCAGAAAAGGGCCTTGGGGTGGGTTTCTGCCTGCACTTTCCCCCTTCTTCTTTGCTCCCCAGACTTTGGGGGGATATGCCCTAAATGGGAAGCTGTCACTCCACTCCCATGCTTGGAACTCTTCAGTGTCCCCTCCTGTTCAGTGGAACAACCCTCCAGTTTCCCCAGCTTCCGCAGACTGGCACCAGCCTTCCACCTTTTCTTCCACCCCTGCCTCCTGATATCTTGCTGTGCTTCTCAACACCCTGGAATCACCTTCATGAAGTCACCTAGGAGGTACCCTTCTGAGTTTTCTGGGCACCCACCACGTGCCCTGCCTGTGCCAGGTGCTGGGGGCATGTGCACGTCAGAGCTGGACTCACATCTGCTCAGGACAGCCTGCAGCTTGACAAGTGTCAAAGCAGAGAGAGAGGTGCTCTCAGTGCAGGTTGCAACTCCCCTGAGCCACACCTGTCCCCAGCCTGTGCCTCCTTCAGGCCAGGCCTCCTGTCCCCTTCCTCTTCTCCCGCTCCCTCCCACCCTTCCATTCTTTCTCCCCTTACCTTCCTCTTCCCCCCACCTTTTATTTTCTGCTTCCTCCTTGTCCTTTTCCTCTTGCCTGGCCCAGGGGCAAACTCCCTGTTGCATCCAGGACAGGAGATGTCCCTGTACTACCCAGTACCGAAAGGGATTCCTCTAAGGACACATTTTTGGGGAGAATGACTTTGCAGTGAGACCTTGGGGAAATTTCCTGGTCTCCTGGGGCCTCAAACCCTCACCAGGGAGATGGGATGATGCTGCCAACGTGTATGTGTACGCCCCAGCCTGGCCCTTCCCTGCCCTGACCCCAGTTCTCCCTGAAGCCTGCGTGGAATGCTGGCCGGGGGCCCATTAGGTGACCTGGCTCCTGTCACCCACTGTGGACAGGCCCTGGTGGCTCTGAAAGGGGAAAGTTTGAACACCAAAGAGAAATGACAGCATTAATGATTAATCCTGAGAGTGCCAGGAGGGTCCTGGCCCAGGCCTTCGGCTCTCCCCTTTATTGGTTCTGGTCTCATTGAGGAGGAGAGAGGTTCTAGAAGCTTCCCCTCCTTCCCTGCAGCAGCCTCAGTCCCTCCCTTTGAGGGCTGAGTGGGTGGGGACAGTGTTTCATCTTTCAGCTATCCCTCCCTTGTTCCCTGTCCTAGGAGGGAGAGGAGGAGGTGGGGGGCGGTCCTGCTCCGGTCTCATTAATAAAGGGAGCTGCGGAGAGCAGGGGAGGTGAGCAGTGCTCCTTCCCTGGCCGTCTTCTGTCTGCTGTCCAGGCTCAGCACTGCCCTGGGAGCGGGAGGGAGGCTGTGTGGCCAGAGGGCTCCAGTAGGAAGTGGCTCAGATGGCCACAGCCTCCTCAGGGGCAGTGAGGAACCCCAGGCCATGTGGCCCAGAGAAGAGGGAGGGGGATGTGCTGTCCTCACACCCCGTGGGGGCTTCTACCTTCCTGCTCAGGGATGGATGGGAAGGGCATGGGGACATCTGAGCTTCCCACTGAGGACTTGGACCAGTCGCTGGAGAGGGGCTTGGGATAGTGGGGAGATGGCTGGAGGGTCTCTGAGTCCCCTCCCCCTCTGGGATGTGGAAAGTCTTGGAGCCCAGTGAGTCACCGCTCGATCCCGTGTGCTGACTGATGACGCCATCTTCTTGTGTCAGGGGCACTGCTGCCTGGTGCAGCGACTCACCGGAGGACGTGGCTACTGTACTCAGTTTCGCTCCAGGCTGGGTTGCTGGGCCTGTGAGGCCGGAGGAAGGCAGGCCTTCCCACGCTGGAAGGTGGAATGGGGTCCCCCTGAACTCTACTCCAGGCCAGGTGTCTGTCACACATCCCATTCCTGCTAGGCAAGCCTCAAGGGCTCTACACTGTGTGACCTTGGGAAGTGTCGCCCCCTCTCTGGCCTCAGTTTCCCCATCCAACCATGAAAGGTGCCCTTTAAAGTCTGAAATGCTGTGTCTGTGACTAACTCTTCTAAGGAGGGAAGTAGATAGAGATGTGTGGACGGGGTTGGCAGAGGACCTAACCAGTCCCCGCAGGTGTTAGGAGGGTCACGAAGGGGTAGCAGTGGGCTCTGAGCTGATCTGCCTTTCACCAGCAGTGGACAGCAGCAGAAGCACGGGGAGGGAGTGCCCCAGCTTTGGAGCCAGACTGCTTGGGTTCACTTCCCAGCTCTCCCAGGTACTTGCTGCATGACTTTGGGGAAGTTGCTTAGCCTCTGTGTCTAAGTCACCTCCGTTGTAGAATGAGGATAATGCCAGTAACTACTTCATAGGATTCAGATAGGTTTAATGAGTGAACACATATTTACTGCTTGGAAGAGTGACTAGCACGTACTCCTCGATCCAGAGGAGGCGCCATTTTGAGCGTACCCCAGTTCCTTTATCCTGTGTCACTGGGCCAGGGGCACACCTCTCTCCTGGTTCATATGGCTGTCTGAGCAGCCTGGTGACAGAACAGAGGGGTGGGTGGGGGCCTCGCCTCTGCTCGAGCTTGTTTTCAGTCCACGAGCCTGTACATGCGTGTGCACGTTTGCGTTGTACCCATGCCTGCACCCACATCTGAATCCTAATATATCTGATTGCCTCTATATTTCTGAATGCCTTGCAGAATGTGTGTGTAAGCACGTGTGTTATTACAGATAGCCACAGTCTGATAAACATATCTGAGCTGCTGTGCGCCTGCATCTGCACGGATCTTTGTGCTGTGAGTGTGTGTGCATCCGTGTCTGTGAAGGAATGCGTGTGTGCAGTTGTCTGCTGGTCCCTGAAGGCATCAGGGACCTTGTGTGTCCCGTCCTGGGAGTTTGTGTTGACATTTTCAAGTGGGAGCCTTGGGGGTAAATGTCTCTCTTTGTCTCTGTGGAATTGGCATGTCTTTATGCTCATCTGCGTGGACCTGTTTTTGTGTATTTGTGTGTGTGAGAGAAAGAAAGACAGGGAGACATGGAGAATCAGAAATCGGCCAGCCCTCCAAACACAAACCCCATCTCTGCTGGCCCCCTGCCACCCACGGCCCCTCCCCCAGAGCCCTTCGCACCTCTGGCTCTTCTGTGCCAGCCCCTGTTCTGATCAAGGTTAAAATAGAAGCTTAGGACCCAAACTGTACGTGAGTGTCACCTGGAGAACTTTAAACAGTACCGATGCTGGACCACAGCTGAGAGATTCCGACTCAGTCGGGCAGGGGTATTTTCCGAAGCTCCTCAAGGAGGTCCAGGGGGCAGCCCGGGTTGTACACTGGGCCCTGAGGCCAGGGTTTGGGGAGGAGGCGGTGAGTGGCCACTGGGGGCCAGCCCAGTCCTGGAGGGAGTGGTGTTGCTGTCATGTCAGGTGCCACTGAGAACAAGGAGCTCTGTTTTTATATCTTTGGCCTGAGGTTGTTGAAGGTGTGGGAAAATCAACCCCTGATCTCGGAGGCCTTCTGCCTTGCGGTGGCTCCTCTCACCCCTCTGCTGGCCAGGAGCGGTGGCCTTCAGCCTCTGCTGAGGGTCACTGGGACCAGGCACTCCTTCGTCCTAGCCAGGCAGGTCAGTGGAACCATCTCTTTGCAGGCAGGTGGAGGTGACTGAGCCCTCTGGGGACCACCAGTGCCAGGTCATGGTAGCGGTGTGGCAGGCCCTGGGAGCAGGTACAGAGACTTCCCAAGCCTGAGTGTTTAGCATCAGCTGTGACTTGGGGTGCCCAGGAGTGCCGGGCCCAGTGCTTCTCGGCCTGCCCCTTCCTCCCTGACCTGCAGGAAAAGGCTGGGCCAGCATCGCCGTGGCCTCCTGGGCTTCTCAGAGCATCTCTTGGGGATACCTGAGGCCTCGGTCAGCATCTCTGAGCCTGAGCAGAAGGATAAGATGGGGGCTCCCTTTTGCTGAGCCTTCCTGTAGCTGGTTTCATTTCTTTTTGGGTGCTTGCTTAACACCAGATTGAGCTTGGGAGGCCTTGTGGGGGCAAGGGGAGAGGGAGAGAGGTGTGGTTAGGCAGAGAGCCAGGGGCACAAAGGACCCGCAGCTCTGCCAGCTGGTGGGGGTGTGCAGAGACTAATGGCTGTGATATGCACGTGAATGAAGGGTGTGCTCCAGCCCCTCCGTGGCCTCCTAAACCAGGCACCTGTGGATTAGCAGTGCCCCTCATATGGGCCTACTCAATCTTTGTGATGACAATTTAATAATAATAATTTAAAAATAACTGTAACCATTATATGGCTGTGCCAGGGCCTATTTAGCAGTGCCTGCATGATGAATGCTTTGCTGCCCCATTTTTTGTTGTTGATGCCATTTTAATGAGACTGCGGTGAATATCCTGGCATATGCTCCTCTTTGTCCCAGGGCAAATATTCCCCAGATGTGGAATTGCTGGGTTGAAGGATGTATAGATTAATGATCAATTTCAGAAGCAGAGTAGACGCTTCCCCTGGGAGTGTGCTGGGCTCTCGCAGCCTCTTCCCTGGCTTGACTCCCTGTAACCCATCTGGTCTCCACCAGCAGCCCTGGTCCTTGTGAACCTGCTGCCTTGGAGCTCCTGCAGCTCTGAGGCCTGAGCACACTCTTCAGCTGTCATTGTGATTTCTGTGTCACAGCTCAAAGCTTTGTCTGGAAGGCCAGGTGGGATGAGGTAGGGTGAAAAGAGGGTGTATTTGTTAGGGTACCAGGCTAGGCAGCTGGAGCAAAGAGACCCTTTAAGAGTAAGTAAATTAACCAGAGGTTCTTTTCTCTCTGAGGAATGGTTTGGAGCTGGGCGGGCCATCCAGGCAGGAGGGGTGGCTGGGCTCCATAAGGTCACCCGGCGGGCGATCCCGGCTCCTTTGGTGCAGTGTTGCTCCCCAACCCCTCAGATACCATCCTTGTCTGCCCTGTCAAAGCTGAGTCCAGCATGTGGGAAGGGCATAAGAGCAGGAGGGGACATCATGCCCTGCGTCATGGACAGGAGGTACAGTACAGACATGGCCCCGCGCCACTGCCACCCACATTCCTTAGGTATGAACATCATCAGGTGCCTGCACCTCTGAGCAACAGAGAGGCCAGGAAATGTCATCTCTGGGGGGGCATGCATGTGCCAGCTAACACTTTGTCACTGTGGAGAAGGGGAGATTGTGAAGATCTGGGGAGACCACTCTGCTGCTGAGAAAGCCACTCCAGACCATCCCAGTGGACTGACGGGGTTGCACCAAGTGTGTGACCACAGTGTCCCCAGTGCAGACTGGGTGCTCAGCAAATGTTTGCAGGATTGAAGAATAAAGAACAGGATGGGTGCAGGCATGGGGGTGGGTTACCCTTGGGGACTGAGAGCCGTGCAGCAGGGAGGGCAGGAGGGTGGGAATAAGGAAGGGCAGGTGGTCTCTGCCCCTTCTGCCGTACTGGGCTCACAGGATTCATGCCTTTCCTTCTTCTCTAGGCTGCGGACACCTTGGGGCTGACCGGCGGCTGCTGTCAGTGTGAGGCCAGCAGTGCTGGCTGAGAGGCATCATGGCCAGTGTCGTGCAGGTCTCCCTGGCTGCCCTCCTCCTGCTGCCTATGGTAAGGGCCCAGGACCCTCCCCTCCATGACCGGCTGGAGCCCCTGGCTCAGCTGAGCCCCCACTCCAGAGAACCCCTGTCTTTTGTGTGCCCTCAGCTAAGCTATTCACACAGCTATTATCTTTGGCAGCACTACCACTGGCCATCCAACACCTTTGTGTGCAGCAAAAAATTGCCCCTTCCTCAGGATCCTGTACTGATTTGACTGGAAATTGTTACAAAATGTACAAATCTATTATGATAGTGACATGTGTGGCAACCTTTAGAGTTGTGCAGTACACAACCTGCTCAACTGTATGCAGAGGCCCTGGTCAGTGCTGCAGCAGCCTCTTTCGATCTTCTAGTCCACAGCCCACGAGGGCGCTGCCAGGTTAGGACTCAGAAGGCTGAGTTCTGCTCATGTCTCCCCCTGAGCAAGGGTGGGGGTGGCGAGTGGGCAGGGGAGGATTCTCAGCTATTGCCCTACTACTTGACCAGCAGTGGGTGAGGCTGTCCTCAGAGTCCCAGGTTTCAGTCCTGCCTCTGCCCTGACCCACTGTGAGACTGTGGACAAGCCCGACGCGCCCCCTAGGAGCCGCCTGCACATCTGTGAACAATCGAGATTGGACAGTTTCTGCAAACATGGCCCTTGGCAGCTCAGATGCCTGGTGACTGCCTCCACACTCGCTGACATCCCCTAGGGAACCATCCCTGCCCCAGGGTTTTGAGTTAAAGTTACAGCATTTGAGGCAGCTGTCATGATGGCAGTGCATGGGCTGTGAAGTTTCTTGGTCCTGAGCTTGAATCCTATATCTGCTACTAACCAGCTGTGTGACCTTGGGCTGGAGTTCCTTAACTGCTCTGAGCCCTAGTTTCCTCTTCTGTAAATGACAGTGATGAGTAGGCCCCACTGAATGCTGTCACTGCTCCTTTGCCAGCAGCTGCCAGAGTGTACCTCTTTCCTGGGCCACTGGGGAGGGAGGCAATGAGCCTTCTCAGCCTGTCCTCCCCCACCACTTGCTTGCTCCCCTAAAGTGCAGTAGTAGCCTCATGGCCTCTGGAGCCACACTGCCTGGGTTCGAATCCTGGCTCTACAGTCCACGAAGCCATGTGACTTTGAGCAAGTTACTTAACATCTCTGTGCTTAAATTTCCATGACTGTAAAATGGAAAAATAATAAAAATAGTGCCTACTTTATAGTGCTTGAGATACATACACACATACACACACATGTAACACTCGGGGTAATGCTTGCACCTAGTAAAGTGCTACATGTGTTTGCTAATATTGTTGACAGATGTGGAAACTAAGACCCAGGAAGGGAATGGGATCTGTCCAAGGCCACGCATGGTATCTGGGACAAAGTGGATGGCAGGGCCCCTGCTGGCCCTGACATTTCTCCATTACTCCCTTCTTCCTGCTTCTGTCCCCACTTCCCCCAAGACATTGCCCCTGGGGCTTTGGTAGGAGGGCTTATGCATGGGCTGCCCTGCCTCCCACCACCCATCCTGTGTGTCTCCTGCAGGCCACCGCCATGCACTCCGACTGCATCTTCAAGAAGGAGCAAGCCATGTGCCTGGAGAAGATCCAGAGGGCCAATGACCTGATGGGCTTGAATGATTCCTTCCCAGGTGAGCAGGGTGGTGGGGAGGGTGCGGTGTCCCTAGCACATCCAGGCCAGCCTTTAGAACTGGTCTCCTCTTCTGCCCACCTTGCAAGAGGTAGTCAAGGGGGCGGGTCTCTGGGACCTTCAGAAAAGCCCTTTGGGGCAATAGCTTCCTGGATCTGCTCTGGGCAGTGACTCTGGGGTTGCCTTCCTCGGGCCGGTCTGCTCTGGATGCCTTAGGGCTGTTCTGGGTGGCTGGATGTGGCTGCCTTCTCGCCCACGGGGCCTGGGATAGAGCTGGGCTGGGCAGCGGCTGTCAGAGAGCTTGTTAGCAGGCAGCCTGGGCCTGGTGGCAGCAGGAACACAGCTGCTGCAGTGGCTGAGCTGTAGAGCACTTGGTCAACTCAGAGCAGGTGGTATGGGGTCATTTCCCGCCTCCTCTGCTCATTCCATCAGAAACCGGAAAAGAAAGCGCAGTGGGAACCCCAGTTCTGAAGACTGTCTGGTGCCCTGCTTCTTTGGGGACCGCTGTGAGCATTTGGGGAGAGTACTGCTTCCTTGTGCTGGTTGGATCACACGTTGCAGGACAGTCAGCATGCTTAGCCTCTCCCCTGAAATACCATAACACCCCCTGATCCCAGGGACAACCAAAAATGCCTCCCGACATTTCAAATGTCCCAAGGGAATGGCACAGCCCCTGGTGAGAGCCAGTGGTCCTGTGGACCCCCTCTCTTCCTAACTCCCCCAACTCGCAGGTGGGAGGCTCCAGCCCACAGAGGCAAAGGCGCCTTCAACTTTTGGCCTGAGGGGAAGTTGGGGATTTGGGGGTGGGGTGTCTGGAGGCCTCCCCAGCCTTCCTTTTGCGCAGTTGCTGGAGGGCTAGCTTCGTGTCCGCCTGAGGGTGGGGCTCTCTGCTCAGGCCAGAGGGATCCACTTTTCCCGCTGGATCCTCCCAGCTCCTCTGAGCACCATCTGTTTAAACACTTGATTAATCTGCAGCCCAGTTAAATGTAATGGTCCCACTGGACCGAGCGCCCGCCCGGTTGCTTCTCTGAACATTAACTGGAGCTCCTCCGGCCATGTCGACCTCTCCCTCCGGCCAAGCTCTTGCTCAGCCCTAGCCGAGGCCGACAGTGGATTCTAGGCCCTACCAACTAGGGAAACTGAGGCAAGGAGCCCAGATGGGTGCAGAGTTGGAGGAAACCAGAAGAATAGCAGCAGAAGAGTAACTGGTTCAAGTGTCTTGCTTGGGGGGTGGGAAAATGGGCACTGAGGACAGTGACTGTTTAGACCATATTGGGGGGAGGGGCTCAGGCTGAGGTGGATCTGGAGCCCAGGTGTCCTGGCCCATCCAGGCCATTGTTCCTGCATGGAATGTCTCAGATGCTTTTGGGGTTGAGCAATAAAAGCAACCAGGAGGGAGGAAAAGAATAGAGGTGGGGGGTGGGGGGGACAGGGGCCACAGGTGAGCCAGGTACAGTTTAATCACATTAAGTGGGCTGGCAGAGGGCAAGACAGGCTTGCCCACAGGGATGTCCTGGCAGAAGCAAGGGAGACGCATGTAAGGACAGACGCCATTGCAGGAGGGGGCAGGCCAGTGTGGGGAGGAGGCCTCAGCCCCAGGCGAGCTCAGGAAGGGATGGGTTTTCTGTGGGAAGGATTCATGGAGAAGGTGGCGTGGAAACTAGATCCTCAGTTCTCAAGCCTGCTTGCACATCAGAATTCCCAGGGGAACTTTTAGAAAAATGTACTGAAGCCACAGTCCAAACCAATTCAATCAGAACCTCAGGTCCTGCGTAGTCGCCATAATTTTTAAAAACTCCCCAGGTGATTCTAATGAGAAGCTGATGCTGACACCCCTTGCGCTGGGCCCAAGGGATGGGTAGGCGTATGGAAGGCAGGTGAGCATTGAGGGATGGCTGCATGGGAGAACATTCTAGACTGAGGGAACCACAGAAGTCCTGATAGACAGGAGCCTGACATTTTGGGGGCAGTGAGTAACCCCTGTATCTGGAACCCTGAATTAGAGTGGGTAGGAGGAGCTAGCTGAGGGCCCAGGGAGCGGGTGTCTGTATATTTCATGCCTGTCTCCACTGGAGTTGAAGGTGGGGGTACAGCAGTGTACCCACTGTGCCAGCATCCTCGAAACTGCCCCCAGGACTCTGCCTGGCCCTCTCCAGGGAGCCCGTGAATCAGGGCTGGCCACGGAAGGCAGCGTGTGAAGGATTCTCCAAGAGCTGCGGGAATAGCTGTCCTGTAACCCTGAGCACCCAGACAAGAGAGGAGGCTGTATCTTCCTACAGTCTGCCTGAGGAGAGGGTCCCTCATCTCTCCCTACCCCTCCCTTGAGTCATAGGGTGGGACTCAATAGGACAGAGCTGGGAGCTAATTAAGCAGAAGCAAAGGGCAGCCATTAGGTGGGAAAAAGGAAAAGACTGAAGGCCCAGCTGGACCACCAACTCCAAGGCTTTTCCCTGCTCTGGGCCTCACGATCTCCTCTTTTAAATTAAGGGAAGTAGGATGGATCATATCAATAATCAGTGCTTTGATAGCCTTCCTGTGTGCCAGGCACTGTGCTAGTGCTTTATGCTGTCACCACAGCAGCCAGGGGAGTTGGGTCTATTATTACCCCTAGTTTATAGATGAGGAAACTGAGGCACAAGGAGGTTATATACCTTGCTGGAGGGCACAGCCCCTTAAGAGGCAGAGGTGGAACTTGAACTCAGGCAGCCTGTGCCCTCAACCCCTGGGACACACTGCCTCAGAAGGATGCACACTCTGAGTCCCAGCCCCGCAGTGCCAGCCATGGGACCTCTGATGGGCACTTAGCACCTTAATCTTCTCGTCTGCAAAATGGAGGAGGAAATAATACCTAACCACATAGAATATTCTATTAAATGATAAAGTCTGTGAGACGTGCTAAGGACAGCATGTGGCATTTGCTAAGCGTTCAGCAAAGACACTGTAGTTATTAAAAGTTCTCATCTTACAGTGTCAGGGGTCTCCAGGGCCTCCCACCCCTCGCTAGATCTGAGTTATTCTGGGGAGTGGAGAGATGTCTCTAGGAAGCAGGTCAGATCTGGGTAGGCTTTCTGGAAGAGCAGGGGAGGGGCTGGGGGAGGGGCTGGGCTTCAGAGATGGGGAGGCACTGAATGTGGGGGTGACCGGAGGAAAGGCGGGGAGGGAGCTGTGAGTGAGGAGGAGGGAAGTGGAACAGCCAGTGCTTAAAGACTGGGCATCACGTTCTCAGTTCTCTCCCTCTGTCTCTGTCTCTGTCTCTCTCTCACACACACACACACTCACACACACACACACACCCCAGAGCTCATTTAACCCTCACCAACCTGGGCTGGGTAGAGTGTTAGGCCGTTTTGTGGGTGAGGCTGTGCGAGCTCAGAGAGGTTAGGTTACTTGCCTGCTACCTAGTAAGTCCCACAGCCGGGAAGGGTGCAGCCAAGACAGACCTGCACCCGGATGGTTCCAGAGTCAGTGCCCTTCACCACTAGGCTGCACTGCAGCTCAGAAGAGGAGTGAGGAGACACCCCTGCCCTCAGCTTTCCCAGTGCCGGGGTGAGAGGTCAGAGGTCACGCAGCAGAGGCAGTTGAAATGCCCCCAGGGGAGAGAAGCTGGGAGAGGGGGGCCTTAAATGTGCCCAAGGCCTGCACTTTTTTTTAAGCTATGGAAAGGCCGGAGGGTGTTTGTTTTGCTCTGGCCCAGGGTAGCATAGATTCTCAGCCTCTAGTGACCCCCTGGGGAACCAGATGGGGGCGGGCCAGGGCGAGGGGAGGCCCTTGGGGAAGGCTGGCCTGAAAGGGAGCGTCCACCCAGGCTCGCTGTGCCCGTGCTGTGGAGAGCTTGGCCCTGCAGGCTGAGGTTGGGGGACCCTCATCAAGAGGACCTCAGAGCAGGCAGCCTCTGGGCCCCATTCCAGGCCTCAAGTTCTGGGAGACCGTGGACTCCACTGTCAGCTGCCAGGGCAGGGCCTTAATTTCCCCCTGTGCCCCTTAAGAGCCTCTGGCTTGCTCCTGGGGTGTCCTCACTGGAGCTCGGCTTCCTGGCTCCAAATTAAACTTGGCTGTGAAAGATGGGCAGTGACCCCTCTCATCACGCTGGGCGGCACTTTAGAGCCCGCCGGGAGCATTTACAGATGGTGATGTCCAGGCTCCTCCCCAGACAGATGTCACCAGCATTTGGCTGGGGGGGTGGCTCCAAGAGGGTGTGTGTTATAAGCCTCTAGGTGACTCTGAAGTGTATCCAGGTTTGAGAACCTCTGGCCAGAGCACAGCATCTGCCAGGCTGCTCATGCGACCTCAGTCCAGAGAGCACACCCCAGGGCACAGGTCAGCCAGGCTGGGGGTCACTCCTGGCCAAGAGTCAAACCTGAGAGTGACAGAGAGTGAGCAGTTGTGCATCATGTCATTAACCTGTGCCAGCCCTTCCCTGCACTTCTCTTGCCCACGCTGTGCCCAGGCACACACACCGGGCATGGAATTCTGCCAAAGGTTGGCCGACGTCCTTGAAATGCACTTGAAAGTGAGAAATGAAGCCGATAGTTCTAGTGTATATGAGTATGAACTCACTGCAATGCTTGTGTGTGTGTATATATATATATATATATATAATGTAGTTTTTATATATTTGTGTGTATTTTGTGTGTCTCTCATAATCTTCCAAATGTAGTAAAGTGAGTCAGTAGGAGTGAGAACAGTAATCTGTTAGAAGCGAGGTGTGAGAAAACCTCACCCGCAAAGAGAACCTGGGCCAGTAATGCATAGAGTGGCCTTCAGAGTGGAGGCCAGGAGACAGGGACACACGGAGGAGAGGCACCGGAGCTCAGCAGGCAGCTGGAAGGGGTGGAAAACAGAGGCCAGGGAGGTGGCGTGGTGGCGTGGGGCGTGAACACAAGCTTGCTGACGGGGTTACTTTGTCTGCAGCATCCTTAGTCTATTTTAAAGGTGTTTGTTGAGAAGAGGAGGAGGTCTGGAGATATATTTGCTGGTTTTTGTCTCTTATTCCAAAGTCCTGAATTCTAAGTGGGACTTGAGCCAACGCCAGGCTGGCTCTGTCACGTGACAGATACACAGGAGGCTGAGGCCAGCGGTGGTGGTCACTGGCTAGCCACACTGGGGGCCAGAGGCAGCTCTGGGACGGGGCCCAGGTCTTCCGTCTGGGCCAGGGAGTGCCCTTTCTGCTGCAGTGCTCTTGTGGCCAGAAGAGAAGGACAAAGGACTCCTGTGCCTGGGAACTGGCTTCTCCACTCCTCAGTGTCCCCAGGCCTGTGCAGCGCCAGGCTGTGTTCCCTCTGCAGCCGATGACCAGGAGGCCAGCAAGCGTCTCCTCTTTGCAGGCTGTGCGCTTCCCTCAGCCCAGAAACCTTCCCTGCATCTAAGCAGGGTTGATGGGGTGTGGTCCTCCGCGGGGGTCCCCACACTCTGGAGGAGATGGAGCCGGATGCCCATGGTGGCCACGGCAGGGCCAGGAGAGAGAGGCCTGGAGGGAGGAGGTGAAAGCCTGCTCACTGCTGTTCTGACCGGTCTCTGAGGCCTGTCCGGGGTGCCAAGTGCAATGAACCAGCCCCTCCACCCTCCCCAGAGGGCCAGGCCTGGAGGAGGACCCCTTCAGAGCTGAGCCCAGGCCCCGCCATCCTCAGAGCAGGATGAGCTTCTCGGCCAGGCCTCCAGCCGCTCTGAGTCTGAGCAGGCACCACGCGTGGGGAAGGGGTGGTGTCTGCAGGGACCCTCGCTCTGAGGAACTTATTCCCCATAGGGCTTAAAGCCTCATTGGACAGAGGGCTCTGCTTCTATCCAAACCTGCGTTTTCCTTCAGTCAGGCTGTTCTCAAACTTGAGCATGTGTACATCAGACTCTCCTGGAGGGCTTGTGATGTATACCATGGAGTTCTACTTGGCCACAAAAAGCAATGGTGACCTGGCCCCTCTTGTATTATCCTGGATAGAGCTGGAGCCCATTCTACTAAGTGAAGTATCACAAGAATGGGAAAACAAGCACCACATGTACTCACCATCAAATTGGTATTAGCTGACTTAACTGACCAACACTTAAGTGCACATATAGTAACATTCATTGCGTGTCTGGCGGATGGGAGTAGGGAGGAAGGGATGGGTATATTCACACTTAATGGGTGCAGTGCGCACCATCTGGGGGGTGGACACGCTTGAAGCTCTGACTTGGATGGGGCAAAGGCAATATACGTAACCTAAACATTTGTACCCCCATAATATACTAAAATAAAAAAAAATTATTAAAAAAAAAACACAGATTGCTGGAGCCACCCCCAGGGTTTCTGAGGCACTAACTGGGTGGGGCCTAAATACCTGCATTTCTAGCACATTCCCAGGTGGTACTGCTGGTCCGGGGTTCACACTTGGAGAACCACTGACTTCCAAAGGGGAGGAAGCATCTTTAGTCCTACCCCCACCCCCTGGCACTCGGCTCACAGCGGGGCCTGATTTTATGGATCATAAACATTGGCTGTTAAGTAAATGGAGTCATTTTTACCCTTGGATTGTGTGCCGAAATGGGGACTTTATTCTGACAGTACCCCAGCATCCTCAGGAGGCTTCTCAAGGGACGGACAGTGGCTTTGTCTGAGTCTCCTTGGTGCCCCAGTCTCGGGGGTTTTGAACACTGTGTGGAACTGGACAAAATCATCACCATGACAACCTGAGATTAGCTCCTTATTTTGTTCCAGTCGAAGGCTAATGGCCCCTGCGCTCTTTCTCAGTTCAACCTGCCTAGGTGGACTCTTCCCCTCCTGCTGTGGCAGCTCACTGCCACTCTTTGGCTACTTCCCGTGTCATGTCCCAGGAGACAGCAGCTCCAGAGAGTGTGCACAGCACCGTGCAGGAACCTCCCCACCCCTGCCCCAGGCCTGGATTCCTCTGACCAAGTTCCACAGTGGCGGCCTCTACATGGGCTGAGCCAGGAGGACACAGGGAGGGTTAGTGTAGAGTCAGGTGTAAGGGGAGAGGTGAATATGGAGGTTTTAGGGCAACTGTCAAGAGTGGAGAGGTCTCAGGAAGCAGGGCCTGTTTCAGTTCTCGACCTCTTCTGTGGGAGGAGGGAGAGGAGGGGCCTTGGCCATGCTGGACCATCTCCTCCCTGAAACGTGCTTTCCTGGCTGTCATGTCACTAGCCTGTCCCAGTTGTCCTCAGTCTTCTTTGCCAACTTCTCTTCTAAGTGCTGGTGTTCCTTCTTCTTTGGGGGCCAGGCCTCTTTGCTCCTCTTTCCTTCTCTGATCTGCACTCTCTTGCTAGACAAACTGCCCCTGTATGTGGCTTGAATAGCATCCCTGTGCCGACCACTCCCAATCCTCTCCTCCAGTTCTGACTTCTCTGTGCTCCAGACTTTTATCCGACTGCTTATTTGACAGCTATCTCCACGTGGCTGTGAGCACCATCTCAGACTGAACATATCCCAGACTAAACTCTTGACTTCCCACTTGCCTAATTCCCCTACCATCATCTCACACGGCCCTCTCTGCTGCGGTAAATGACACATCTATTCATCCATCCATCCATCCAGACACTCAAGCCAGAAACCTGGGTGACGTCCATGGTAGCCCTTTCCCCTTCACTGTATGTGTTAGTCAGGATGGCTTAGACTGTGCTACAGGAACAAATCAACCTTCAAATCTCAGGGACTTTGCACTGTAACATTTCTTGCTTGCATCTGCCATGGGCTAGCGTGGTCAGCAGAGGTAGGAGTTGGAGCTTGATTTTGCACAGTCATTCAGGGATCCAGGGTCCTTCTATCTTGCAATGCTACCACCCTCAACATGTGGCCCCCAAGGGTGCTGCAGAGAGGAAGAGAGAGGACGGCTGTGGACGCCTATGAGGGATGTCTTAGAAGGCCAGTTTTTCACTTCTGCCCACTTACCATTGGGGAGCACTGAGTCACCTGACATGGGTGAGCGCTGACAGTCTCTGGTACACCCACCAGCCACATCCTGCCAGTCTGTCACCAGGCCCTGTCAGTCCTGCCTCCAGACCCTGTCCTACAGAGGACTCCTCTCCATCTCTGTGGCCGTCACTCCAGATCAGTCTCCTCCTTTCCCTCCTGGACTGCTGCCATGTCCTAACAGGCCTTCTCTGGCCAGCATTTCTGCTCCTAGATTATATTATCTTCCCCAGGCAACCCAATCAGATCATGTGACTCTGTCTTAAAGCCCCTCTGTGATAGGCAGAATAATGTTCCTACCATCCCTAGATGCCTAAGTCCTAGTCCCCCAAACCTGGGAATATGTTATTTTACATGACAAAAGGAACTGCGCATTTGTAATGAAGTTAAGGATCTTGAAGTGGGAAGATTATCCTGGGTTATTTGGGTGGACTCAGTATAATCACCAGGTCCTTATAAGCGGAAGAAGGAGGTAGTGGGATCAGAAGAGAGAGATTTGAGGATGCTGAGCTGCTGGCTTTGAAATGGAGGAAGGGGCCATGAGCCATGGAATGTGGGCAGCCTCTTGAATCTGAAAAGGCAAGGAAACGGGTTCTCCCCTGGAGCTTCCAGAAGAATTGCAGCCCAGGTGACACCTTAATTTTAGCCCAGTGAGACCCATTTTGTACTTGTGATCCCAGAAATATAGGATAAAAAATTGTGCCATTTTAAGAAACTAATTTGGTTACAAACGTACAGCAGCGATAGGGAACTAATGACCCCTCTAAGCATTTAACATAAAATCTAAATCATTAACGTGATCCACCAGACTACAGGCTCTGTACAGGCAAAGACTGGGTCTTTTCTACTCACTCTCGTATTTCTCTGCAGTGTCTGACTCATAATAGGAACTTAATATTTCCTGAATAAATGAATAAATGAGGGGGAGGGGAAGAGGAAAGTGAGAAGAAAACATGAGTAAAAGGAGGAAGGGGAGGAGAAGGAGAAAAGGCATCTTGAAATCTTCCAGTCCCAACAAAACTGAGCTTTGTTGAGACTGCAGTGTGGAACATATGGGGATATAGAAGCTGGACGTATTCTCTGTGTGTGGAAGGAAAATAAGATGCTGTTTTTAGTTAGAAAAACCCAAGACTCTCGCAGGAGCCCAACTCCCATCCTCCCAAGCTCCGGGGGAAGGGCCCCTGGGAGGATTCAGCTCCAGGGCCTCTGAGGCAGTTCCCATGCAGAGGGGAGAGGAGATGAGAGCCCACTGGGCCCTCAGTCTGGGCCAGGCTGGGGGGTGGGAACTGCAAGAGAAAGAAGGGCACAAGGGCATTCTGCAACCCCAGTGATGTGGTCCAGAGCGGTGGGCAGCAGGCTGTGAGCTCCCAGTGTGGTCAGGGACGTTATCCCCTGAACTCAGACACTGGGATTTGGGTCCTGGGGTCCTGGGGTCTAGTTCTATGTTTCCCACCTGCTGGGTGTTGCAGGAATTGTCCCTAGAACTCCAGAGGGGACCCAGTCTGGGGACATAAGGAAGTATCAGGAGGGCTTTGAGAGTTGTGACAGATAGATCCTGAGAGCCTCCAGGCCCTGGGGTGGGGTGGGGCACCTTGGCAGATGCCCCTTGGAAGGCAGCCCCAGCCACTCCAGCCATCCTCTGGGCACCTGCAGGTCCTGGGTGAATCTCTCAAAGTTGGGAGTACCCAGAGACCCCCAGCCCTTGCAGTGCACACAGGAAACATGAGTGGTGGTGGAGGGGTGGCGACCGGCCTGAGACACGGCTAAGCCCTTGAAGAAGGAGATCAGAACACCAGACTAGGGGCTCCCAGTGCAGGTGCTGAGAGGAGATCTGCCTTTGCCTGAGCTCCGCCCTCAAACATAAACTTCACAGCCAGCTCTGTTTTCTCCACCACCAGAGCTCTGGTGTCTAGATGGCCCCTGGCACAAGGTAGGAGCTCAGTAAATAGTCGTTAAGAGAATGCATCCCCCACTCTGCCTCCAACATGGGAGCCCCTTCCCCTCATCCCTTCCCCGCCTGGCCCCGGCAGCCCTCCTGCCCCTCAGCCCTTGTGACCTGCTCACTCTATCTGAAGTGGCTCTGTGACCCCAGCAACGTCAGCTGGCAGTAGCAGCTGGCTGTGCTAGGGCCTAATGTTCCACATTAAGGGAACATCTGTTGGCTGGGGCTCCTGGGGCACGGGCCAGACACAGCCACGCTCCATGGCCGTTCCACGGTCAACATGGGCCACAGCAGCCAAAGATGTGCTGTTGGGTCTCTTTCAAGGACATGATGTCACAGCCAACTGCATGCTGGCCAGAGTCCTGCAGTGATGGTCAGACAGGAATCAGCGGTAACTGGCCTATTGCTATGGGACCTGGGCCCCTCCCCCTCATCTGGCCTTTGGTGTCTTTGCTTCTTGGTTGCTTGTTCTCAGAGCTTTCTGTGGGCTTCTGGCTCCCAAACTCTGTCATTCCATGAACAGGATGCTATAGGGTAATGTGACTGGGTATGAATTCCAAAACAGTGGGATCTGAATTCTGAGAGACAAGGTTTTCTGCACCCAGAAGCTGGATGCCTTCTGGTCCAAACAGCACCCAAAAGTCGTGGACCCCAACAGAGAGACTGTGAGCTCATGAGGCCTATCCCAGGCCCGTCCCCTGCGTGGCACCCGCCAGGCGTCTCCTGAGACCTGTCATCCGCCTCCCCAGGCCTTTATCTCACGCTGCAGGTCTCTGCTTCATCTCCCCACCTCGGTGGGCCTCTCTCCAAGGGATGATTCCCAGGGACACCTAACAGGAATAACGAAGTCGATGATCACAGCAGGCAACGGGCATTGAGTGAGCCCTTTCTCAGAGCTTGGCACGTGTGAGCTTGTTAATCCTCACAGCAGCCTGTGAGGTGGGGCGCTGTTGGTCACCCAGCGCGTCCCTTGCGTGGCACAGAAGTCCTCTCCGTGGCGTCTTTGTAGATTCTCAGCAGATGTGGGTCGTCTCCCCGCAGCTCTCCTCTGCTGCCTGACATGCCACCCTCTGCCTCCGCACACTACACCTTCTGTGTCACTACGTGTGCGTCCTCTGCCCACCCCGTGAATACGGGTTCCCCAGGCATCCCCCCTCCACGCTCTTCTCACGTTACGTCCTTTTCCTGGGCGAGCGCTCTTACTCTGTGGCCTCGGCCACTGACCCACAGGCCGGAGTGGGGCTGAGCGGTGGGGCCGTGGCAGAGTGGAGGAGCCGTAGGAGCCATGTCCAGGAATCGAGGGTGCCGAGAGCACTGAAAGCACGGGGTTGGCTGTGGGGGTGTATAACACGGCCAGACTTTCCTTTTGAAAAGCTTGTGGCCACGTCTGGGTGGGCTTGGGCGAGGAGGCCACTGAAGAGACTGCCCTGCTCCCTGCGAGGGTCCTGAGCGCCTGCACGGGGTGGGCTGTGGGGGTGGAGAATGGGGCAAGGCAGCCGCCCGTGGGCTCGGCCCTCAGGGAGTGCAAGGACCGAGGACTGCGGGTTGTCCGCATGTAACTCCGAATGTTAAGTCCGTGGGCAGGGTGAGGGGGACAGGCGGCCAAGGGCAGGCACCCGCCAGCACCTGCATTCGGTCAGGGAGGACAGGGCATGACCCAGTAAGGGCTGAAATTGTTCCTTGGATTTGGCAGTGAAGAGGTCAGTGGTGACCACGGTGAGAGGCGTTCCAGTGTGGAGGAGGGGCAGAGTGTGGGCGGGGGTGGCAGCAGGCAGTGCAGGGAACTCCACAGAGAATGGAGGGCCAGGAGGAGAGGTGGGCTGATGGGGAGAAGGTCTGGAGGGGCCACCGAGTCCCCCAGATCCGACAGTCTGGTCGTCAAGCTTGACATCTTCCTCTTGCTTGAAGCTCACCTCCAACAAGTCACCAAGTCTTGATGACTCCTAAATACCTTTCACTTGGTCCTTCCCTTCCTCTCCATCCGCCTGACCCTGTGACACTGCGGTGGGCTCCATGGTGGTCCCTGCCTCCTGCCTCTTCCTGGTCTGAACCTTTCACAGTGGCACATGCTGGTTTCTGCTGGGATGGCTTTCCCTCCTCCGCAGGTGATGCATGTGTGCCCTCCTCCCAGGCCAGCTCCCCTGCTCCAGGGCGGCCCTCTGGTGGCTCAGCAGCCCCAGGCCGGCAAGGGGCCCTGCTGAGGAGCAGGATCTGAAGCAGGAGCACTGGGAGGTGGTGGAAGCTTCTGGAAGAGGAGGAAGGGCTGGAAGTGGGAGGTGCTGCCACAGAGACCCCTCTGCATCTCAGCCTCTCTCTGTAGCGATCCTGGTCTGGCCTGGTGTGTCCCCTCCCCACAGTCCTGCCAGAACTGCAGGGCTGTGGTGCTAGGTGAAATCAGGTGAGGTCACCCTCCCTGTCCCCGGAGCTCCTGAAATGGTTTGTGTCCCAGCTCCTCTCTGAGGGATCTTCTGGGTACAGGGCTGGCCCTGCCTCCAACAGTAAGCCCTGCAGACCGCTCCCCATCTGTGCAGGGGCCTGGCTTGTGGGCAGTGGAGCACACCTCTGTGTGTGTGTGTGTGTGTGTGTGTGTGCGTGCGCGCGCGCACACGCGTGCATACATGTGTGTGGCTGGGCCCACGCTCTCCGTGGTTCTCCCCGCAGGCTGCCCCGGGATGTGGGACAACATCACGTGTTGGAAGCCCGCCCACGTGGGCGAGATGGTCCTGGTCAGCTGCCCCGAGCTCTTCCGGATCTTCAACCCAGACCAAGGTGGGTTCAGCCCAGAGTCTCCTCAGGCCGAGCTTGGTCTCTCCTGCTCCCCAAACTTGGCCCCAGGCCCTCCTGAGGGAACAAGCCCTGGGGACAGGGGGCCACTCTGGGGGCAGCTATGTCCTGCTCCAAAGCCCATGTGCTGGTGGGGAGGATGGCAGCCCAGACACACGGACACACTGGGGACGCAGGCACATGTGGGGACACATCCCTGTGGGTGGCCAAGGCTGCGCTCTCAGGCAGGCTGGATCCTGGCTCTGTCACTTCCCCTCCTTGAGCAAGGCAGTTTGCCCCTCCACCCCAGGTCCCTGTCTGTCGGGGGGATGTGGCCTGGCTCCCTCACAGGTGTCTCTGTGAGGATGTGGTGCAGTGATGCACACGGATGTCCCCTAGCGCAGGACTTGGCGCATTTTGAACGTTCAGTAGTAAATGTTAGCTCTGTTGTGGTCACGATCACTCCCACAGCCTGCGAGACTCTCAGAGCCCAGAGGATGTGTGGAGAGGGACACGCACGCAGAGACTCCCGGGCAGAGGGAGCCACGTGAGGATGGCAGCTGGACATGGGACGCCCACGCCCACTCTCACACGCCCACTTAGACATGGGCACAGAGCCCGGCCCTCACAGCGGGCTGGCGCACACTCGTGTTTGCTAAGCGAAGCATTTTTGGGTCCCTGCTGCCCTGGGCTCGGGAGGAGGAGCCGGGTCCTGGGCTGCCCGCAGAGAGGGCGCTACCCTGGGGAACAGTGTCGTCTGTGACTTGTGCATTCTGTGCCCTCTCTGCGAGGGAAGTCTGGTCACGATGCAATGCCATGACGACCTCAGTCTGGGGCATGTCCGATTGAGGTCCCTGGGGGCCACTGAAGTGCCGTGGAGGCATCTGGGGGCCCCAGACCGATCTGGGAGTCTATAGAGTGGGCAGAGTAGCTGAGCTCTGCGAGGTGGCATGTGGGGGTGAAGGCAGGGGTGAGGTGACAATGCTCTGCCCAAAGGCTCGAAGCCCTGACTGCCCCATCTCCTTTAGGGGCGTGTCTGAGGGGAAGGGGTGGCTTTGGATGGCTCCTTTGGGTGTGAGTCTGGTGGGCTCTTCCAGGACGGTTCCTGCCTTTCGGCCGAGGCCCGTGACCTCCCACCCTCGGAGGTGGGCAGCAAGCTGAGGGCACCGGGTTGGGGCTGGGCAGGGAGAGCTGGTGGGGCTGGCTCCAGGTGGGAGATTTACCAAGAACCACCTGGCGGGCGCTCCTGAGGGATCAGAGGGGTCTGAGGCATGTGTGGCTGTGCACAGGTCTCTTGTGACCTGGTCCCAACTTCCTCCTTTACTGCCCTAAGGCTGAGGCTGATGTCCTTCTAGAAGGGGCCAGTTTCCAAGCTGCACTTAAGCATGGGGTCCTGCCTCTTGCAGTCCCCTGCTGTCTCTGCCCAACATCTGCAGTCCTCTGCCCAGCCTTGATCTCCAGCAGCCTTGACTCTGCCCTGGAGGGGAGAGGGGCTTGTAGGAGGTGTCAGAGGGAGAGAGTGGCATGTGTTAGGGTCCCAGGCCCCATCTCTGGTTCCCTTTCAAGGCCAGAAAAAGGGGTTCTAAGATGCACCCCACCTCTTCTTACCCCTCCTCCCCTCTGGGGTCCACCAGCCACACCTCCACTTCCAGACCTCCTGCCGGCACAGGAAGAGGGTGGGGTGAACTCTGCCATCACCAGGGCTTGGGGACTGGGTGTGACCCTGAGCAGGCCAGGCCTAAGGAGACAGGTGGAGAAGTGCAGGTGAGAGGTGCAGAATGCGGTGATTCAGCCCCAGTGTCTAATTCATTCCTGTAGAAATCAACTTAATCATTTCCTCCATGCGTGCATTCTTTTCACGCAGGCATTTATTTAAAGTTTGTCAAACATCTACTGTGGGTCAGATTCCATGCCAGACTGCTTCTTTTCAATAGCAACAACAAAAGGCAAAATGAATCAACAGTGAAACAAGATTTCCTGAAGATATGCTTTCCTCACACTCTGGCCCTCCCTCCCTCTGGCAATGGCACAAGGGAGGTGTTATTTACACTTCTGATTCTTGATGGTTCATTAAGGCAGGGCCTTTTAGCATCTCTGCTCACAGAGCTTGATTGGTGAGACTTGCCTTAATACTTGGAAGGGGGAGAATGGAATTCCTACTTTACTTCCCGGCTCCCGGGAGCTGGCAGTGGTAGTTGGAGCTGTGCGGATATTGGGGCTATGGAGCCGTGCAGGATATTGGGGCTATGGAGATATGGAGGCATGGACTCTCTCCTCCTCTCAAATGCTGCACTCCTACTCTGGAAGTGGAAGTGGACATCCCCAGTGTCCCCAGCTTGTGGGCCCCCGGCAGAGCCCCTCTCCAGAGTTTGGGGCTGTGGGGAGGGGGTGAGGAGCAGGGTGCACTGGGAGCCCCCAAAGCCAGCCCTTGCTCATCTCTGTGTTCTCTCCCTCTCTCTTTCTCTCTTTCAGTCTGGGAGACCGAAACCATCGGTAAGAGGAACCTCATTGAGGACAGACTGCTGTCCATCTGTCCATCCTGCAGGAGCCTACCCTCGGGAGAGCCCAGGCTGTGGCGTGGGGATTGGGTGGGGGTGGAGTGAGAGGCTTGTCAGGGGTCAGGGTCCTCCCTCCTCCCCGCCCCCTCCCCCACCGCGGCCATCCGGGAGGTGGGGGCACAGGAAGATGGGGGCACAGCTCTTGATCATGCCCTCACAGGCTTGTTTGGGAGGGTGAGACTCACCAGTGGAGGGGTTAGAAAGCAAGCCCACACGTGCACGTATGCACGTGCAGTGCCTACGGACAGGCCTGAACATGCGTGTGAGATGCTGGCATCCCTGATGGCTGGCTGGGAAGCTGGAATGCACACTGAGGGAGAGAACAGGAGAGACCCAGTGATGCAGTGCGCAGGCAGAATAGCGAAGAGGTCAGGGGAGCCTTCCTGGAGGAGGTAGCATGTTAGCTGGGCCTTGGAAACAGGATTTTGAGAAGTAGAAGGGAAATGGGGGTTCATTGCTAGCAGGGGATTCAGCATAAGAAAAGGATAGAAATGAAAATAAAGAGTAGAGAGAGAAGGAGAAATATGTCTGAGGGTGAAGTCTTTGGGGTTCTGGGTTCCCTTGGATGAAGAGCAGTTTTGGAGGTCAAGGGTTAAGCACCAAAATAGTAACCACAAGCCCTGGGCCCATGTCACTGTTCTTTGCTCTTTTCTGGAGAAGGTCCACGGGTCCTTTTGTGTTGTTCCGTTTTCTCCCGTTCCTCTGCACCCTGGAGGCCCCCCTTCCTCTGGGCAGCGCTCTGGTGGTGGGAGACTGAGTCGTGGGCCATCCTGAGCAGCACAGGAATGCACACCAAATGGCACTGGTGTCAGCAGGTGCTGCATGTCAGAAAGGCCACTGTGTGTGCTGCTACCTCTTGGCCAGGACCCGACCCCTCACTTCCTGCAGACCAGGGGCAGCCTTGGCCTGCCAGGGGGCAGAGCAAACTGTGGCTAACCCTGACCAGTGACAAATCCGGCATTTTGACACATGCCCTTGTCTGTATTTTGCAGGGGAGTTTGATTTTGCTGACAGCAACTCCTTGGATCTCTCAGGTAAGGGAATAGGCTGAGGCCCACTGTGGGCTGGCTGGAGGGAGGGCTCTGCTGATGTGTGCGCTCTGAGCCCCCCATCCAGGCTGGGCTCTGCCCCTCTGTGGCTTTGTGATCTTTGGCAGGTCATTTTTCTTCCCTAATCAAGCTACCGATTGTCTCCCTGGAAAAGCGCACAGAGAGAACATAGTGCATAGAATTTCAGGGGAGCCAAAATGGGGCTTAAAGTCCCTTCGTGGACTTCATGTGCAGGATTCCTGGATTAGATGGTCCCTGGTAGTTTTTGAACTCCATGTAGAACAGCGGTTCTCAGGCTTTTAACTGTGTATCACAGTCACCTCCTGGGCTTGTTGAAACACGGATTCCTTGTCCCGCCTTCCAGAGTCTCTGCTTGCATGGGCCCAGGGTGGGCCTGCCAAGGTGCATGTCTGGCCAGTCTCCCAGGCGCTGCTGATGGGCTCCTCTAGGGAGGGCAGCCACTCTGGGAGCCACTGCCCTGAGGCTTTGTGTCCCTGTGCAGTGGCTGGGGCCACGCAGCCTCGTGAAGGAGGCACAGTCACTGCAGGGTTTTGACAATCTCAAGAACACTCCATCTTCCGGAGATTTCTATCAGAACAATGCAGTGGCACTTTCACGGAACGGTTCTGAACAAAGAGGTTTATACTTCTCCGAGCCCACACTGTGTTATAAAAAGAAAAAAAAAAAAAAAAACGAAAGAAGGAAAATAAAAGAAAGGAAGTGGCTTTTCCATCTAGGGCACTTTTTTAAAAAAATTGTTTTTCAAAAAAGCTTCCCTTTCCTCTTCCCACTACCCTGATGTGGGCAAAGCAGAGAGGAAATGAGACCCAGGGAGGGGAGGGGACTTGGCCACGGCAGTGATTCCCCTGCGACATTCAGACTTTCTGAAAGAAGTGTTCAGAGGAACTTGAAAGGAGGCTGCCTGAGGCGGATTTGCTGGGCGAAGGGACAGTTTGGCATCCGTAGGACCGAAGCGAGCCTCGTTGCTGTCCCGGGGCCTGCCAGACTTCCTCCTTGTCCTGCGCCATAGAAGTCAGCACTGGGGAAGGGATGGAGACCAGGCTGGCCACCGTGCGCAGAGCTCTCCTGTTTTGCAGTCTCAGGAAGTGTGTTTACTGGTCTTAGATCTTCCACCCGCATGAGGGCGAGGACACAGGTTGGCAGTGTGGAGGGATCTCCTCTCACAGCCTCTGCCTCCTGCTACACCTCTCCCCGGCCCACTGCCCTCCCTGCTCCTTCCTGAGCTCCCCAGAAGTGGCTGTGGCCGCAGAGGGGAGGATTCTGTCCAGCAATGTGGGCGCTGGGGCTCCTTTTCTGCCGGGGTCTCTTATCTTTACACCATTTCCTGAATCCTCTGAAGGGAAGAACCGTTCCGTGTGTCCTAATACATCATGTAAACTCCCGGGAAGCCAGTCTGGGAAGAGGCATCAGTCTGGGGCCATGCTCAGGGGCTGGGCCGAAGGAAAGGGGGGCTGTTTTCTTCCTCCCCTCCCCTGGACATCAGTGGCCCACGCTTACAGACCATCTGGAGATGGGAGATGAAAAAGCTATCATAAAAGGCTAAAAAAACAGCCCCAAGCAAGGCGAAAATCAGCCAAGACTGTCCTCTGCAGCCAGCAAGTAACTGGCTGACCTCATGTCCTCAGGTGTCCCACGGAATGGCCTTAAAGTCAATCAAAGATCCGGCCCTAGGTTAGTGGAGGTCTGGTCCTTGTGAATTAAGCAAGGCATGTGTCCCGTTAGTGTGGGATGTTGTGGCTGCTGGGAGGCCCAGAGCTGCACGAGGAAGCATCACCTGGAGCTGTGTTCTCAAGGTGTGCAAGGACCCACACGGAGTCCCTGGGACTGGGCCTGGATTCTGCATTTGTGATCAGTCTCCTAGGTGGTCATTCTGCACGTTAACATTTGAGAAGTGCTGATCTAGGGCCCAAGGAGGCCTCAGGCCTTTGCCTGGTGAGCTTGTGGGAATGTTTCAGAGAGGGAGGATGCTGGGATGCTGGTGCAGGCAGCTCAATCTCCTCATCTTTCGTTAAGAGATCAGCTTATCCCTGTCTCCCCACTTCATCTGCCATCAGCAATCACTGATTTCTTGAACTTTCTGTCCCCATGCGTCCCAGTTGGGTGTACGGGTTTCTGGGAATTCCCACTTACGTTAAAGTAATTTTTGCATTAGCGTTGCGGGGCCCTCTTCTGTCATTTCTGCACCTCACCGAGTTTTCTTTCCACCGCAGACATGGGGGTGGTGAGCCGGAACTGCACGGAAGAGGGCTGGTCGGAGCCCTTCCCACATTACATTGATGCTTGTGGGTTGGACGACTATGAATCTGAGACTGGGGACCAGGTGAGTGTCTGCACCGTGGTCCCCAGAAGTGGTGGAGGTGGGGCTGAGGAAACTCAGGTTTCTTGGCAGCATTCATGAGCACCTGCTGTGTACCCAAGCTGGATGCACAGAGGGCAAGACGTGTACTCACTCTGCAGGGCTGAGGAGCAGCTGGTGTGCTCCTGAGCCTCCCCTCTCGCCGACCACCCCAACTCTTTCAGGACTCCAGGCCCAGCAGGGGCTTCCCAGACCTTTGTCCAGGCTAAGGCTGCTGTCTGTTCTCATAGGTCAGCCCTCATGCCTTCGACAAGCATTTACCGAGCATCTGTAGAAGGCTGACACTGTGCAGAGGGGCGTACACAGCTCAGCCTGGCTAGCGGGTGGTGGAGGTCATAGCAGGAGCAGAAGAGAGGGAGGAGGAGCTGGGCTGGGGGTGGGCAGGTCCTGGCCTGGGAGACTGGGCAGGCCCCACGTGGAGCCCTGCGTGCCCTGTGCCCTGCTGCAGGATTACTACTACCTGTCCGTGAAGGCCCTCTACACGGTTGGCTACAGCACGTCTCTCGTCACCCTCACCACCGCCATGGTCATCCTGTGTCGCTTCCGGTGAGACCCCCAGCAGCATTCGAGCTAGAGCAGCCTGCCTCTGCCCAGAGCTGGCCTGGGCCTCAGAGACCTTGCTCTGTCCCCCTCCGCTCCCCGCCCCAGATGGCAGCCCTTGGAAGGCAGTTCCCCCACCCCTAGGGTAACAGAAACCTGACCCCAGAGAAGGCAACTGGCTTGTCCGGGGCTGCACAGCCAGCAGAGCCAGGCAGGAAACCTACATTCCTTGCTTTTATCTTCCTGGTCTGGATAGAGAGAAGCCACAGGAGGGACAAGTCTGGCCATGTGGAGTAGCAGGGCCAGACTACAGGCCCGGGGAGTCAGTGAGGATTCAGAGAGGTGGCAAGAGGCGGGTGGCTGGGGTGGGGCCCATTGAGATAAAGCCATGGACATGGCCCGGAGCACATGGCAGCACAGAGGGCATGAAATATGTCGGAGTCATTGCTGTGGGGTCCAAGGCTGCTTTCCCGCCTGTGTAGGAAGCTGCACTGCACACGCAACTTCATCCACATGAACCTGTTCGTGTCATTCATGCTGAGGGCCATCTCCGTCTTCATCAAAGACTGGATCCTGTATGCGGAGCAGGACAGCAACCACTGCTTCATCTCCACCGTAAGTGAGCTGAGCAGGTGCAGCAGCCCCCTTCCGGCAAGGCCCTGCGCCCTCCTCCCAGCCCCCCAGGACGTGCTCTCCCTGCCTGCACCCCAAAGGTCAGGTGTGTGCCTGCAGGTGGCGGCATCTCCCCGGTTTGCATGGAAATTCAAGAATCTCCATGAAGTCACTCGTGGCCAGTGTTTGATGTCACTTCCAGCCAAAATGCTTCCTGTCCCTTGCCTGGGTGTTGTACTTGGTGGAACAGCTGGGGGAGGGTCAGCTGGGAATGCCAAGTCCCACTTGCCTGAGGAGGAAACTGAGGCCCGGAGAAGGCTTGCCTGGCCCCTGGTTTTTTAACTAGCCTGGACAGAGCCCAGGTGCTCATTGGCCAGGGCTCTTCCCAAACACCTCCCCAAGTCTCATACGTTCGGGGGAGACAGCATGCAGAGAAGCTAGGCCTTGAGGGGGTAGGAGAGCAAGAACAGTCTAGAGTCTGGGCCTTGACCAGGAGGGTGCGCTTGGGGGTCTATGAGAAGAGATTTCTGGGGGCCAGGAGTGTACGTCCCCTGCCTGTGAGGTGTCCAAATCCTTTTTAGCAAGGAGCCTCCTGCAGGGACCTCTGGCTGCTTCTGTCCCTACTCACTTCCCCTGTGGGAGCTGGGCAAGGGGCAGGAGAATGGAGGAGAATGAGTGGGGGGTGGTGGGGTATCGCCGTGTGCCTGCCCACCCGCCCTTCCCTGCGTGTGCAGTTGTGCCTCCATGGGCAGCTTTGACTCAGTCATGGGATGCTGTGGCTTTCAACTCTTTGATCCAGAAATTCAGAAATCTGGACTCTCTTAGATCCTTGGGATGTTTGAGCCTGAGCATGCCGGAGCTGAAGGGCCCTCGGGATTCTCCCCTGGTCCTGGCGGGCTGGATTTTCGGGAGGCAGGGCAGGGGAGCTCATGCCTTCCTCACGCTGGTGGTTCTCCCTGCAGGTGGAGTGCAAGGCCATCATGGTTTTCTTCCACTACTGTGTCGTGTCCAACTACCTGTGGCTGTTCATTGAGGGGCTGTACCTCTTCACCCTGCTGGTGGAGACCTTCTTCCCTGAGAGGAGATACTTCTACTGGTACACCATCATTGGCTGGGGTAGGTCACTGGCCGTGGCCTGGGCAGGCTCAGGCCCCATGGCCAGCTGTGTCCTTGGTTCCGCCTTCAGGGAGTGTCAGGTGAGGAGGGGGCACTGCCCTGCCCTAGGCTGACGGCTAGGGGACCCTTTTCTTGGACACTTTCTTGCTCTTTCTGCCTGGAGGATGCCTCTCCCACCATCTGAGGGAGAAGTTATGCCCAGGAGTCCTCCTGAGGGGCAAGCTAGTCCTGGGGGAAGACAGAGACCCCCAGGAGGCTGGGTGTGAGAAAAACTTAGGATACCCCAAAACTCTGAGTCTAGGAGAGGGGTGATGGCCCCTGGGAACTTCAAATCTCAGGAGGACACTGGGCGTGTTGGTTTTCCTGTTATCACGGGCCTCGTTTTCTTGCCTTCTCAGGGACCCCAACTGTGTGTGTGACAGTGTGGGCTACACTGAGACTCTACTTCGATGACACAGGGTGAGTACATACCTGAGAGTCAGGGCCAGAGCACAGAGTAGGTTCTTATAGGCGGGTTGTCAGTGGCTGCCCTGATGTCACGTGGCCTGCCCCCAACAAACCATCCAGCATCGGGCCCCACCTGCAGCCCAGCCCTGGGCACCACCTGAACCCTGACCCCCAGCAGGTGACCCACCCACCCACGTCTCAGCTGGCAACTCCAGGAGAGAATGCGCAAGGTTTTGAGCCCCTCCCTTCTGGGCCCAGCTCTGACTGTCTGTTTTCCTTTTAGGGAGGGGAGGAAGAAGGTTAAGGGGAGGTTGTCCTAAGAGACGTAGGTCTGGAGGGGAAACATGGCCCTTTCCCGGGAACCCGTTGGTGACCCCGACTCGTGGGCTCCACTCCCTGCCTTGACAGGGAAGCAGAGGGAAAGACCAAGGCTCAAATGAAGGGAATTTCAGACCCAGGGCTAGGCTGGGGTCTGCAGCCCACCAGGGACCCCTCCCTGTGGCTAGGGCCTCCTCAGGGACTTGCAGGGGTGAACGTGTTGGACTCCCAGCTAGGCGGGGCAGCGTCCTGCAGGCATCTGGGCTGAGCCCCAAGCATCACCTCTCCTCTCGCTGTGTGTCTTTCAGCTGCTGGGATATGAATGACAGCACGGCTCTGTGGTGGGTGATCAAAGGCCCTGTAGTGGGCTCTATAATGGTGAGTGTCCTTGGAACCTCCTTCTTTGTCATGGCTGCATTGTATTCTGTAACATGACACAAACGTTATTTAGCTGTTCCCCTAGTGTTAGACATTTATATTCCGTTTTTCCTCAGTACAAAAAATAGAAATAGTTTTGTGCATAATTTTGAGCACGTGAAAATATTTCCTTAGAATAACCCCCCAGAAGTGGAATTGCTGGGTCAAAAAGGGTGTACTTTTAAAATTTCAGGTCTCAAATTGTCTTGCAAAAACCTTTAACAATTTTTACCTCCCCAGGAAGGGTGGCTTGTTTCTCAATATTATTGTCTACACTTATGATGTCAATCATTTAAATCTTTGGACAGTCTTATGGAGGGTAATCGTAGCTCATTGTTTTAACGTACATTTCTCCATCTTGCTAACGTGACTGAGCATTTTTTTTCCTAGTCATCTATTGACAATTTGTTTTTATTCTGGATATTTCCATTTATTTCTTTTTCTCATTTTTCTATTACATTTTCTCTCTGTTTGAAGGGTAGCAGCACTTCCTTCGTTACATATGTTGTAAGTGTATTGCCGTTTCTGTATAACTTTTATACAGTCAGATCATCAGCTTTCTGTTTGTGAATTCCAAGCCTTATTTCTTGTTTACAGAGGCCTTTCCCAACCGAAAATATACAAATATTTTTCTTAATTGTTTTTGTAACACTTTTGTGGATTGCACGTCTTTAATCCAGCTGAAAATTTATTTTTTGTCTGGTCTCAAATGATATTTAATTTTATTTTTTTGTAATGGATGGACATTCCACCCTCTCAGTCCTTTTGTTGAATCATTTCTTCATTCCATTGAAATGTCATTTTATTATAAATACTCAATAAACTCGTCTTTGGTTCTGGACTTTCTATGCCATGTCACTAATCTATTATTTGTCTGTTCTCATGGCAGATATCTCTTTGTGCTGGTTACTATGACCTTGTCATAGGTTCTGGTATGCAAATTTCCCCTTCATTATTCTTTGCTTCACAATTTTCTTGCATATTTAGTCTTTCAGGTGGACTTTTGAATACCCTTATCAAGTTGCAAAAAAGTCTGGTTGAGATTTGTATAGGAGTTGCACTGAATTTATTACAGACTAATTTGGAGGAGAATTGATTTTCATAAAATATTGGGTCTTCCTCTCAAAGCATGTGGTATGATTCTCCATTTATTCGGTCTTTCTCGTGGAGTCATTTTGGTAAATTTTTTAGTTTTCTTCCTTGTTTTTGTTATGTTACCTCTAAAGGGTTTTCCAGTTTGGCCTTTTTTTTGGGTCTAGGAATCATTCTTTCATTATATTTTCAAATGGGCTGCTGCTAGTATATAGGGAAGCTTTTGGCTTTTGTGTATTTTTCTTTCCTCAGTTGTGTTTCTGAACTCTCTTACTAGTTTTTATCCCTTTTCAGTTGGTTCTCATGGATTTTCTAGGTAGAAAATTATATAATCTTCAAATGAAAATAGATTTTGATTTTCCTTTCCAATAATTTTATCTTTTATTTCTTGTTTTTGTAGGGGTAATGTTTGTTTTGGCTTTTAACAGTTATCCTTCATTGAATTTTTCTTCCTGGCTTGTTTCAGTGTGTATTTTTTTTTTTTTAAATCAGGAATGAGTGTTGAATTTTATCAAATGTGTTTTGGAGTCATTCAGTCATGTGATCATTCCCTTAGTGATGGACATTTATGGTATTCCAATTTTTCTTCATTAGGAACAATGCTATAATGAATATATTTGTGCATGCCTTGAACATGTTTGAATATATCTTTAGAATAAATCTCTAAGAGTGGAATTTCTGGGACAAAGGGTATATTAATATATACATTTAACATTTCTGTGGGTATCAAATTGCCCTCTGTGAGCAAGGTACAAGAGTGCTTATTGCCTATGTCTTTGTTGATATTTCTATCACTGAATTATTTGTCAATCTTATGGAGTATAATGGAAGCCTATTGTTTTAAGCTGTTATTGTAACAGATATTAGTAGATTTCTTTTTGCATTTCTGAGATAAAACTTTTATGACCATGGTCTGTTTACTTTTTTAATGCTCTGCTTAATTTTATTTGTTAATTTATTTTATTTGCTAATATTTTGTTTAAAGTTTTTGCATTGTTCTTCATAAATTCTGTGGTCTCACATATGTATGTGTGTATGTGTGTGTCTGTGTGTGTTGTCTGTCCTTGTTTGATATTTGTAGCAGGGTTTTGTTAGCCTCGTGGGTAATCGGGAAGGTTTTCTTTTTATTTTCTTTGAAACGATTAAGTAGCATGTAAGTTACATCTTTCTTAATGTTATTCTGATACTGGTCTGTAAAATTATCTGGGCCTAATGCCTTTTACTACATACCTGTTTGACTATGTTTTAATTTTTTTGAGGTTATTGTGCTACTTAGATTCTCTATATTTTCTTAAGTTGATTTTGTTAATTTTTCTTTTCCCATTTTGTTCAATTTTCTCTTATGATTTAAAATACCATGTACATCTGTTGTCTTGGCCCCCTTTCTCATTCCCAAATTTGTTTAATTGTGTTTTCTCCTTTTTCATTGACTGACACATGCAGTTAGCAGTATTTACTGAGCTAAATGCCAAACACTGATCCGACACTGGGCATGTGGCATAGAGTAAAAATGGCCGGATCTTGCCCTCATGGAGCACACTTTATCATTCTAATTAGTCTGTAAAAAAACAAATAAAATAAAAACAAAAATAAAACTTTATCTGTGTTAATCAGGTCGCCTATTTTTTCCTGTTTCCTTCTTATGAATGTTTACTTTTATTAATTTCCTTCTTACGTAAGTTAAATTTGTGGTAGTCTTTCCCTAGCTTTTGATTTGAATGCTTAATTATTTTTCAGTATTTATTATTTTTTAATCATTGAGTTTTAGGCCCTCCATTTTGTTCTCCAAGGACTGCTTTTGCTCCATCCCAGGGATGTTGATGTGTCGTCCTCTCATTGTGCCTTGTTTCTATTTATTTGCTCCCCCTCCTCCTTTCTCACCATTCACACAGCTTCCTACTTTGTTTAGAAAGCTTTTGTCCCTGATTCTTTTCTGAAGGCAAATGCTGCTACTGCTACTCCCAGGCAGTCCTTTAATTAGCAACGCTTATGGCTGTCCATTCTGGTTCCCCGTATTCATTGACTCTGAATCAGGAATTTCTCCAGGGAACAGCTCTCACCTCTGCAATAGCCTCCTCTCTATCCTTTTGGGTTGCAGTTTTTCCATCACCCTGATCCTGTTTTTCTCTTTCTGTTCCAGAAATGGCTCACTTTTCTGGCTAACTCATGATACTCTTTCCTGTATCCCAGTACTCCTATAGGATTCTTTTTCTTCTATCTTTTCCTTCATTTCAATGATACTGCGGGAGGCTGGGGAGATAAACCAGCGTGCTCATGCTGCCATCTTGGATTAGAAGTCTCAATGGGATCTTGACTGGATGGAGGGAAGGTGCCGTTGGGGGAATTGTAGCCTATGCAGAGGCAGGGGTATAGAAATCTTTGCCCAGAATCACATCCACCTGCTTTTTCTTTGCTCCTCAGGTTAACTTTGTGCTTTTCATTGGCATCATCGTCATCCTTGTGCAGAAACTTCAGTCTCCAGACATGGGAGGCAATGAGTCCAGCATCTACTTGTAAGTACCATTATGTGGATGTCACAATCATTTCCAACAGCCATGTGGGCCCTGAACTCAGGTCACAGGCAGGAGAAGGCCTGGGCTTTGCTGAAAGGGTGACCTAGCCCGGGCACTTGCAAGACTTCTTTCTGATTACAGTGCCTTTAAAATACTGTTGCCCTCTTAGCCTTCAGCCAAGCTGGGAGCTTCTCATCTGCACGGCCATCACATAGCTGGGGAAAGAGAGAGAGACAGACAGAGCCTGTGTGACACCAGGAAAACCAGTATGAAAAATGCCAGATTTCCTAGGGTGGTTAGGGCCTTGGTTGGTTGGAAGTTGGGTTTACTTTAGGGATCCTGGTTCTGTGGGAAGCTCATGAACACCTCTGGATACTCTGTTGCCTGCTGTGCCCCTCCCTGGCCCCACCTGTGGAAGTTGCTCATTCTCCACCAGCAAGTCAGGTGGACATTCTCATGGGTCCAGGTGTTGGAAGGGGGCTTCTTTCTCTCCTCCACCTTCCCTCAGGGCCACTTGCTCTCAGCACGTGGTCCTACTGCCCTGATTACCTGCTTCCCGACTAGCGGAACATCTGATTTGTTTGGGACTGCTGGGATCGAGGGCAGCCTCTCACCATTGAGCATGGGGCTTTGTCCACTTCCATGACCATTTGATTTCCAAGAAGCATTTTTCTCAGTCATGTCTCAAACAGCTTATCCCTGCCTGCCCTGTCCCACCCGGTCCCAGGCCTGTCCCATTCTAAAATCAGGCAGAGCACACACCTTCCACCTCACCCTCCTGGCCTCATGAATAGGAGCATGACCAGCTGGGTGTGTGGGACGTGGGGACATTTGTGATACTGAGAAGGAAGGTCCCCTGTGGTTGGCTGGAGGGGCCGATGGGCGCTGCCCAACTCTGAGGGCAGTCCCTGGGTTCTGTCTGTTGGCAAGGCAGCAGCTATAGGTGTTGCTTCCTCAGTTCCTTGAGAAGAAAGCAGGTTAGAAGGAGCTGAGGTACCTTCACTGCATCACTGGGTGCATGGTCCCGCCTTCATCAGCCACCCCAACCTGGGGCTCATAGTCCTGATGGCTGCTCAGTGGACAAGGAGAGGGACAGCTCTTCCCTTACACCCCCAACCATTCTCCCAGAGAGAACTAGGGATTGCTCGGAGACCAAACCCCAGATCCTTTCCTAAGGCTCCTTGGGGCTTCCCCAGAAGGCGGAGCTTGCCCTCCTTGCCCCTAGTCTGCCTGTCTGCTCAGCCTGGGTCCCTCCCCTGTGGAAGCCCTTCCCCCGGGGGTGGAGGTTTTGCGCAGGGCCCCCGTTGTCCAGCCATGTTTTCTCTGCCTGTATGATGATTACATTACGTTGGAAAAGACACTTTTTTTTGCTATCCATTTATTGTCTTTTATTTTTTCATGTTTTTGTACGTTTTTACCAATCCCTGCTTATATGTGTGTATTATATAGTAGAAAATCATTCAATATAAGCCGTAAAGTCTCAGAGGCCCTGCACGGGGGGCCAGTGCGGCCAGCCCTCTGCTCCTACCTGACCTGCCCTAGAGAGTCATTCCCGCCTTCATAGCAAGGGTTCCCAAAGGGGGCCCTGCTGCTGCCCTCACCTCCTTGGCTGCTGTCAGAAACTGCGTCCTTGGGTCTGCCTCAGTCTCTCCTGCTTGACTGCGGACGGCTCCCACACTAGCAGCTGGCTCCCATGCTTGAAGCTGGTGGGTGGCTGAGTCTGCCTCCTCTGTCACTTGAGTAGACTCTGTTTCCTTCCCTTCCTGGTAGGATCTGTTTCTTCTTCTGACATCTCCCAGGACTTCTTCTCTGGGGGGGTCCTCTCAGCTTCCCCTCACTCTGCCTGGGTAGGAACACGTGCAGGGGCTCAGCCTGAGCCTAAATAAGGACACTGACCTCTGTTCCACTCTGAACACACTTGCTCCACTCTGAACTCCACTCTGAGCCCAGACGTTCTGCCCCAGGCAGCAAGAGCCCCCAGGGTGTGGGGGAAGGAACCGCAGGCCAGGGTTTCACGTTCTCCATGGACCAGGAGCCATGAGCCCTGCCAGGCCTTCCATGGATAAGAACCATTGGTAATTAGCACATGGTCTATCCATTTAGGTACCACATTAATCCAGGACATTTAAAGAACCAGCTAGTTGGTTTACTTCTATAGTGTAAAAAATCCCCTTGTAATCTCAGCAAATCCTTGTTTTAGAGAAAGCTAAACGTCTGCTGGTCTTGAGCCCCTAAGATTAAGAACTCAGGTGGATGAGGTGTGCAAGCCAAGGGGGAGTGCTGGCACAGGACAAGGGTCAGCTCGATCCCATTCAATTCAGCAACGCTTTTGAGTGCTTCCAGGGTCAAGGAGACCCTGTTGGTGAATGTGAGTGAAAATCCAGCTGCCGCTGCTGCTAGGAACTGCAGAGCATGTAGAACACTAGGAACTGCAGAGCACGTAGAACACTCACAATCTGCCTGTGCACATTCAATGCTCACAAACACCCAGTGCGTCTGGTGGGATAGGCAAGCAGTTGTCAGCTGGAATCCCCATTTTCCAGCGGAGGGAGCTGGTTACCAGGGCTGTGAATCCAGCAGGAAGGAGTAAAGCCGTGGCGCTGACACAGGCAGGCTCTTCACTCTGCACTCGGCTACGCCAGCATTGCTGTCCCCAAGGGACTTACAGATGGGGAGAGAGTGTTAAGCAAGGGCACAAAATCAGGCTTCATGGAAGAAGAGGCCTCTGTGGGTTCCACCTGTGTAAAAGTGCCCCAGGCCAGAGTGCTTGGAGCAGGAGCTGGCTTGGAGCTGGGAGGAGGCTGCAGTGGGAGGAGGGGAGAATGCTGGGCAGGGGGTGGTGGAGAGGGCTGGGCTGGTGGGAGAGGGAGATTCCAGGGCTGTGCCGGAGTTTCCCTGGGCGCCAGAGTACTGTGTGGGGCTGAGAAGCCCCTTTAGATCTGCCCACAACAGTTGTCTGATTTTTTTCCTCTGTTTCCAGAACAATTTTAAGCCCGGGAGCCCCCAAGAAAGCCCAAGAGGACCCCCTGCCTGTGCCCTCAGACCAGCATTCACTCCCTTTCCTGTAGGTTGGTTCCAGTTACTCAGATGACAAGGGTTTGTCCTCTGTAGACCGAGACGGCGCTCCTGACCCAGCCTCAGAAGGGCCTGTTGGGGTCTGGGGCCCCCGCAGGGGACGGTTGCCCTGAGCCACCCGCACTCTCCGACCTGGTGCTCCTGGCACAATGAGTGGCTGGGTCAGGACTTGGGCAGCGGCCAGGGAGGGAGGCAGGGACTGGGTCCAGGCTCAGCATGCACTTAGGGTTGACTTGGTCTGGGGCAGGGGTTAGGGTCCTGGTCTGGGGTCAGCATTCAGCCTGGGGCAGGGGTAGCCTGCCTTTGCCTGGGGACCAGAGTTTACTTCTCTGAGCAGCCGACTGGTTCAGGAAGAGGAGGGGGCGAGGTTTCCAAGGGAGACCCTGACTGTGTGGGGAGAGCCTCAGCCCCCGCCCTGGAGTGAACTGGTCTTGTTCCCAGTGGCCTCCCCCCACCAGCAGGAGAGATGGGCATTGGAAGCTGCGTCCCGGGTCTGGGGTGGAGGAGGGAACCCATTGGCACCCCTATCAGGTTCTCCTCGGCCCCGCAGGGGAGGGTGGCACACCCCTCTGAAGGCAGGCTCTGCCGCGGGTGGGCAGAAGTGCAGCCAGGAAGCTTTCAGAGCAGGGACGTCCCCCCACAGCCAGAGGCTTCCGGATCACCTGGGCTCCATCTTCCACTTCCAAAGCACGCCTTGCCCTGCCCGGGAACACCCGATCCTCACAGTTCCTGGTAGGGGTCAGCAGCAGGGAATTGAATTGTTACCTCATTTTGCAGATATAGAAACTGAGGCCCAGAGAAGGAGCGTGGCGTCACCTAAGATCACCCAGCAAGTCAGTGGCCAAACAAAACCTTGAGCTCAGGTGCCCTGACTTCCCCGCTGGGCCCTTCCAGGCTATCAGGGAGCTCGGAGGGTTGGCTCATTCTCGTAGCGAGGGAGGAGGAAGCTCCAAGATCTGCTGAGCCGAGCTAGCTGGGGTGCCAGCGTGGTGGGGAGCACTTTCTGGGGACTGGGTGGGGCTCTGGGTGTGCACAGCATCTTAGCATCAGGAGGGACCCTGTGGAGCATGTTCAGCTCAGTCCACCACATTCTGTGGACCGCCAGAATCCAGCGCTACGCCGATCCCTAGGATCATAGAGGTGCAGAAGACAGGGGTGCTGCCCACTCAAAACCTCCCTTCAAGTGTCTGTCTAGTGTCCTGCTGGGCGTTTCCTGGGGCTGCAGCCCAGGCAGCCCTGCACACAAAGGCCACCATAGAAACCGTGTGCTGGATCCCTGGGTGATAGATGTGGGTGCTGAGACCTGGAGATGGCCGGGACCTTCCTGTGGACACAGGGGCACTGTGGCAGAGCCAGGCCTGCAGGCCAAGCCTCCCCAGCTGGCATCCCTGGGCCTGGGCCCTGCACCCGTGATGGGGTCTCCCGCCTTCTGATGCAGGCTGCTGCTGCTCTCCAGACAGGCCACACCCAGCACCTTCATCTGAGTTCCTTATCCTCCCTTGGATCCAACTCAGAATTTATCTCAACAGCTAGCCTAACTTCATCTCTTCCTCTTGATTAAACTCCTTTTTCCGTTTCAATAATTGTCCTACTTTTCAGAGATCTCTTTCTTTCTCCCACCCTTGTTTCTGGCTTTCCGGCCACCATCCTGTTCTCTTTCTTTTCAGAGAGTCCTTTTGCATAGAGTCATTGAGGGTTTGGAGAAAGCCTTTGCCCTAGACCCATGTCCCCTGAGAGCCCCCCAGGGTCAGCCCTCCCTGCACTGCCCTTTGATCTGCCCTCCACTCCCTCCCTGTCAGAGCCACACACCTGCACCAGGCGCAGAATTCCCAGCTAACTTGTCACTAAGTGGTCTTTAGGATACTCTCAAGAAATCTTTTAAAAATTCAGAGGAGTCTGTGTTTACTTTAAAAACATCTAGGGGCCAAGAAGGGCAAGGACAGTTTGGAACTAAAGAAAGAGGGTTTGCAGAGGAGAATAGCTGAAGCTTTAGAATTCGGGGTGAGGGTTTAAGCTTTGTGCATGGGAGGCAACAGCTGAAGTTGGGGGGTCTCCTGGACCCTGGTTTCTGTAGTTCCCCCAGGCCAAGGTGTGAGGGGTCACTGGCCGTCGGAGAGACTACCAGCCTTTCAGTATGGGCAAGGTAGATATTAAACTTGAAGAATAGAATAGCTACCATTCTTGTATACCCAGTTAAGCTCTTTTAAGTATTGAGAAAAACATGCTTATTTGAGTCTGTCTGTCTCTTTGTATGTGTATAAAACAGACCTTTGACATTCACTGAGCACTCATGAACCTTCTCCAATACGTGAATACCCGTAACAGTGCTTCTCAAGCCTTGATGTGCACTTAGAGCCCCTGGGGAATCTTGTTAAAATGCAGATTCCAAGCCAGGGCCTGGGATGGCACCTGAGAATCTGCGTTTCTCAGAAGCTCTCAGGTGGTGTTGGCGCTGATGGTCCGAGGACCACAGCTTGAGTAGCCAAGCATCAAACCCAGCCTCAGCCTTCCCGTTCTGGAAAATGGGGCTCCCCGTGCCCACCCGGAAGTGTGGTGGGAATTGGAAGAAGCTGTTTATTAAATGAGAACCCCAAATCCCACAAAGCATAGATGCTGGGCAGGCCTGGACTTGCCCCATCTTGGAAGTGTGTGATATTAATACAACTTCCTGCCTCAGCAAAATGATGTGTGACCACCCGGCAGGTACTTTAGACTCAACTCGCAAAGAGCCAGGAGCACCAGAGGCAAATCCATGAATGCCAAGGTCTGGTCTGTCGTGTGTATGTTTCTGTCCTTATTTGCCTCATGCAATTTATTAATTCACTGGCCAGTGTCCGGATCCTCAACGCCACATAGCACCCGAGGAGATGAAGTAACATCTCTTTTGCAGGGTGACAGGATGACACAGCTTTTAATCTATCTGTCAGAGAAGGACGTGTCTATGGCTTGTGCCAGTTGGAGCCCAGGCAGGGCCAGGCAGGGTTGGGGAGGTGGAGATGCAGCCTGAGACCTCTCTGAGAGATGGAAGCCTGGGCCCGCAGGGAGTGTAGCGCTAGCCCTCCTTGGGGTGACTTCTCTGTGCAGGCCATGGGCAGGACCCAACGTGCTCCTCTCAGCCCAGCCCTTGTCTGTTGAACTTTTATCAAGAAGTCCAGCCCCGCGCCGTCCAGCAGAATGCTCCACACTGACATAAATGCCCAATATGGTAACCACTGCCTACCTGTGACTGTTGAGCTCTTAAAATGTGGCCAGGGCAACTGAGGAAGTGGATTTTTAATCTGCATAATTTTAATTCAAATAACCATATATGGGAGTGGCTACCATATTGGATAGTGCAGGTATAGACGAATTAACAATCCATTTAATTCGACCTATCTCTGCTCCGCTGTGTGCGCTGATGCTGACGTATGGGGGCGCTGTGTGGCGAGCAGAAGCCGTGAGCAGAGGGGCGTGGGAGGGAAGGGGGACCAGTGGATGCCCAAGTCGACCTTCACAGCCTAGCCCAGCACTGGCCTGATTCAAGGCAGTGCGTGAGGTCCTCAGTCTCGCTGAGTGACCTCGACAAAGCCATGCTCTGTCTGAACTTGGAGCTGACTCTGGAGGAGCCACTGGCTTCCTGTGCGAGACCCAGCCCAGGCCCCACCCACCTTCCAAAGGGACACACGACTTCCCCCTCAGCGGTCCCAGCGTGAGCGCTGGGCATGTGCGCGTGTATGGCTGTGCACATGGATGCCCACGCATAGGCGCACATCTCTCTGTCCAGAGCTGCCCGTGTCTCAGCGCTCGGCTTCCTCATTCTCCTCCACCGCCCCGGCCCTGTGTCCACCCCCTCTGTCCTCCGCCCTCCCTGTGATCTGGGTTGCCCTGCGCCCCACCTCAGTCTCTTCACTGCCCGAAGCCCCCAGCTGACAGAAGTGCTAATCTTGTCACACCCAGCAGCTGCGTGCAGAAATGCTACTGCAAGCCACAGCGCGCTCAGCAGCACTCTTGCAAGATGTCAGAACTGTCCACCATTACTCTGTAAGTGTGCCTGGCCGTGGCTGTGGCCCGGAGTCCTGGAGGGGAGGGGGACGCATGCTGCCACCGCCGCTGCTGGAGGAGAGTGGAGAGCCAGCCTGTGCCTCCCAGCCCGACCCCGTTCCCCATCCCGGGCTGTTGCATGTTGGCATCTGTGTGTCTTGTGAGTTCTCTGCAGCATTGTGGGGGAGGGCAGGGCATGGGGACCGGGCTTGGCCCTCGCTGACTGGGAAGCGGCTCTGAGGTCTCTGCAGCTGCCACCTCATGTGTAGCCTTCCCCAGTCCCCCACCGCTCTGGGCTTAGGCCTTTGCAAATGCCGAATTACTTCTGAGAGTCTCGGAGCTCAAGTTCACATAGACTGTCCCCCTGCACAGGGCAGGGGACCTCACTTCAGTGTCTGCAGCACTTTATGTGTGAGTCAGCGTTAACTCACTTAATCCCCACGACAACCCTATGAGGTGGGTCATGGTGTAATATTATCCCCACTTTATAGACAAGAAAATGGAAGCAGAGAGAGGGCAAGGGTTTGAACCTGGGGTGCCCTAAGCACTGTGCCCCAAGACGTCTCTGGCTAGAATATTAGCCTCATCTTGGACATCCCTCCTAGTGAGCGCGCCACTGCCCCCCGGGCGGCCCGCTGGGATTGGGGCAGCTCTGGCGCTGGGAGTTCTTGGTATCTGAGGACTCTTCTGCCCATTGGTGGCTCCTGGGGGGCAGAAGGACAGAGGTCCAGGCCCTGTGTCGCTGTCTCTCTGGGTTAATCCGATCATAGTGTGGGGCCCACATCTTATGCTCCCATCCCAGGTGAGCTTGGAAAGACGGAAGCCCCAGAGCCCTGGGCTCTAGACCTCCTTTGTCCTCACTGCCCCGTCTGCCAGAGGGGCCACCAGGGTGCCCTGGGTCCCTGGCCGGGGTCCCTGACTGTCTCGGGCTGCGGGCAGGGAGGTGTCGCCCGCTGAGCCTGCCCTGAAAGGCCGCTGTTCCTCACACTCTGAACCCATCCCGTCTCGTGCCACCACGGAAGCTGGAGAGGTTTGACCTCTCGGTTTCCAGGGCCCTTTTCAGACTGAGGGGACAAGTACCTGGAAACGGACCTTTCTGTAGGCAGGGGGCCAGCAGGAGGAGGGCGGGGCCGCAGGCATGTTCCAGGGCTGGCTTCCCTTCCCAGCTGCCTTTGGTAAACATCTCTTTTAAAGCACTGGTCTTACAGGTAGGGCCTCCGAGGAGTCGCCAAGACGTCCGTGTGTGTGCGTTTCTGGCCACTTTCCTCTGCTTTTCTAACTCTCATTCTTTCTGCAAATGCTGCTGCCTTTCGGTGCCCGGCACTGGACACCCAGGGCCGAGCAAGCCCCGAGCCCACGGGAGGTATATTCGGCTTTGAGCACGCCGAGGGGCCCGTGCAGCCCGCGTCTCCTTCACGGAGCAGGCAGCTTCTGGACGTCAGCTCCGTGCAGGGCGAGTGCTTGGGCGGAGGAGGCACTGCCCTGCTTTCCGGGAGCCACGGCCGGAGGCCGGCAGAGCAGGGGAGGGCTGAGAGGGCGGGCCACTCAGCTCCACAGCTGAGCGCAGAGCAGGGACCTGCTCAGATCCCGTTGGCCTCTGCTCTGGACTGGGGACCCCGGGGCCTGCGGCACGTGCTGCTGTGAGCAGGGAGGGAGCAGGCAGGCCCCCCATGCTCCAGGCCTCTGCTTTCCTGCTGAGCTTTCCCCGACTGAAGGTCTCCTCAGGCTCCTCCTCCTTCCTCCGTGTCTCCTTCCCTCCTTTTTCATCTCCTCCGGCCTCCATCCTTCCCTCTCCTCTCTCAGGAGGAGCCTGGCAGCCAGGGCCTCACCCAGACTCCGCGGGTTCAGCTTCCCTGGAGACCCAAAGCTCCCACGTCCAGCAGCACATTCTGTCCCAGAGATGCTGGATGGGGCAGAGGGAAGGGTACATGGTGTAGTTGCCCCGAATCAGATGGCTGCCCTCGTGCCTGCTGTCCACCCCCGAGGACCGAGCTGTGCCAGGAGAAGGCAGGGCTGATCCCTAGGATGGGGTGGGCTGGGTGCGCTGAGGGGCAGACCGCATTTGCAGGGCAGGGCTGGGCGGGGCGGGGGGTCCCACTCTGGGAGAACCCCAGGGGCACCCCACCCTATAGAGCAGAACCCCCAAGTGCACACGCCCTTGGGGTCCTGACATGGGCCCCTGTGCCCCTGCACCCTTGGGACACAGCCCCACCCCACTGTTGGCCAGTGGGAGGCAGAGAGCCCCGGGACAGCTGCCTGGGGGGGAGTGTGGGCCCTTTGGCTCTTTCTCCCCTGCCTGTCCCGCCTCAGAGTAGGCATGCTCCTCTGCCTTTGACTCAGTTTCCTGGACAGAAGGCTTCTCCTGCCCAGCTGGAGATTGCCTAAGTCCGTAAGTCCTTCCTAGAATCCCTCCCAAGTCTCTCCTGTGTTCCACCCACTCTTCCCTCCCTCCCTCCCTGTCATTAGCAGCTCCCATCACTTTTGGTGACTGTCTCTAGCCCCAGACTCAGGAAAGCCGAGTCTCTGCACCCTTTGGGGGCTGCTCTTGGCGGGCCAGGAGCTTCCTTCCAGAGCAGGAGGATGTTTGCTTTGCCCGAGCCCCCCTCACTTCCCTCGGGCCTTCTGCATCCTGTCCCTGTGTCTTGCCTGGACTTCGCTTTCCCTGAGGGTTTCGTGCATCACACAAGGGGTCCCTGTAAATCAACATGCACGTTTCTAGTGGTTCAGCAGGACACCGATTGGGCGCCCTGCCGACTCCCCACAATATCCCGGGGAGTCCTGGTGGCCCAGGCTGCAGACTGGGCATGTCCCCCACAATATCCCGGGGAGTCCTGGTGGCCCAGGCTGCAGACTGGGCATGTCCCCCACAATATCCCGGGGAGTGCTGGCGGCCCAGGCTGCAGACTGGGCATGTCCCCCACAATATCCCGGGG
>CM052437.1:114124055-114169196 GCA_028533085.1 Varecia variegata | reverse complement strand
CTGTAGTGGCAGTGAATCCTGAAGCACCTTCCACCTCCTCGCACCCAAGTCTGGGGTCCAGGGCACCCCCACCCCCACGATGAGGAGGAGCCCCAGACACTAGCTCCTTGGGCCTGGACTCAACTATTGAAATCTTTCTGAGACCTCTGCAAAGACCTCCCTCTGTGTGCCCTTAAGCTTGAGTCACCATGGGCTGCTAGGGTGTCTGGAGGAGAAGCCTCACCCACCATGTCCACCAGCAGAAGCTGCTGCTGATAGGGGCGGCTGCTCCCCAGCCTCCACCCTGACTCCCCAGCCGCAAGTCGCACAGCTACAGCCTAAGAATGTAAAATAGGGCAGTGCCATGTTGGGAAGGGGAGGAAGGTGCTGGAGTGCCTGGCCCCTGTGCGGGCCCAGTTCATTCCGTGTCAGCTCGGTGTTGTTCCTGTCCACATGTGTTTGCGGACTTGTTCCATGATCATGTCCTGGAATGCTTGGGGAATCTGGGTGGACAGGAATGTTGCTTCGCTTGGTTTTATGAAGAGGAAGGGGCCTGGGATGAGAGGAAATGCTTTTGCAGAGGCCTGCAGAGTGACTTGGGAGGGCTCTAGTTGTAATTTAGAGAGGAGCCCTGTGTCCTCGGCCAGTAAAGTCAGTCCCCGAGTCTTTGGCAAAGCCAGAGGGAGAAAGGAGCTACCTGCCCTTTCCCGGACACATTTGGTGACTCAGACCATGGGGTGTGCAGTGGCCCTTCCACCTGTACCAGGAGCCAGGTGTATCACCTAAACAAGTGTCCTCTGGCCATTTTGCGCTTCGGACACTTGTAGGTGGCCTGGGATTCAGAGACCTAGAATCTGCTCCAGGGGGCTCAGACTACAGTGTCTGTGGACACAATGCTCCCTGTCTGGGCCTCAGATTCCCCATTTGTGAGGCAAGGAAACTTCCAATGTTTCTCCAGGCTGTGTAACTTTCCAGTTCAAAGCTAAGGCAGGTAAAAGGGCATGCATCATTGTGTGCGTTATCTAAGGTTTTGGGGTGTGTGTGTATGTGTGTGTGTGTGTGTGTGTGTGTGTGTATGTATGGGTGGAATGCCGTTCATTTTCCCTTTCTTAGAAATAGAACTTCTGTCTCTTCCATTTGGACACACAGTGGAGGCTGGGGGACTGGAAGGAAGGATCGGGCCACGGACATTTGAACAGGTGCCTTGGGCATGTTATATAGACCAGCCACAGGCTGGGGCAGGCTGCCTCCTCCAGATCCAAGGAGCAGTCCCCTGGGGACAGACCCCATGCCCTCACCATTGCCCCACCAGCAGGTCTGCTCACTGTGGAAGGAGAAACTTAGACTTTATAGAGATGACATCACAAAATAGCAAAAACAAAATCAACCCCAAACCCCACGCACCATGCTGCTTCCTGAGCCCTGGGCCTGCATCCTCACAGAGGTTCCGGGTTCCAGTTTGTTGGTTGGTTTGTTTTTCCGTCAGAATGAATTTTTGCCAGTCTTGTGAGCATATGTACCCGATATATTCTGAATGTTCCAGGAGGTTCTGGCCTTCACAGTCACAGGCTGTGCAGAGGGGCGGCAGCATGAGGTCTAAGTAAAACCCATCCCCCTCTGACCCTCTGTTTTCAAATCCATAAAATGTGCAATAAGACTAGATGATTTGTATATAGCCCCGTGCATCTCTGGAATTCTCTGTCTAAACACCAGCCACCTGCTTGGAATGGGCCCAGGATTGTGGTGTTTGCCTGGGTCAGGGGAGGATGAGAACTCCTGTCATGTGTCCTGGGAGACTCGGCAGGGTGGGGCGGGGAGGAGCAGAGCTGTCAGCCCCCTGCCTGAAGGGGGTCACTCCTGGGAAGCGGGTTCTTCTCCTAAAGGACAAAACTCACCCATGGGAGGCTGACTTCTCCCCTGTCATGACTGTGTAGCCGTGGAGCAGGCAGGCAGTGCCAGGTGAGGGGCTCTAGTCCTGGGGAACTGGGATTCCAAGCCAAGGATGCTGAGGCTGTCAGGGAGCCAGGGAGGGGAGGGGGTGTTGGGTTTGGATGGCTCAGTGGCTTTCTGGTGTGCTCAGCCCTGTGGGCTTTGTGATTGCTGCCATGCTTCAGGCCAAGCCACACTCCCCATCTCTGTGGGCAGTTCTGTGACCCTCCTTGATACGTCCAGTGGCCTACAGTAACTCCTTCTTTCCTCTAACCCCAGCCCTTTCAAACTGGGTTCTCCTGGTAATAGGACCAGGGAGCTAGAGCCCAGCCCAAGGTGTGAAATACACCTGCGTCCATCGTCACCCACCAAGGGTACCAACTCACCTCCTTGACCTAACACTCCCTCTTCCTGGAAGGGAAAGCCAAAAGCAGCTCTCTTTTTCTTTGAGTAGTACCCTTGCCCCCTGAAGGGCCACTCCAAAGTGAAATCAGTGAGTACTTTGTCATCATAAACCCTTGCTTGGGCCCAAGGACTGTGGAAGTCAGCTGGAAGAGCCCTGAGTCTGCTGGTCTGCTGTTTGACCTTGACTCATTCCCCATGTACTAGAGCTGGGAGGAAACTTGGAGACCAGTGCGTCAAATATTCCCATTGGTCTGCTGAAAATGGCATGGTGCCCACCATGTGTGCTTTATACATCTGAATGAAGCAATGGCCCTGCCAGTATGTGCACAGCCCTGCACGTGAGCTGGGATGTGACCCTCAGAGCATCCATGCAGTAAACATTTCACCCTGTGCAGGAGAGGGGCTCTGGCTACGGAAGGTTGTTCGGGACTCCAGCCTGCAGGAGAACCAGTGGGGTCAGTGTGGCACGGGGAGACCTGCTCTCTGATCCAGGGGTTACCCTCTTTGGGCCTCTGCCTCCTAATCTGAGAAATGGGAAGAACATGATTTGCCCTGTCAGCCCCACAGGCCAGGGACAAGTTTGAAGTGACATGCCCTTATGTGTGAAAAGGTTTTGGAAACTACACAGATGGGGGCTTGTTACCAGGGTAGAGGCCCTGGAAAGGGACTCCTTGCTATTTCTCTACTTCTTCGAGTTCTCCTGGGAAACCTTTACCCAATTTGTAAAACCACCAGCATAGAGGGTAAGGGAGAGGCCAGGAGGCTCTGATGGACAAAGAATTTCTGCTTTATCTTCATCAGCTGATTCAGTTTGCTCCTGGGATTTGGGTGGGGAGATGTGGCTGATGTCTGCATTTCCTTGCCACCCCCCTGGGAATCCTTCAAGGATTTAGAACATTCCTCAAGTGGGCTGTGTGCCCATTCCTTCTTTCCCTGAACTCCAGGCCCTGGCATGTGTCTGCTTTCAGCCATGTGTCCTGTCTGATGTCTGTCTTCTGTAGCTTTGCCCCTGTCGGGGCTGGAGTGACGCAGCCCCTGGCATCCCAACACGGTTCCCAGCTCACTCAAGGGAGCTGGACAGCCTGGGTTTCTTCTCCACAGTAAAATCAGCCCCACAGACCTCACTGCTACTGCTGCCGCCGTTAATGCTGTGCTCACAACCTTGTCCGAGATTTTAAGGACGTCAAACTGCTGTAGATGACTCAATAAATGTTTTACCATTTTTCCTGGTGGCTGTAACTTGGCAGAAGCAAAGGGAAGGGAGGATGGGAGGTGGAAGGGGAGAGGCTTCCCGCCAAAATCTGATCATCTCAGAGTAATCCGGTCTACGAGGCCCAGTGGCCTTTTAGATTCCAAGGGAAAGATATAAGAATGGGCCTGAATGAGCTTAAGATGGACTTGGAAAAGTAAAGAAGTCTTGGCCTCAAAAGGATGTGCAAGAATCACACAACTTAAATGGACTCCAGATAACTCGGGAGCCTTGGGTGCCTAGAAATGGGAGCAGCTCACCCACAGGCTTTGGTGTCCTATAACCTTCATGTTGTTTTCAGGGAGCACCCACCAGATATCCCCAAACCTTGCCTGTGGGGGGCATTTCCTCCCAGGTAGCCACAGGTGTATGCTTGGCTACTAAAGTCCCATCCCTGAATACTTCTGGATATTCTGAGCCATCAATCCCTGGCAGACCAGATAACCAATTCGAGGTACCCCTCAATTCCTTGAGGTTCTGTTGATTGTCACAACTCCAGTGTACATTTATGTATTAGTCATAATGGTTAGTTGCTAGCAACAGAAGATAATTTTGGTGATAAGTCAGAAGAGGAGTTTATGAAAAAGATGCTGGGCAGGTCATAGAACTCTTGTAAGGCTGGAAAAACCAGAAAAAGGTATCTGGAGCCATATTATGCCACAAAACTGAAGACAAGACTGCTGACGGTATTGCTGCTGCCAGCCACAATGACATCTCTTCCATGCCAGGACCCCGACCTCACCATCCCTGCCATCCCTGAAAGCAGGTGGCTTTGCTGCCATTCTCACCAACACATCAGACCAACCTGCAACCTCTTCCCCACGTTGCTCACTTCCAAATCAAAGTCTCATGTGATACCATTGGATTGGCCCTGTCTTAGCTATAAGGGAGACTGGAAATTGGACATTTCTGGATTCTACCTTGGGGAGGTCAGGTTCACAAGTCTGGAGAGTTTCTAAACATAGTAGTATTAGAAAAAATCCTGGGAATAATAAATGCCCACCACAACAGGCCCGTGGTCTGCAGCCATTGCAGAGCTGGCTCCCTCCAGTGCTAAGGTGGGCCACTCTGAAGAAGTCAAGTCCATGGAAAGATGAATCCTGACCTGGTAGGGTGTAAGCCTCTAACCAGACAGGCCATATCGGTCACTCATGGAAGGCACCCAGGTGTCCAGTGGGGGGCTCCCAAGCTTGGAGGCTGGTTGGCTCTGCTTCCTGAGGCTTCCCCTGCTTTGTCCTATCCGGGTCCACCTCTTCTTTCAATCCTAAAGGAGATCACCAACCTAGGTCATGGGACCCATTTAGCGGCTATCCTGAGCGGCTTCCAAAATGGGACCTATGCTCAAAGGCTGAACATTAATCTCCTGTGTGTCAGACTCTGCTGGCAGCTCCTGCAGAAGACTTCTCTAGTGCTTAGAAAAATACTACTCTTAACTGCTGTGACCATAATGAATCGAGGTTCCATGCGCTTCATTCTTAGAAAGAGGTCACATTCAAGAAGCAAAGGTCAGGAGCCAGAAGAAAGCTGAAAGCCTTGAATTTCATAGTAGGCTTGAATTTCTCGGCAATTGTGGAGATCATCAAACTACTTAGTCCATGTGAGCACTTATTAAACCCCATTTCCTCTGTCCACTCCCCAGTGTTGATGGGCTAAGCCCGCTGTTCTCCCAAGCCCCTTGAAAGAATGCCCCAAATGCTACCTATTCCTGATGGTGCTCTGTTCTGCTGCTGCTGTGATTACTTCCTCTTGGGAACTCAATGGTTCTTAAACTTTAGCCTGTATCAGAATCACCTGACGGGTTGTTTAAACACAGATTGTGGGACCCACCCCCAGAGTTTGTGATCCAGTAGTTCTGAGGTAAGGCTTGACAATTTGCATTTCTACAGTGTTCTCAGGTGTGGCTGTTGCTGCTGGTCTGGTGACAATGGTTTAAGAACCACTGCTCTAGAGGTGCTAACTGAGGACAGTCCCTGGGCACCACAGCCCCTGTTTGTGAACCCTGGGCCTGGGCAATAATTAACTTCCCAGGAGGCGGAGAACAATCATAGATTTCAGCAACATGAGCTTTAATTTACTTTTCCTCTCAGGCCAATGTCTGAGGAACAGGAGGCAAAAAGATCCCAGAGGAAATCAGCCTATAAATGTCCATTTAGTCTCAATCAAAGTATTAGACCTTCTCTGCATCAGTTGGGATTGAGCTCAGTGGGCTGTAATGAAAAATCCCAATAAAAAGTGGCTTAAAGAAGACAGTTTATTTCTCTCATATCAAGTCCAGGGGTAGACAATCCAGAACTGGTATTATGGCTTCGTGGGCTCTATAAGGACCCAAATGTCTTTCTGCTCCTCCATCCTCAGCAGGTGTGTTCCAGTCCCAAGGTCACTGTGAGGTCCAGCATGGCTCCTGGAGCTCTGGATGTTACTAGACTTAGGGGGAACTGGGAGGAGTCAAAAGATGTCTCCTTCTTTAGTCTTCCTCTTTTAAGAAGCCTTATATCTGCTTACATCTCATTGGCCAACATTTAGTCACATGGCCACACCTCCCTGCAAGGCAGGCAATGCAATGTGTGTTGATAACATTGGAAGGAGAGAGTGCATATTGACTGGCAAACAGTACTTTGTGTCATAATATCAACCCCCAAATCTTTGGGCAGTCCCACAGTAGCCACTGGGCTTGTGCAAAACAATAGGTTGAGTGGCTTCCCCAGTAAAATGTCCCATTTTATCATATTGGGAACAAAGTAGGGCCTGCAGTCTCCAACCTGGACCATAGGATGACTCTGGAGAGTCCCCTGATCAGAATTGGGGAAACTGTTTTCTCCCACCCATTAAACTTACCAGTGTCAAGGGGTGAGGGCATTTCTGCACCATTTCTGGTTTCTTCCATCCTTTGTGCTATCTCATGGCTGCATTTCCTGAGTGAATTCTGTGCCCTTGGTGGCTTCTACATTAATTAATCTCTTTTTAATCTGAATAATGCTCTGAGTAGCACTGTAGTTTTTTGGAGGGTGGGGCAGGGAAAGGAATGAGGTCTTGAAATTTCTGAATGTCAGTTACTCTCAGGTGAACTCAATTTAGATGCTTCTGAGCTTCCCAACTCTGTTAGGCTGTCCCTGTGTGGATGGCCCATTGCTATAGTTCTTCTGGTGTGAACCTAGAGTGGCCCCACCCCCACCATTCTGGATGCAAGACTATGAATTCTATGTGTGAAATTCAGCCACCAAGGGCTCTGCCATATGCTCATTCTAGGCCACAGAGGCCATCCTTAGCAGACAAAAGACTTGTACAAAACTACTATGAATATCTATTCCCACTCATACAGACTCTCAGATTTGGGAGCTTTAGTCAGCAGGTCTTCCAACTCACTAGGAAGGCCCTTTGTTCTGGTCCTCAGGGCTCCTCAAGACCACCCTGCTCAGTCACTGTCCTCTCTCTTCCCATTCCAGACAGCCCTCACCCCCAGCCTATTGCATTCTCTTCTCTGCCTCTGGTCTAGACTCAGGCATGGCTTGGGGGTCAGTGTTTTCCTGGAGCTCACACTCTTGGCATCCCTGTTTTGAATGTCCGCAGCACTTGGGAGTCATCTGTACTGTTCTCCTCAACCCTTTTCTCTTTAGACACTCTCTCCATGGGCAAAACCATTAACCATTCCTAAAGCATTAGCCATAAACCCACATCTTCATCTCCAGACACAATCTATTGGCTTATGCAGTAAGAACCATGGAGAGAGGCAAACGCACTGAGTCCAGCACCACAGACAGTTCCCAGACCCCGCACGTACTTGAGTGTCTGTGTGGCCTGTGTATCTGACATGAACAAGGGCAGATCTAGGTCTTATGGGACGTGAAACTGAGGTCACTTGGGGGAATCCTCTTTAACACAAAAATGCAAAATTTTAAATTCAAAATTAGGTATAAAAATGTTTTTTTAAAAGAATGAGAAAAGTTGACAACTATCATAAACATGACAAAATCCAGAAAAACAGCATGATATTAGTACTAATTACTCTCTGATACTTTTTGCCTACTTTTTTTTTGGTTTCATGCTCTTTGATCATCTTTTTATTGAGTGACAATTTTTATGTCTTTTTCTATATGTATAATTGAAATATAATTTAGTCCCATGGTTAATCAAAATGTGTGTTTTATTATTGAACATTTGGACTCAGCCCCAATGAGGACAGAATCCTCCAATGAAAATTTGACACATCTGGTGACTGGAAGACTTTTGTCCACAGACCAGCACCTGGCTGCAACATATACAACTTTGTTCCTCCAGCATTATGCACGCTGCCAAGTGCTGTAGGACGCTTCATCATTCTATGATATGATATGATATGATCTCTGGTCGCTTCTCTGCCTTTGTACATAATGCTGAGTGGACAATGGGTGTATTCCTGGACAGCTAGTAATAATACAATTATATAACAAAGCAACGACGTACTGCTCATATGTAACCCATTGAACCCAACTGAATGCATGTCTAACTTAACCTCCCCTTGCCCCAGAATGTTCATGGCAGTTTAATACTACCCAATATGTGGGAAGATATGATAGAGGAAATGTTAGGATGGAGAGAAACTTCACGCTTAACCAATTGGGGTGAAATGTCTTATTTTTTCCACATTTTCCAAAAATATAGACCTTGTGAACACATTTCTGAAGTCCAAGTAAGTGAAGGGCTTGGAACTAAGCACTCAATGTGACCCAGGTTTACCTGCTGGAAGCCCTTTCTCAGTTTTAAAGGACTTAAGCCTGAATGCAGAGAACCAGAAACTTCTGAGGTCCCTGTCTTCAATGAGGTCATGTCTCTGAGGCATTCAAGTCTCCCTCCAGATGGACAGCCATTACCCCTGCATTCAAAAATTTCCTACTGGGCACTAACTGTGTTGTAGGGGCCGTGAGGGCACACTCTGGCATCAGGAATGAACCGGAAACATTTTGCCCTCATAGTCAGGTAGAGAAAACTAAAAAGAAAATCACCCAGGCATAGTGTGTGATAATGTGATAATTAAGGTATTAAGAGATCCCAGGAGCAGGACAATAAATATTTATAATATTTTCCACCTCCACCTCCATTGTTCACAGCACCCACTGAGGGTCCCCTGACTGTATTTTATGAAAACTACTCCCTCATGATCAAACACAAGATTTGGGTGGAGTTGCCCACACTCCTAGCCTCAGGGGTGGGTCCAGGTTAACAAGCCAGGCCACATGGCCCTCGTCTTCTGGCTATAGAGACTGTTCAGGGACAGGCACGCAAGCATGTGAGAAGTCTGTTTCTAGGGCTTCTGGGAACGAGAGTTTGCTCTTTCCTGAGTCAGCACGTTGGAGATACTTGTCTCTTCCCCTGGAGAGTGTGGCATGAGAATGTGAGGCTTGCGGGTACCACAGTCATTTGCAATTAGGAGGAAAAACTGGAGCTGTTTGTAGAACATGGCAGGAATCTTGAAGACGAATCAGACAAGGGAGGCAGAGGGGAATAACAAAGAGAAACAGGGTCCTTGATGTCATTTGATCCACTGGATCAGGCCTCACCTGAAGGCTATTCTATGTATGAACTTTCCTAGGGGTTGATGAGTAGAAGAGTTGTTTGAATGGGCAAGATATAGAAAAGGTCCCAAATATTAATATGCTATCATGCTTGATTCAAATATTTTAATTTATTATTAAAGAAAATAAAACATTACAGATAGAATTTGAAGTTTCTATTGTGGTATTTTTCCATTTCATTCCCCTCTCTCTCCTTCCAGAGGCAGCCACTAACAGGAACTTGGTATGTATCCTTCCCACTTATTATGTCTTTATTTATACTAAATAACCACCAATGTTGTTTAGTGTGTGCGGCTGTGTGCTTTTAAAGTTACATCAATGGTATCATACTAGATATATCATTCTACATTTGTTTCTTAAGCAATTTTTTGTGTTACATATCTATCCATGTTGGTGTATATAGATCTAGATTATTTCTTTTTAACTGTTGTACAATTTACAACATAGGAACATGCCAGAGATATCCATTATCCTCCTAATGGACATGTAGGTAGTTTCCATTTTGAAGTTATTCCAAGTAATGTCTTATAAAGATATTATTTACACATGCAAGAGGTTTTCTGGACTTAGAAGTTGAAGACCTGGACAAAAAGGTGTGACATTTTCAACATTTCTCAGGGAGGGAGGAAGAGGAGGCAGATAGCACTTTATGTATTACTAAGTGATGTCTCACTATATTTCTATTAACGCTTATCTTTTTTTGCCTTAAATTCTATTTTGACTGATAGTAATATAGCTGCAACAGTTTTGTTTTGGTTAATATACAAAACATTCACTTGCAAATTTTCTATCTCTTCATGTTTTAGGTATATCTTTTATATGCAGCATATGGTTGAAAATTTTCTTTTAATCCAAACTGAAAGCCTGTCTTCAAATGAACATATTAGTCCATTTAAAGTTATTGTGACTGCTGACATTTTGAGCTCATCTCTTTCATCTTACTTTTTATATGTCATGACTTTTCTTTGTTTCATCCCCCCTGCCTTCTTATTTTGCCTTCCATTGTGTTGCGTTACCTTACTTCCCTTTCTTTTATTTTATTGATATGGAAATTATACATTCTATTGTTTTTTTAATTTTTAAAATTTTTTATAGAGATGGGATCTGGCTATGTTGTCCAGGCTGGTCCTGGACTCTTGCCTTGGCCTCCCAAAGTGCTGGGATTATAGGCATGAGCCACCATGCCTAACTATACATTCTATTCTTACTGTTTTAGAATTTACCTTTATAATTTTAACATCATACCTGATTTTATATTTTTCCTAAAGATGTTAAAATTGATCATCCCTCTTTCTTCCTCCTAAACAAGATACACACCTACCCATGTTTAGCTTTTCTTAAGACTCTCCTTTCCAGAATCTGTTGTTGTTGTCTATAATTTTAGACATACTTTATTTAAAATTCCAAATATTGTTATTTTTTTTTGCAGCCAGTGCTTCTTGAGCTATTTAAATATACTTCTTTCTCACAATATTTGATTCCTAATCTTTCTTTCTTGTTGAAATTAATTTTTTAAAGTAGTTCTATGTAGGAAAGAGCACTCTCAGACTTTATAGGATCATGTTCAGAAAGTGGATATATATTCTAGTTGGGAAGCCATTTTCTTTCAGCACCTTCACACTATTATTACTACTGAAATTTATTGTTTTTGAAGAAAAATAATATCAGACCTTTCCCCCTTCTCTGGCTGCTTTAAGATTTGGTCTTTTTATTGATGCTGTACAGTTTCATTCTGACCCTGCTTGGGACCTAGTATGCTTTTTGACAATTTGGGTGTTTAATTCTGCAAAATTCTCTACCGAGATATATTTGAATATTGCCTCTGCCTCATTTTCTATATTCTTATCTTCTAAAATGCCTATTAGACATATGTGGACCCTTTTGTGTATTTCCCCATGTCTCTTAATTGTCCTTCTTTTTCTTTTCTTTTGTATCCTTTCCCCGTCTTCCAATGCTGCATCTTGTGTTGTGTTCACAGCCCTATCCTCCAATGTACTCATTCTTTTATCAGCTTCGTCTAGTGTACTGTTCAACAATCTGAGTGCTTTATTTCAAAGACTGTATTTTTCATTTTACAAGTTTCTGTATGTCTTAATATTTTTTCAAATCCACCCACCTATTTTAAAAGCCATCCAATTCTTTTGTTGACAGAGCTGCAAAGGACAGGTGAGCAGAGGTTGGGGAGGGGACATCAGAGTTCTGTCATAGAAAAGTCAACTTTCAAAAGTCAGGGGTCGGTCAGGAAAAGGAAATCCATTCTTGATATTCCAAATGGAGGGATTTAATAGCTGGAAGCAGAGGCTTACAGAACATTGGAAAAGCTGAAGAAAACATTCCTGATACCCTCAGCTCTCAGCACCACAGTGAGTGGTCTGCAAGAGCTCACGGAGAATAGAATCTGAAATTCGGGGGACTCGAGAGGAGCCAGGGAGTGCGTCAGTCTGCAGCAGGAAAGCAGGTGGTTCCCAACAAGCAGCCTCTGGCTGTATTCAGCACAGCGGTCAACAGATAGCCGAAGCGGATTTTTCACAGGGACTCTCAGCTTCTCCTCAGGCACCTGTCCCCTCTGCCATCTGCCTGCAGAGCCTCTGCAGAACTGAAGTCCCTTCCCGTCTCCAGCCTGCAGGTCTCACACAGGGACCTGTCACTGGCATGCTCCAACCTCCGGCCTCACGGGGTAAGGGGCCCTGAGATGGCAGGCCAGGCTTCTCTGTGACGTTCAGGAGACCAATGAGGAAGTGACGATGGTCCCAGCTAACAGAAATCCAGGGTAAGGATGTAGGAGGGAAGCCAGGGGAGCATAGTGACAAGGAATCTCCAAAAGGGTTCCCAGAAGGAGGGATTGGTCATCTGGACTGAATGCTAATGGTTTATGAAGATTGGGACAGAAACCGGCAGCTGGCTGGGAAGAGGGTGGTGGCTCAGTCACAAGTGAACCCTCGTCCCAGGCTTGATAGGCTTGGTGTCGTAGGAACTGGGGTGTCGTAGGAACTGGGGTGGCTTTCCCCATGAGGCCCAGGACTCATTCTGGTCTCCTGAGGGGTTCCAGACCCAGATGTCACCTGATAATGGCAAGACAGGGAGCTTGTTGGCCATTGTGCAGTTCCCATTTATCTCAGCTGTTAGGGGCAGGCCCCAGCACCTTTAGGAAACATGGGGCCTCTCTAACCAAAGCCCAGGCCTCACCCGAGCCTGCTCCATGGCTCCAGAGCTGGGCACCAGGCTGCAGAAATGCCCAGGTGGGGAAGAGCTGGCAGCCGGCCTGGGGGTGGGGTTCAGTGGCTCTGTTGGGAGTCTTCTCTTGCCTCCAGGATCGATTGGGACAAGGCCCAAGGTTGGCAGAAATCATGGCGAGAGAGTTCTCCTGTGACAGCCCAGTCCATCCCTGCCTTCTGGGGAAAAGCATGGGCAGACTCCAAGCCTCACAGTCAGGCCCCAGAAACAATGACATGGAGATAGGAAGCCCCCTGCCTGGGAAGGGGCCCTGCCATTTTGTAGCCCTTATTTGCCCCCAAGAAAGAAAATTTTGCTGGGAAGGAGTCTGTCCACCGGAGGGACAGGGATGCAGAGGAAAGAATGAGTTGAGGACAGAATGAATGCTCTCTCTCAGCAAGTTTAAGGAAACACTGCCCCAAGTGCCCACTCAAGCAATCAACATATCAGACCCAGCCGCGGTCCTCAGAACGTCCCCATCCTCGGCTTTGACTGGGTCCCCCAGGACAAGCTGAGCCCCGTCCCTGATGGGAACCTCATGCTCAGTTCTGATGAGAGGTCTGCATGCTCTGTGAGGCTGTGTGAGACCCAGGCTGCATGGAGCCTCCTGGCGACACCAGGGCCTGAGGTTGGGCCAGGCTCACGAGGCAGCAAGCATGGAAGCAGAGAGTGCACAGAGCCTGCTGGGCTCTGCCTCCTCCTTGTTCATTCGCACCACAAGCAAAGAAGTACTTAAAGCAGGCCTGGACACAAGTGCAGTCACTTAACCCCAGGCTATGTCTGGGAATTAAGTGCTGATTCCTCCCACAGCCAAAATGTCCATCCCATCAGCAAGTTCCCAGAGTTTGATTTCTTTATCACAAAATTCAGTGCATGGGGCTGCACCACCCTCTGCTGGTCATTCGGTTGTGAACACGAGCAGCCCGAGCTCCCTTCTAGAAATCGCAGAAGCTCTTCCCAGCCCCGAATTTTCTGCCAGCCAGGCTTGTTTCCACACAATGACTCATAAACGAGATAATGAGGGGTAAGAGCAAGTTAAAATATTTACTATAATTAACATCGGGAGGAAAAGCTTATATCTTAAATGGCTTGTAGAAAGAACGTGACCTACAGAGGGTTTTGCAGTAGTTTAATCCTTTGTATTTCCTATTGATAAAGCATGTATTTACATCTGTTTTCTGATCATACAGAAAATTGATTTCTTGGGAGCACGTAAATATAAAAAACATGTTTTTGATGTCATCAAGAAAGTGAGTATGTGTCTAGGAATTTCCACACTTAATTGTGAATGCTAATAAACTCACCCATCCATTCATTCATTCCTCAGATTTTCATTGAGATATTTACTACGTCCTCCATCCAGTGCTTTAGAGGACACAAAAGTGAAAGAGATCAGCACCTTGATATCAAGAAGTTTTATTGTTTGCAGGGAAGTTATTAAATACTCTAACACACTGACTGCCACACTAGGAAAAAAACCATTTTTTTCTTGGGACCACAGTGTTTTATTACAAAAAAAGAATAAAAACTTTGAGAACTAAATGATCCTTTCTAATGATTTGATGAAAAATTTGTTATTTTTTATTGTTTTCTGTGCGCAAGCTATATGCAACTTGAAAAATAGTTTATGTGGCTCAAGGTAAAGAGACGTGTGAGTGACATATGCTTCATGAGGCCCTGGGCTCAAACCTAGCGTGAGTTAAATACAACTCACATGGAAATGTGCCTTAGCAGAAGCTGTTAGTGCCCAGGCCAGGCTCCTTCACTTTTCAGCAGCTGTAGGCTGGGCTGCTAATGGCTTCTGCCTGCTGCCCTCTCCAGACAACTGCTGACGGGTGCCTGGGGAAGGCGGGTCACACCACCCCCTCCCTCCACCCTTCCCATCAGTGTGGCCCATAGCCAGTGATTGACAGATGCAGGGGTAATGCTGCCAGACACCTTGCCTGTGGGCGGGGCAACCTCTGTGGTGCACACCAGCGCCCTCTGCTGGATCAGGGTGAGGCTGTCTCAGCTGAAACAGCATCTTCACCCAGCTCCTCTCTTCACCCCTCCATTCATGCCTCACTCCCTACCAAGCCTACCCTGTCCCCCCAGGGCACTCCCTCGGAAGTTGCCTGCTCCAGAATCTCCATGTCAGGCTCTGATGCTACAGAATGAAGACAAAAACATGTACCATCAATGAGGCCCAGAAAAGATGAAGTCCAGTTTCAGGATCAGGAAACACTTGCCTTGAAGGCCAGGTTAGATCTGCACATATAAGAGCCACTCATTCATTTCACAAACACATATTGACTGAGCGCTTTCAATAAACCCAGCACTCTTCCAGGCCTTGGTGACGCAGTAGCAGATATGCCAGTTGTGTTTTCACTGGCACTTATATTCTAGGGTGGAGGGACAGAAATAGGAAACAAATAATGGGCAATAAGATGAATTCAGTTAAGTTCTATAGTGAAAATAAAATATGGCAACCGGTTAACGCCACCAGCTCCTCTTGCCTACAATTCTGCCCTTGGAAAACCAAGTGATCCATTTATCCAGTTATAACTATTGGAATATTTCTCCTAATAGTTATAATTCTTTACCTCCAGTGGTTACGATTTCAGTCAGTGTCAGCTCCCATTGAGTTCCCACTGTGGATACTCCTTGTAAACCATGGAATGGACCACCAAACGTTCTTCAAATACTTCCACAGCCCGCATTTGGGATCCTGGACATTCTCTGGGCCTTCCAAATAACATTAAAATTTTAAAGCATTTCATTTAGGCTCCGGACTCAGAGCAGAGAGGCCATCCGAAGGCACCAGGGGTGCTGTAAATGAAATGGACAGGAAGTAAGTCCCTGCCCTTGCTGGCAGTGCATATCTATGGCCACCTGACAGATGCCACTGGGGAGTGGGCCTTTGTGGGGGTCCTGGGTCGACTCCTCCTGCCAGTTCCATTCTCCATGCCAGTGTCCTGGAACCACACTGTCCTTTGATCCAATATGCCTTCCTAAGACCTATGACCTGCAGCCTTAGGAGCAAAATGTCCTCTTTATGGTCTGTAAACTCTCAGAGGCAGGTATGTGTTTTATTCCTCTTCCTAGGCCCCACGGGCACAATGAAATGCCCTTACACAGGAGTTATCCAGTGAAGCTGGTGGAAATAAGTGGATTCCAGGGCCCTTTATAAAGCCCACTTGCACCACCCCCCCACCTTACTCCTTAGCATCTCCAGAAACCGGGCCAGCATCCTCCCTCCATGCCGCAAGCCTCTTGCCCTTTCCCTCTGCCCAGCCTGGTCTCCAGCTCAGAGGCTGGTGGTTGTAACTTAAAGAAACCCCCAGGCTTTTGGGATAGCCAGGCCTGTGCAGGAGCTCCAGTGCTTATGAAACGTGACCCAGCTCCCAGCTCTGGGAGACAGATTTGACCGTTTCCTCCTGTCTTCTTGCCAGTCAACTCGCAATGAAACTTTTCTCACTGTAAACACCTGGTGCTTTGGTGTTTGGATTTCCACTGTGCATGGGCAGATGGACCCAGGTGGATCCACTAAAACTCTCTTCTACATACTAGAAGACATTAAGAAGTAGATGCTTGTACCGATGTTAGAGGAGACTAGGAGACAGGGCTGAGAATGGATGCAGGGACTCGAAGATTGGGTGCAGGTGTTAAAGTGAACAACCCTCTAGAAGCTGTAATAACTAGAGGGGCTGATAGCTGCAGGCAAGCATTGGCTTCAGCTGGCTTATCAGCTATCTCTGCCACCTTACATGAAATTTGGCTAGTCATGATATCATTTACATTGTGGCTTTAACATGTCTCCACCCTTGAAATCACCATGGCAGTTCTGAGACAACCATGTGAAGTATAAAAATGGGAGGGAACCCGATTCCAGGAATTACTACCCAAATTCTTAGTAAAAGCCAACCCTGTAGCTTTGAATATTCCTCCCCTCAATTTGTAAGATTTCAAAAGACCAAAAACCACTTCCTCCCAATGCAGCTGCTCTTTTCAAGCCTGCCTGCTCTCTCTCTTGAGGGTGTACTCTTGCTTTTAATAAAAAAAAGCTGTTGCTGCTTTGCTTACGTGGTGCACCCTGGAATTCTTTTCCCAACCATCACGAAGAACCTGGAAAAACCTCCACTCAGAGGCCACAAATGCCTACACATCTTCTCACCTCAATACAGCAACTGCAAGGGCAGGCTCTTACTGACGTGCCAATGCCTTGGAGACCAATAGCGGCGCTGTTGTCACTGATGTGATTATCTAAAAATATGAACAAATCTCAGGAAAGGTTTTCTACAAGAGAGAGTCTAATCCTCCCTTGACTGACAATGCAGTTACATCCCTGGGAAAACGTAATGGATTTCAAAACTATGCCCCAAATACTTTGTGTTAAGTATAAATAAGAGCTGTATTCTTGGTCTAGGTTTAAATGTAAAGCCACACCTCGTCCAGGTTTTAGGTAAAAACCTACATGTTTTTGCCTACATGAAGGCCTGTTAGGATGTGGGAAAGTTGTGCAGGATGTGGGACAATTTCCCACAGTGTGGCCCTGCCCTGCATCTAGCAGGATGTCTACTGTCTCTGACCCCTGCCCAGTAAATGCCCGTCACACCTCAGCCCCAATTGTGATAGTCAAAAATGTCCCCAGAGTTGCTCTTAGAGGCTGGTTTTTCCTTCCTTGAAAAGCACTGAAGCCTTTTTGAAGAAGGGTGACACCCTATGCTTCTGTGTGGCTAATAGCACCCAAGCACAGAGTTGGGTTAAAAGTACCTTCCTGACTCTGTTAAGGCAATTTTTTAAAGCTGATCTATTAAGCTGAGTTTGTCTTATCAACACATGCTGATGGATTGTCCTATGGTCTGATCCTCCAGGACTCTATCTCTGATGGTGGACCTGGGGCCCATGACATAGGGTAGCACTGCGGCTACTTAGAGGGCTGGATACACAAAGATGTTCCCTGGGCCAGTGCCTTCAAATGCTATGGATATTTCCTGGGCATCCCTAATTTTCCTCACTTGGTTGTCAGAGCTCATCCCACAACCCCTTGCCCTACCTCCTATGATAGTCTCTGGGGTTCCCAACCCATCTCAGTGCCTTCATGGTATTCCCAGTTTTGGATCGCCCAGGCTTGACTCAGGGGCTGCTGGTACATGAGCTGGGCTGGTTCCACTGAGAACAGCTGTCCATGGGGGATGGGAGCACACTGCAGGCAGCACATATTCTTAGCTGCTTCTGGAAAGAATGGTGCTCCCAGATTCTTGTGGCCCTCTGTGCTCTCCTCCTCCCCAACCCATCATTCACCATACCTGGCTGACCTCAAGCTTGGCCCTGGAGGGGTTTCCCTCATCCCTTGCTCCCCATGGCTTCATCTGAGAGCAGGATTCAGAGGGATTCTCTTCCACCAGCAGCAACTCTGCTCTACTTTCTAATTTCAGAAATCATGTCGCATTGTGGTCCTTGAATTGGCATCCTGCCCTTATAGTTTATGTCTCTTAGCATATTCTAGGTCTCAGCTAGGTGGTGGCTACTTTCGTGACCTCTGCCTCTGAAGGTTACACAGGAGAAGGGGGAGGGTAGAAGCCATCTGTTCCTTGCCCCTAGACCTCATTTCTGGGCCTAGCACTCCATGATGGCAACAGGCATTATCTCTGGTAGACAGTGGAGAGGGGGTGGGGGTGAGAGAAAATCTCATTTCCCCCATTTCTTTGATTTCTCTCTGGCTCCAATCTTATTTCCTATCATGTTTTCACCTTCTGCCTTTGTTCATACAAGCTTTAGCTTGAATTGAATTTCTGCAATTCACTTCTACAATTCTACAAGATGTTCAGTTCTCTGATTCTTGAATTCTAGACCTTCTTAACAAGGTTGAATCCTGTTTCCATTCTCATCTCAGGTAGGCCTGCTTGAATCAAGTTATATTGACTTCATCAAAAAGTTTGCTAGAGTAAAAAGAAATAGGAGAGGCTAGGCTACAGTGTTTAGTGATATACACTGTCATAATAAAACTGTGAAGAAATTAAGAAAGTGATTATAATAAAAGTCAGGATTGTGGTTAATTTTAGGGGCAGAAACAGGAATGTGATTGGGCTGCCACATGAAGAGGATTCCGAAGTGGCCTAGGAAAGTTCTATTTCTTGACTTGTGTGCTGGCTACAAGGGTATTTACCTTATAATAATTCATTAAAGATATACATTTTTTGTATAGTTCATATATATAAATTAGTTTTACAGTAAAAAGTTAAATGATTCAAACAAAAAGCAGAGATTGTTGGACTGTTCTAAAAAATATGATCCAACTTTAGATTCTAAGAAACAAGTAAGTTGAAAGTAAAATAATGAAAAAAAGGTATATCATGCAAACAGTAATCACAAGAAAGATGAAGTGGCTATACTTCCTAATATCAGACAAAATAGAAAGAGGGACATTTTATACTAATAAAAGGGTCTGTGCATCAGGAGGATATAAAAATTATAAACATAGACGAACCTAATACCAAAACACCAAAATACATGAATCAAAACTGACAGAAATGCAAGGAGAAATAGAAAATTCAATGATAATAGTTAGATATTTCAATACCCCACTTTCAATTATAAATAGAGCAACTAGATAGAAGATCAGTAAAAAAATAGAAGACTTGAATAAACTATAAACCGACTAGACCTAACAACATCTATAGAACATGCCACCTAAGAACAGAATATACACTATTCTCAAGCGCACATGAAACATTCCCCAGGACAGATCATATGCTAAGCCACAAAATAAATCTCAATAGTCAAAAAGGGTTGAAATAATACAAAGTGTGCTGTTCAGCCACAATGGAATAAAATTAGCAGAATGGCAAATCAATAGCCGAATGGCACAATAGCATAATGGAAAATCAATAGCAGGCAAAAAATTGGGAGACTCACAGATACGTGGCAATACTCCTAAATAACCAATGGGTCAAAGAAGAAATCAAAAGAGAAGTCAGAAACTATTTTGAGAGGAATGAAAATAAAGACCAACATACCAAAACTCATAAGACACAGGTAAAACAAAGTTTAGAGGAGAATTTATAGCTGTAAATGCCTATACTAAGAAAGAAGAAAGATTAAAAACTTGTACATGAATGTTTCAAGCAGCATTATTCATGATAGTCAAAGAGTGGAAACAACCCAAATGCTAACAACTGACAGATAGATAAACAAATGCTGTATATCCATATAATAGAATATTATTTGGCCAGCAAAAGGAATGAAATAATGATACATGCAAAAGCACGGAAAAACACTATGCTAAGAAACCATATATTACATGATTCCATTCATATAACATGTCAAGAACAGAGAAATCTATAGAGACAGAGAGTAGAATGGTGGTTACTTAGGGCTGAGGGAAGGAGGGGAGAGGGTGGATAAAGGGATGATAGCTAAAGGGTGGGGGGTTTCTTTCTGAGGTGACGAAAATGTTCTAAAATTTGACAGTGGCAATAGTTGCAAATATCTGTGAATATACTAAAAAGGATTGAATAATACACTTTAAATGGGTGAATTGGTTGGCATGTGGATTATGTATCAATAAGGTTGTTTTTTAAAAAGTTAAAAAATATCGAGAAACATTGCTTTAAGTAGCTTTGAATACATATGAGCCAGACATATTTGAGAGGATCTGTTCATTCAGGTTGAACCAATGATAATAACATTAAACATCAAAAGGTTAGTTTTTCTTATCTTTATCAAACTTAAACTATATTTTATACAAATACTATCATAGAATAAACTCTATCTTTTTTGTTTAATTTGTCTTAAGTATTTTTTATATTTGAATTTGGATTTAATAAATTGCTATTTTAAAAGTCTGTATACAATTTTAAGGAGTGAATATGCTAAGCTTTATGTAATAATTCTCCTTACTCCCTGTAGCAAACTGTCAAACCATTTTCCAAAGTGGTTGTACCATTTTGCATATTCACCTGAAATATATGAGAGTTCCCATTACTCTACATCCTCATCAGTGCTCTGTATTGTCAGTACTTTTAAAGCTATTCTAATAGGTGGGTAGTGATATCTCATTGAGTTTTAATCTGAATTTTCATAAATATGCTGATGAATGTCTTTTCATATGTTTGTATGCTATTCATATCTTTTCTTTGGTTAAATGTCTGTTCACATCTTTTGCCCATTTTTCTAAAACTGGGGTTATTTGATTTCCTATTGAATAGTGAGTTTTTTAAAAAATATATTCTTCACAGCAAGTTCTTTATCAAATCAAATATGTGATTTACAAATATTTCCCCCAGTTTGTGGCTCGTCTTCATTTTCTTAATAGTATGTTTAGAAAAACTGACATTTTTAATTTTTGTGAAGTCCAATTTATTAATTTTTTTGCTAATTTTGTTTTCAGAGACTATTTTTGTGCAGTAGGAAATAGGGAGATATTGAAGAATTTTGAGCAGAAGAGCAACGTACCAAAAGAGACATCAAACAAAAATTGGTCCAATTGTAGACAACAATACAAATTGATGTAGAAATAAATCTAGAGTAAAAAATATCAGCTGTTACAATGAATTAGATGTGAAATAAATGAGGATTTAGGTAAGTATGGTAACAATTGAAATTACAGCTTATTAAAATTTTCTCTCTCTGCTGAACTAAAATGTACTAATGATTGAACAGACTTTTAGGGTTAGATGACTCCAAAGGAAAATCAGGAGGCCTCTGACTGGCAATATAAGGCCCAATCTCCCTAATCCCATCTGGCCTGTCCCTCAAATGTGCTGCTTTTTCTTGCATCATAGTTTCCCATTCAATTAGGAAGTATAAGTTTCCTAGAAGGCAATTTAGCCATAATGCTTATAATTGTTACCTGCTGATATATCAAAAACCATCCCAAAACTTAGGGTCTTAAAATAACCATTATTTACTTAGGTTCAGATTCTGAAGACTGACCATTTGGGCTGGGATCAGCGGGGTGGTTCTTCTGGTTTCTTCTGGGTCCTCTCATGCAGCTATGGATGGCTTTGCTGATCTTGGTTGAGCTCTCTCAGATGTCTGGGTGCCTTGACTGGGATGGCTTGTCTCCACTCCATGTCTTCTTGCATGCTCTAACAGACTGGTCTGGGGTTGCTTGCTCAGTAAGTAGCAGGGTTCCAAGAAAGCTGAAACATGCAAGGCCTCTTGAGGCCGAGACTCAGAATTGGCAAATGTCTTCCCCGGTATTTTATTGGGCAAAATAAGATAAAGGCAGCCCAGATTTCAGGAGAGCATAAACAGATAAGAATAATTGTGGGCATTTTTGCAAACAATCTATTTCAATGCCTATCTTCTCACTTGAGATATGGTCATTTTTTGTGACATGCCTTAGAAAGAAAAGCATCCTAGAGATCCCTCTTCTGGGAGTTGATGATGAAGGAATTATTTCTAAGACAAACTGTCATTAAATTCATTGCTGCAAGATCTGGGGGGGCCTTAAAAATGAACCACAATTTGGATGTAAAGTGGAAATCCCAACTCTTGTTATTTGCTTCCCATGAGGATAAGAAACAGCGGTGTTATCAAGTGCTGTACTTTACTACAAATATTAACCAACAACAGTTGACCCTCTCTGGGATTTTCCATTTAGTTATTTCTTGGAAGCTGTTCCCCTAATTTTCAACAGTGCTGTTATCTATGAGATTATCTTTCTTTTAGCTGTGCTGGGTTTTCAGGCGCATTAATATAGCTTAATATCTCTTCCCGTTGCTTCTCTAATTAAAAGCTTGTTGGATTTCCAAAGAAAAAAATAATATATCCAAGTACTGGTAATAAAGACTGCTAATAATCAGGAGAAAACCACAGCAAGGAGCAACATCAACCAGACATTAGGGATCTTCTGATCAGGCAAAGAAAAAGGTGCAGGGGTCTGGGGAACATTGCCGGGCCGCTGCGGAGGGAGGACCGCCAGTGGCTACAGTTCATGTGTCCTGCTCCCAGCTGGATGCATGCATCCTGGGTCCCAGAAGAAGGGCTCACGTTTGTCTTTCCAGTTACTGCCCCTGTCCTTTCCTGCGTCCCCAAGTCCCCCTATTCCGCTTCTCCAGGCTGCCTTTTGCCCCCTTCGGTCCTCGCAGCAGGAACCGGGCCACCAGTTATGAGAACCCGCCACGAGATGGCACCAGCGGTTCGGATTACGGCGCTTTACCTGCTCCGTAGGCCCGGGGCGAGGGACCACGGGGCCTGAAGACGCCTCTCCTCTCTGCCGCCGTTCTCTCTCCCACTTCTCCATCTTCTCACCCCATCCCCGCCCCACTTAAAATTAGATCCCTTCCAGCAGCGCTTTCTGCGTGATTTTGAAGGTGGAGGAAACGTGTGTGTGTGGTTTGGGGCGGTGGGGTGGGGATAGAAGAGGGCGATTGTGGGCTGGGCGAGAACTTTGGGTGGCCCCTCGAGGGCTCGGATTTAGCGCCAGGAGGGCACAGCAGCTGCCTGCTCTGCTCACACCCCCAGCCCCCGCCTCTCGCGAGCATCGCCGCCGGGCCGTTGTGCAGGCAAACGAAACCATCACTGCAGAAACGGACTCCTGTCTGGCCATCCTCTCCCACCCAATCCACTCTTTTTATGGTTCCATTTTCGTCTGTGACACCCTGTAGCCGGATCATTTCCCGAAACTAAAACCCAGCCTGCTTTCTCTCGCCCCTTGTCCAGCCTGTGACCGTGATGTCACCCCACGCCGTGTCTGCGGTGAGCTCTCCTTTCCTCTCCTTGCGTGCTGGATGGTGCTGCCATTTGCTGGGTCACCTGTTTGTTTGATTACACAAGCCCTGGTATTGACACTGGGGACACAGCAGTGACATCCAAGTGAACTTTTAAGAATGAGTTGAAGTTAGCCAGGCAAGTGGGAGTAAAAGTATTCCTGATAGAGCAGCGGTTCTCAACTAGGGGTGATTTTGCCCCACAGGGGACATTTGGGAATGTCCGCAGACATTTCTGGTTGTTACAACCTGGAGAGGGAGGACAGTTTGCTGCTGGCATCTGATGGGTAGAGGCCAAGGATGCTGCTAAACATCCCAGGATGCCCAGGATGCCCCCTCCAACAAATAATTATTTAGCCCCCAAATATTAATAGTGCTGAGCTTGAGGAGCCGGTGATAGAGAAGGCAGCAGAGAGAACAGGGTTTTTTGAGGAGCTGCTTGGAAGAGTTTTATTGAAATGGGAAGGTGTCATGGGAGATGTGAGTAGAGACCTGAGCGGGCCGGGTTGCACTAAGGAGTTTGGGCTCCCTCCTAAGGGCCATTGAGAGCAATTCGTGGGACCTATGGAGCCTTATAAATATTTGGTGACAGAAGAGGCACCACTTACCTCACTGGTTTGAACTAGGTCTTCTTTTCCAGACCTCTGTAGAAAAAAATACTACTATGCTATGATCCTTCTGGAGTAAACTAGAGGTATAATATTCATTCATTTCATAAATAAATAAAATAATTGAACTTATACGCCAGAGCACTGTTCTAAGATTTTCATAAAGATTTTTACCTTTCATCTCCCCAAAAGCCATATGTAATAGGATTCTTTTTGGTTTTGTTTTTAAATCCTTAGAGCCCAAGTTCTTAACCATAAACCTACTGTTATTATGCTATTTTGCCATATTTCCAAAGAGTAATGGAAAGTAATAATCACTCACCTTTTATATATGTTCAGTAGCCTTGAAAATAGAACTAGATTTAATGCAGTTTCTTAGAAAACTTTGTATATTTATTTTCAAACAGTATAATCCAATAATATTTTGAAAGAATTTGAAAAAAACATATACTCCAAATACTTATGATCATAAAAAATAATAAAAAAATAAATTAAGCATTAAATTAAAAAGTTAGGAAAAAACACAATAAACCTAAGAAAAGCAGAAAAACATAATAAAGCAGACATTTATAAACTAGAAAATGGAAGAATTTTTATAGAAACTCTAACTAAATGCATGAGTTTGTCATTTGAAAAATTAGAGAAATATATAAACTAGTAGGTAATCTAATTTTTAAAAAGAAAAACATAAAATCACATATTAGAAACGATAATGTAGGGCTATTTGTAAAATCAGAGGAAGTTAAAAGAACCAACCCATAATTTTTTCTCAATACTATGCAAATACATTTGGGCACCTATATGAAATCAGTTGATGCTATAGGAAAATATGAAGTAACAAAACTGATCCTAAAAGAATAAAAAGATACATAGACCAAATACAATAAAAGAAATAGAGAAATTTGCCAAAGAGCTACTGCCAGGCTCCATAAAAGGCCCCAGGCCTAGATTATTTCATGAAAATATTTTACCATATGTTTGATGAACATGAAACTCCAATGCTGTTTAAACTTCTAAAGAATAAAATGAAAAAAAGGGAACTATTCCACATTTGTTTTATGATGTGAAAAATGGGTTAATGTCAAGCCTGTCAAAGATAAAATAAAAAATTATATAGACCAATCTTTATTTTGATTATTGACGTAAAAAAATGTGAAAAAATTCAGTAGCAGATTAATGCAAATAATGTTCCATGACTAAAGTGTTTATTCTAATACAATAGAATTCTATAATTATTCTAATAATGTTGAATATAGTGGTGACAGTGGGCACCCTGTCTTGTTCCTGTTCTTAGTGGGAATGCTTCCAACTTTTCTCCATTCAATATGATGTTGCCTGTGGGTTTGTCATATATGACTTCTATAATCTTGAGATATGTTCCTTCTATGCCTAGTTTTTTGAGGGTTTTTTAATCATGAAACAGTGGTAAATTTTGTCACATGCTTTTTCCACATCTATTGAGATGATCATATGGTCTTTGTTTTTGCTTCTGTTTATGTGGTGAATGATATTTATGGATTTACGTATGTTGAACCATCCTTGTATCCCTGGGATGAAGCCCACTTGGTCATGGCAAATTATTTTTTTGATGTGCTATTGAATTTGGTTTGCTAGTATTTTATTGAGTGTTTTTGCATCTATATTCATAAGGGATATTGGTTTGTAGGTCTTTTGTGGTGTCCTTTCCTGGCTTTGGTATTAAGGTGATACTGGCTTCATAGAATGAGTTGGGGAGGATTCCCTCCTTCTTGATGTTATGGAATAATTTCTGAAGTATGAGTACCAGCTCTTCTTTGTAGGTCTGGTAAAATGTGGCTGTGAATCTATGTGGTGGTCCAGGGCTTTTTTTGTTGCTGTTGGAAGATTTTTTTATTACTGCTTCAATCTCATTGCTCATTATTGGTCTGTTCAGGAGTTTTATTTCTTCCTGATTGAGTCTTAGGAGATTGTGTGTTTCCAGGAATTTGTCCATTTCCTCTACATTTTTCAGTTTATATGCATAGAGATTTTCATAGTATTCACAGATGGTATTTTGTATTTCTGTGGTATCAGTTATAATATCTCCTTTTTCATCTCTGATTGAGCTTATTTGCATCCTTTCTCTTCTATTTTTGGTTAATTTAGCAAGGGGTCTATCAATTTTGTTTATCTTATTGAAGAAACAGATTTTTATTTGATTGATCCTTTGTTTTGTTTTCCATTTCATTTAGTTCTGCTCTGATCTTAATAATTTCTTTTCTTCTGCTGGCTTTGGGCTTGGTTTGCTCTTTCTTTTCTAGTTCCTTGAGATGTGTCATTAGATTGTTAATTTGTGATCTATCCATCTTTTTGATGTAGGCATTTCAGGCTATGAATTTTCCCCATAAGACTGCTTTTGCTGAATCCCGTAGATTTTGATAGCTTGTGCCCCCTTTGTCATTCAGTTCAAGGAATCTTTTGTGTTCCATCTTAATTTCATTATTGACCCAATAATTGTTCAGCAGCAGGTTGTTTAATTTTCATGACTTTGTGTAGAATTGTGTGTTGCTCTTGGAGTTGATTTCTAGTTTTATTCCACTGTGGTCTAAGAAAATACATAGTGTGATTTCTATTTTTTTTGAATTTTTTGATACATGTTTTGTGGCCTAAAATATGATCAGACTTGGAGAATATTCCATGTTCTGATGAGAAGAATGTATATTCAGTAGTTTTTGGATAAAATGTTCTGTAAATGTCTGTTAGGCCCAGTTGTTCTAAAGTTCCATTTGAGTACTGTGTTTATTTATTTTCTGCTTGGATGATCTGTCCAGTTCTGTCAGAGGGGTATTGAAGTCTCCAGAAATTACAATGCTGCTATTTGTCTCTTTGCTTAGATCTAGTAAGGTTTGCTTTGCAAATCTGGGTGCTCCTGTGTTAGATGCATAAATATTTAGGATTGTTATGTCTTCTTGTTGAATTGCTGCCCTTTGCCATTATATAATGACCATCTTTGCCTTTCTTTACTATTGTGGATATAAAGTCAATTTTATCTGACATGAGAATGGCTACACCTGCTCTATTTTGGTTTCCATTTGCGTTCAATATTTTTTTCCATCCTTTCATGCTGAGTCTGTGTGCATCCTTGTGGTTTAGATGTGTCTCCTGGAGACAGAAGATAGTTGGGTTGTATTTTTCATCCATTCATCCAGGCTATGTCTTTTGAGTAGCACATTCAAATCATTAACATTAAGAGATAGAATTGATATGTAGGATGCTATTATGTTCATCATGTTGGGTAGTACATTTTTGCTTTGTTTCCCTTCTTGTGCTATTGTTTTATAAGAGTTGTGAGCTTTAGCTTTATTTGGTGCTTTTATCTGGTGAGTATCTATTGTGCTGATTTGTGTATAATGAAGTTCTAAGTATTTCCTGCAGGGCAGGTCTGGTCATGACAAACTCCCCTGGTATTTGCTTGTCTGGAAAAGGCTTAATTTCTCCATCAATTGTGAAACTTAGTTTTGCAGGATACAAAATTCTAGGCTGAGAGTTGTTCTGTTTAAGAAGATTGAAGATGGGGCCCCACTCCTTTCTTGCTTGTAGGGTTTTCACTGAGAATTCTGCTTGTAGAATTTTCTCCTTCATTTTAACTTTGGCCAGGTTGATTACTATGTGTCTTGGAGATGTCCTATTTGCTATGAATCTTCCTGGAGTTTGATGACCATCTTGTATCTGGATGTCTGTATCTTTGGCAATACTGGGGAATTTTTCCTCAATAATTCCCTCAAATAGAATTTCCATGCTCTTAGCTCTTATTTCTTCTCCCTCAGGGATACCTATAATTTGTATGTTAGTTCGCTTCACGTAGTCCCATATCTCTCTGAGTGATTGTTCCACATTTTTTGTTTTCCTCTCTACCTCTTTAAATGACTGGGTTAGCTCAAGAGCCTTGTCTTTAAGCTCTGAGATTCTCCTCTTTGGTTTAGTATATTGCTAATGCTTTCTGCTGTGTTCTGAAATTTCCTAAATGACTCTTTAATTTCTTTGAGTTCTATTATATTCTTCCTTACGTTGTCTGGTTCTTAGTTATTTTTTTCATTAATCTACTGAAATATTTTTTGGCCTCTTTTTGTTGGTTTTCAAATTTCTCTTAAATTGCATTCATCTTATTTGCCATCCATATTCTGAACTCCATTTCTGTCACTGCAACAATTTCCTTGTAATTTGGGTTTGCTACTGTGGCTCCATTGTGATCCCTTAGGGGCATTGATCTTTTTTGATTTTTCATGTTGACAGGGTTCTTTTGCTGGTTTCTTCTAATCTGAAACCTCTTTTCTTGACTCAGGGCTAATAGGTTTGCAGGGCATCTGTTCTTTGCTGGGAACTCACCTGCTTAATTAGAAGAAGGGGAGGTCCCTAAATGGTGCTTTTTTAACCTACTCTGGAATGTTGATGTGGCAGGGGAAGGGTGTGTGCACTAGAAGCCTGTAATGCAGCTGTTCTGATTTGATCTGTTCACCTGTGATTGCCTCTGTTCAAGCCTGTGCTGGATGCAGTTTGTGGTGGTTGTTGGGCTGTTCACCAGATAGTTGTTGGATGTTCTAGTCAGGAGCTGAACATGACCCTCTTCACTGAAGCTGGTGTTGTGGGGATTGCTCTGTCCAGGGTCTCCCCACAGAGGTGACAGTGGCCGCTAGGTTAGGCTATCCAGGCAGTGGTCACGAGTTCCCAGGATGTGGGTGTTTGCTCAAACCAGGTCCCAGGGTACTGGCAGCTTGAGACTGGATGATCCCTGGCAGGGCATTGCACTTTGGAGCAGTTCCTGTAGCAGTGGTGGAGGATCCAGGGTGGGGTTTTGGGGCCCAGGTGTGGTGCTGGAATCTCGGGGTGGTGTTCCAGGCCTAGAATAAGCTCTGGAGACACAGAAGTGGAGGGTTGGGCTCTGGTGTGTGAGCCTCTGAGCCAAGACTGGGAGGAGCCGGAAGCAGGGCTTCTGAGAAGGGCCTCAGAGCCAGGAGCAGGACGATGTGGGTAACAGGGTTGATCCAACCTGGAGAGCAGGGTCAGGGCTGAGCAGGCACCAGGCAGTTGGGACCTGGAGAGTGGAGTCAGGGCCAAGCAGATGGCACGCTGTTCCACAGGCTTGGGGACTGGATGCCAAGTCAAGTGGATGGAAGTCGGTTCCAGTATCCAGGGACTACAGCATTCTCCCCACACACCCCAGGACCCACTGGAGCAGTTGCCCAAAGTCTCCCAGGTCAGAGTCTGTATGCTCAGATCCTGTTGTACTGTTGGGGAGGGGCACTTGGCTTCCAGTCACCAGGTACAGCTTAGAGGAGCCTCCCACTTGTCCCCTCCCTTCCCAGCCCAGTGGAGAAATATGAAGGCCACAACCACAAAGCTGAGTCCCGTGCTGATCTGGCACCATGCACCCACGAGTTCAAGATGGCTTTAGCTGCTGTCCAAACCCCACCACACCTTTTGTCTGGTGCAATGACTCTGTGTAGACTCCATGCAGGTCACCAATCAGTGGCAGCAGAGAGAGCCCTCTCACAACTTGGCCACAGTGCCTGCAGGGTGAGCATGGTGCCCCAGTGCTCTATCCTGCTAATCTTCCCCTCACATGCTTTGATATTATCAAATGTATTGCCCCATCATCTTTTTTTTATTTTACCCACATGGAGAGTCCCATGCTGCTTCTCTGTGGTTTTACAATGTTCTTTCAGAGAATAGCTATCTGTAAATAGGCACCTGCTTCCTATGTACTCTTCTTTCCTTGGGAGCTGTGGGTTAATGGCCTGCTTGTAATCTGTCGTTTTTCCCCCTCCTGATGTCTCCTTCTGATAGTGGCTTCAGCATACATTAATTCTTCAGTGGCAGCAGCCAGACCCGGGGCTATTTGCACTGGTGGCCACAGGGGAAACTTTCCTCAGGCAGAGAGGCATGCTTGCAAATTGCTTGGTGCTGACTTCCTTCCCTGGAGCAGCAGCATGTCCATGGTTCAGTGGTGCAAACTGGTGGCGGTGGTGCTTGCTTGGGGCTGGGGCTGGGGCTGGAGGCACGGGTGGCTTCACTCTATTTGTGTTTTTAAAAATATTTCTCAGTAATGTTTTATAGTTTTCTGTGAAGAGATAACATATTTTAATAGATTTATTTCTGATATTCAACCTTTTGATATTTTGCAAATGATATCATATTTAAAAATTTATTTTCTAATTGCTGCTTCTCTAAAGAAATATAATTAATTTTTGCATAAAAACATTGTTAATTGATTTATTAAACATTATAAGTTATAAGTTTATTGATTTTCTACACACAATCATGTCATCTGCAAATATCAACTTATTAAAATGAAAGTTTATAGTATATATAGTACTAATGGGAATTAGTACTTTTACTACTTCTTTGTTAATGCAAGGACCCTAGAGTTGTTTTCATGGATTTTAATTTTACATACCTATTAATTACTATACACAATCACTATTTTGATATATTCAGTATTTACTTAGGTTCACTCTCATATTTACCTTTCTTTTGCTCTTTCATTATTTCCATGATTAATCTGAGATCATTTTCCTTACCTTAGTTATTCCATTTATTGCAGATCTGCTGCTGATGGATTCTCTCAGTTTTTCATAGCCTGAAATATCTTTTTTTTAATTTCTAAATAATATTTTTGCTGGGAAAGCTAACTTAGTAGCTATTTTCTTTCAGTACTTTGAAGATATTATTCCATTGTCTTCTAGATTCCATTATTTCCATTGGGAAATAAGCTGTAATTCTTATTTTGCTTCTTTGAAGACAACATCTCCTTTTTCTTCTGGGTACTTTCAACACATTTCTTCTGTTTATATTTTTTTCAGCAGACTTCTTTTTTGCCATGTATTATTTTATGTTTCACTTTTGATATTTTTCTGACTTTTTACCAGTTTACTATTAATAATAATCTCTCTTTCTCTCTCCCTGTTTCTATACACACACATATTATATATTTATAATATATGTATGTATATAATACATATATATTTATATAAAATTGTTGTCCAAGAGAGAATGCAGGAAAACAATGGGACTGAAGCAATACTTGAAGTGATACCAGAAGAAATTCTCTAAAACTAACAAAAGACATCAAGCCACAGATTTAAGAAAGACCATGAACCCCAAGAATAAAAATATAAGAAAACCCAAATCTAGGTATCTATATCTATATCTATACACACACACACACACACACACACACACACACACACATTCCCATGGTTTGCTGTTAGACACATCTGTTGAGTTTTTAATATCATTTTCATATGTTAAATTTTATTTTTTCTATTATACCATTTACAGTTCTCTAATTAAATCTATCATGTTTTCATCTAATTTATGGAACCATAATAATAATTTATTATATTTTGTAGACCATTTATGGTAAAACCAATATTGAATCACGTGTGTGTCTGTGTTTGTTATCTGTTTTTTTCCCTCCTTGTCTAAATTGTCTAGTTTTATATCCTGATGTAGCAATAATTGTTGACTAAATCTTATTTTAAACATAGAAATATTGTAGAGATGCTCTGGATAGTTTTATTTATGCCCATCAAGGGCTCATTTTGCTTCTGGTAGGCAGTTAGCATAGAATACAATAATTTTAGTCCCAGCATCTAATAAGATATTGAGTTAATTTGAAGCTGGGCTTCAGTCTTTGTAGGGGATGGTCTATTTCTGGTTTACTCCTAGTTCTACAGCATAGGTTCCTTAGGGGCCTCAGCTGAAATCCTGAGGTATTTACCAGGACTCCTCCTCCAATTATTTTCTTCAAGTCTTGTAAGAATGTAGGAAATCCTTGCTCAGGCTCTCTGTCTCCTAGCCACCACTTGTGAATCATCAAACTCCTTTCTCACTTCTTCATAAATTCCTTCTCTTTGGGAACTTGGTTCAAGATTTCACTGCATTTTTAGCTCTCAAGTATTTTCAAATACATATTTTAAAAACACATTACCAAGCATTTCTAATTGCTTTCTGTGGGAGGGTTGATTTGAAACCAGCCATTCTGTCATTACCAGAAGCATAAATCTCTGATTACTAATCTTTGAAGTATATACAGATTTCCTGGACCAGCTGTTTATAAGAGTCTTGTTGTATTGGTTCATTTTGTGTTGCTGTAAAAGAAATACCCAAGGCTGGATAATTTATCAAGAAAAGAGGTTTATTTAGCTCAGGTTTCTGCAGGCTGGATGAGAAGCATCACACCAGCATTTGCCTCTGGTGAGAGCTTCAGGGAGCTTCCAATCAAGGGAAGCAGGTGTGTCAAATGATGAGAAAGGGAGCAAGAGAGGGAGGAGATGATGCCAGGCTCTTTTAAACAACGAGCTCTTGCATGAGAACAAAATAAACTGAGAACTCACTCATTATTGTGGGCAGGGCACCAAGCTATTCATGAGGGATCTGCCCCCTCATGGCCCAAACACCTCCCACCAGACCCCACATTCAACACTGGGGATCAAATTTCAACATGATATTTGGAGGGGCCAAAGAGCCAAGCCATATCACTTATATAGAAGAATACTCAGGGCTCTGTGTCAAATTAGGTGAAATTTTATCACCCAGGGTTTGATGCATAAGTTCATCTAACTTTATTTCTTGTCTATAAACTGGATAGACATCTGTGGGATTTTTCTTTTTGCCCACTGCTACAGAGAAAGTGTTGATAGTTCCTGTGTTTATATTTCTCATGCTTATTTTTACATTATGAAGACTTCCAGGAAGATGAATGGAGAAATTCTAACTATATAATGCTATCTTTAAATCAGAAGGCTGACCTCATTTTTATTTTAAATGGATCACTCTGGCTATTGTGTGGAATATTATTTCAAATAGCAAAAGACTGGAATGAACCTGAGTGTACATGAATACAGGATGGTTAAATAAATTATGATAAATTTATTTAATAAAACATCATGGCAATTAAAAATAATTAGGTTTCTTTGTAACAACATGGAACTATTCCAAGTGTTATTAGGTGAAAAAAGGAAGGTGTAGAACAATGTGTGTGGTATTTCTGCTACAATTTATGTGAAAAAAGAATATACATACATATTTTTGTAAATGCATAGACTGTCTCTGGAATAATATACAAAAACTAGTAGAAGTTACTAGTTTCTAGAAAAGCTACTTCTAGGGGATGGAACAAAGTCACTGGGGGACAGGTCTAGGATGGACATTAAATTTTCAATGCATAACCTTCTGTATCTTTTGGATGTTGTATTGTGGACATGTTTTACCTATTCAAAAATGTAAACAAAAATGTTTTTTAAAAGAAAACATTTATTTTACAGCCTTCCAGTGATATAATTTTCATTTATGGGCATTGCTAAGCTACCTATTTCTTTCATTATCTGTTTATTAAAATATACATTAGATAGAATTATAATTAGAGAATTTTATGTCTTTTTCTTCATATAACATTTTTCATATCCTTATATTTCCTTCAAAACTATTATTTAAAAATTTTATATAATATTTTTTAGTTCCAGTATTTGTTTAATTCAAGTATTATAATTTATTTACTCTTTCTCCAATGTTGGTTGTTTCTATATTTATATATTTCCTTATAATGTGTAACATGGTTATGAGCATCTTTGTGACTGGATATACAATTGGTCCCTATAGTTAGCTCTAATGCTTTCTGGTTATTTGATAAGGTTTAATGTAAATAAAGCAAGCACTATATATAGTCGAAAAAAGGTCAGAAATGATTATAGGTGATCCTCTGAGATACCCTTAATAAGCACAGCAATTTTCATTCATCCTAACATTTGCCAATATAGGTAAAACAAACAGAGTTGTTGCTCTTTAAATATAGATACAGTAAAAATTGAACTCATAGGAAATAGTGCACTTAAAGAATCATTAATTATTACCTAATTACTTGCACCACTGTGGCACAGACAGAAAAGTACTCTGCGATGATGAAGTTGTCAATTACAGTTGATAATTAAGGGGCCAGGTGCATATTTAACTTAACAAGATAAATATCTGCCCAGATGTTGTTTGTCTGCTGCTTCATTACCAGGTAGGTTAGAAGATTTTCATAAACTAGAAAGACTATTAAATGCATAATCTTGCTACATCAGGAAACCTTTAACAAATCTGTTACCATAGCCAATATTCATTTAAGAAAGCTGTTCCTTCCGACTTTGTAGAGAGCTGCAGAATTGAGCACATGTATGTAATACCATCTTTGCAGATTTTCAGTGAAATGGCTATTTGAATATAAAAGAGGGCAAAATGACAATAGTACTGGGAAATAGAGACATTGTCTCCCCATGCCAGAAACACAAAAGAATTTTATGCAAGATTTAAAAATGCCAGATTAAAAGAAGACAAAAAAAATCAATCCATGTCTGGATTATTCCAAGGAACTCAAAATCACTGGATGTAAGAGATGAAGATTCTGCCAGAATTATAGTCAGATATCCTAAATTGAAAGGGAAAGACTGGGAGGAAAGGATTGGCTGCAGGAAATGGAAGTCAGGTCATGTCAGTGCTTGTATTAGGTTGCTAGGGTTGCCATAAAAATATTACAGTCTAGTTGGCTTTAACATGGAATTTATTTTCTCCCAGTTCTGAAGGCTGGAAGTCCAGGATCAAGGTGCTGGTGAGGCTGGTTCCTTCTGTGGCCTCTCTCCTTGGCTTGCATGTGGTTGCCTCTCCTTATGTCCTCACATGACCCTTTTTCTGTGTGTGCCTATCTTCCTATTCTTATAAGAGCACCAGTCATACTGGATTAGGGTCCCACCTTTATGACCTCAGGTAACCTTCATTATTTCTTTAAGACTGTTTTCAAATGCAGTCATACTTAGTCCTTTAACATATGAATTTGTTGGGGGCGGGGGAGACACAATTCGCTCCATAACACTCCTCTCCTTAAAACTCTCCAAAGTCCTTAAAATGTTCTACAAGGCCCCATATAATCCGATTCAATGCTGCCTCTCTAACATTTTCTCCTAAACATTTCACCTTTGTGTATTTCACTCTAAACACATTGATCTCACTGTGTCTCTGACACCAGACATACTCTCCCCTTCAGGGCCTTTGTCATGGCTATTTTCTGTCCTTGGGACACTTTGCCTTCAGACAGCCACAGAACTAGCTCTCCCACTGCTGCAAGGTTTCTGTGCAAAGAGTTCCCTGCCAATTAAGTCTTTTCTGACCATCACATACAAAATAGAATTCACTGTCACTTTCTTTGCCTTCTTACCCAGCTTTATTATCTGTTTCATAGCACTTAAATCTTGTGATATATATTCATTTGCTTATTATTGATGTGTTCTAGTAGATTTAAGCAGTAACTTATATGAGGTCAGGAGCTTGAGCTTCTGTTACTGTTACCACAGCTAGGCAGAGAAGACATGACTTACAAAAGTAATACTATTTGATTGACAGCAGATGTTAGCAGCAACAATAGAAGGCAGTAGACAATGGAATATTTTCAGTTTGTTGACAGAAAATAACTGCCAACCTAGAAAATTGTCTTGCAAGTCATTTTCAGGTAAACCAAAACAGAAGTAATTTGCAGTTGAGAGACATTCATTAAAGGAATGTTGGCTCAGGTAAAAGGAAAATGATCCCAAAAAGTCTATATGATCTAAGAAGCAAGAAGAAAAAGTAGGAAAATGATAAATAAATAAGTATATAAATCTAGACACATATTATTTAAATAAATAATAATGTCTAAGTTGCGAAGTTAAAAAAAGAATCAAAATATAAATAGCAGTGTAAAATTTCAAACCAGTAGAATAGCAAAAATGGATTAAAAAGAATAAAAAAGCTTACCAGTTATAAAAAATAAAAAAAGCATTGAGGAAAATGGGATAAATATAGATCAATTAAAAATATTGTTGAAATCAGTTAAAATATACCAATAATCAAAATAAAAGTAGAGTAAATCTACCAGTCATAAGATCAAGTTTGTCAGATTGGGTTAAAATGAAAAAAAAATATAGCCATTTATTTTATTCATAAACAAAGAAGAACCTTGAAAGAGTGTCAGTGAAAGGGTGGAAAAATATATACCATGCAACACTAACCAAAAGAAAGCTATATTAGCACCATTAAATATAGACAGAACACAATTTAAGTGAAATAAAATAATTCAGGATAAAGAGGGTCACTACATAATATAAAAATTTTAGTTTAGCAGGAAGACATAACTACTATAAATTCTGTGCATCTAAGAAAATAATCTAGAGAAATATAAATATATAAATGGCAATACATATGCCAAATTGATAAAATTATAAGAAGAAATTCACAAAGTCACTATCGTAATGGTAGATTTCATCATAGCTCATTCAATTATAGGTAGGCAGACAAAAATTAGTAAAGCTAGAGAAAATTTGCACAACACAGTCTAATAAATCTGAACCAATGGAGGTTGTAAAAAATTCTACACCTGACCAGTAGAGTATATTTTGTTCTCAAATACAATAAAATGTGTATAAAAATTTACAGTACTTTCAATAATATCTTGTTCTCTAACCTCAGGTGCATTAGAAATAAAAAATTTTTAAAACTCCACACATTTGAAATAAAAAACACTTTCTAATAATTTATGTATCAAAGAAGAAAACCTAATCGAAATAAAAAATACTTAGAACTAAGTAATAACAAAAATATGATACATTAAAACTTGTATAATACCTTACTGTAGGCAATTGTAACAAAAAGAAAAAAAACAAAACCAAAAAAACTTGCATAATACTTTAAATTTGTAGCACAACAGTACTTAGAGGGAGATTTATAAACTTCAATTCTTAATATTTAAGAGGCTTTAAAAAGTCAGCATAAAAGAACAAAATCAAAAGAAACAATACAGAAATAAAAGAAAACCTCAAAACAGAATGTTCAAATAACTAACATATTAATTATTAACAAAAACAGTCCCTTAACAATTACTTTCAGATTGGCTTTAAAAAAATGAGCAAGAAACCCACTTTTGTGCTATGTGCAAAGGACACATCTAAACCCAGGTGAATCAGAAAAGTAAATTTAATGAAATGAAACCAAATATATCAGGCAACCCAATCCAAAATAAAAAACAAAGAATTAATACATTGATAAAGGACCCAATCACAATGACAATATATGATCATGATCATAAACATTTCTGTACAGAATGACACAGTATCATATATAATAAACATAATGCTAAAAATAGAAGGACAAATTGACAGACATACAATTGTATTTGAATGATTTACCAAGCCTTCTTTAGCCTCTGATAGATCCATAAACCCAGAATAAAAATATAGGATATCTATTCATTCCAAATTAATATGATTGACTTAACAGGTACATAAAAATCTCCATATACAATCAGAAATTCACTTTTTACCAAAATTACATTTGGTACATAACAAAGGGACTTCAAAAATTTCCCTGGTAAGTTAGATTTTTTTATTGTATAAACAAAACAGAACGACTATCAATGAATTAAGTGTTCTATTAATATTAGGAAAAGACCTGTAACAATCTCAACTATGTTAATCAAGAGTCTTTGGTTGCAAGAGACAGAAACCCAGCACGAATTAGCTCAAGCCAAGAAGAGGGGGTTTGTGGACACTTTCCCAGACTATGAAGAAACGAGGTGAAGCTCTTAAGGATAAGAGGGTTCAGAGACTGTATCAGGATGTAAGACTTTCCCTCATTATTTTTCATTTCCACTCTTCTCTCATTCCTTATGCATAGGGTTTCTCCACGAAGTGAAGGACATGGCTATTTTGGGAGCCCGTGGCTAAATCGGGATTCCGGTACCAGAGTGGCTAGCAAGCCCTCGCCAATGGGAAAGGAAAGGGGGCTGGACGTGGGTGTTCACAGTGTGTCTCACAGGTGGCTTCTTTACCTGGTGGACGGCCTTACCCCTAGTTGCTCGACCCGTGACCAGAGGGTCCCTGGCACAGGAAGCTTGTTCATACTGGCAGACGCCCTTGTGGCTCCTGTCTGGCGCATGTCAGACAGGAGCCACACGTCGCTCTTGTGCTGGGAGCCCGCCTTGTGTTCCCCCCGCATCCCTGGGAGGACCGGGCCTGGGGCAGCCCCTGCTCTTCAAATGGAAGGCTCAAATTCGATAGACCAGCACAGCAAGAAACAAGTTCAGAGATTTTTACTTACAGATCCTGGACAGGGAGAGAGAAGGGCATTGGGAGGGCGGTCCTTCGTCCTGGGTCGCACGAAGCAGGAACGAAGAGTCAGGCAAGGAGAGAGGGCACGTGGTGGCTCTCAGGACATGTAAGGGGATGGGGTATACGCTGCTCGGATTTTATAGGCAAGTGCATGAACGTTCCAAGGAAGCACCTGGAAAAGCGCGGAGCACAGTCCGATAGGCGGGAGAGATGCCTCTAAGCTCTTACCGCTGCCCACCAGCTGGCGCCATTGGGTGTGGTGTGGACCTGAACACTGTGTGCAGGGTGACTGAGCCCTGTTTCCGTTATGAGGAAGTTTAACTTGCATTCAAAACGGATGCCAAGGCAACATGGAAGTATAAGAATTCACTACAATGGGCGGTGACCACACTAGATGCAGGAACATCTTTCCATCTCCGTGGCTGTAGCTGGGACAGTCACTGTGTGTTCATTTCCTTGTAGCTTCTTCCTGGCTCAAAGGAATACGGCCCTTCTGGTTGGAGGTTCTTAAAAGCAGGCGAGTTCTCTGCGTTCTCTCTCTTACATGACGACCTGGAAGCCCCGTGTTGAGAAGCAAAGCTACCGGGATCCTTGAGCTACATCTTGTAGAATTGTTGGTCCAGAGTACTAGTAAGGCTAACAGTGCTTAATAGTCAGTGGTTATTGTTCTGGAGTCATAAAACACCCACATCCAATATTTTGTCCATACTACTATCCTCTGACTCAATTCACGATCAAATTTAAGTAAAGACTGGGCAAATTTTCAATATATTTGACTTCTCAAGTAATCATAGGTCAGAAAGCCAGGTATTAATAGGTACCATTTATATGCATTTACTATGTAAACGCAATTAGGTTAGGAGATTTCACAGGCTGATAGATCATTTATTCATCAGAGGACATTTGCAAGGCAAATAGTAGCATCCCAGCTTCTACAGTTGAGCACATAGAGGCAAGATAGTTAACTTGCAGTTGACCTCATAAAACTGCAGATGACTCATATTAATAGATGATAGAGGATTTGAAGTCAGGTCTGTCCCAATCCAAGCCCTACTCTTTGCGTTACAGAACACGGTGTTACTTGGAACACTTAAGTGTGCAGCATGTGTAAAATGTCTGACGGTCTGAATGATTCCCAGTGGCTAGTTTGTACTGGCTGAGTTAAAGGGCTGATTCCTGGAGCTCCATCCCTCTTTCTGTGGCACAGACACCGCCCCAACTCCCAGTTCCATGAGTATCAGAAGAGAAGACATTCCTTGCTCAAGGTCGCCCTGCAGCTTGACATTCTAGAGGACCCATGCTTTGCCCCTTTGGTGGAAGGCCTGGGATTTCCTTTCTCACTGTCTGGCATTGGCAGGCTCTTTTTATGGAAGGCCCCTGTGGGTCCCAGCACACAAGGGGCTCCACCCCACATAATAGTACGGATTGATCAGAGGCTTGAGTCTCGACTATCCCCCATAGCATGACCTCTGGGAGGAGGAAGTTAGATTTGGATAATTCTGTCCTAGTTTTTCAGATCAGAATTTCACCTAAATACAGTAGTGTCCCCCTTATCCCTGGGGGATAAATTCCAAGACCCCCAGGGGATGTCTGAATCTGTGGACAGTACCAAACCCTATATATACTATGTCTTTTCCTTTACACACATACCTATGATAAAATATAATTTATAAATTAGGCACAGTAAGAGATTAACAACTAATAATAGAATAAAACAATTTTAACAACATACTGCAATAAAAGTTATATGAATGTGATCTCTCTCTCTCTCAAAAATATCTTATTGTACTGTAGAGTGGGAAACTGAAACCAAGGAAAGGCAAACCATGGATAAGGGAGGACCACTGCACTGTCTTGTATCTTAAAAAAAGTCAACTGTATTGAGGATTAAGTTGCATACTTTTTTTTTTTTTTTTTTTTTTTTTTGAGACAGAGTCTCGCTTTGTTGCCCGGACTACAGTGAGTGCCGTGGCGTCAGCCTAGCTCACAGCAACCTCAAACTCCTGGGCTCAAGTGATCCTACTGCCTCAGCCTCCCAAGTAGCTGGGACTACAGGCATGCACCACCATGCCCGGTTAATTTTTTCTATATATATTTTAGTTGGCCAGATAATTTCTTTCTATTTTTAGTAGAGACGGGGTCTCGCTCTTGCTCAGGCTGATCTCGAACTCCTGACCTCGAGTGGTCCACCTGCCTCGGCCTCCCAGAGTGCTAGGATTACAGGCGTGAGTCACCATGCCTGGCCAAGTTGCATACTTTTTAATGTTTTGGTAGACCCACTTTTCCCTCGTTTTTTTTCTGGTTATTTTTATAATACATATTTATTATAAAAATACAAATAATACAGAAATATATAAGACAGCAAGTAAAAAGTTTTTTCATTCTTTTAAAAATCACTATATGTTAGGTACTTGCTATGTCCCATATGCTTTATATACATACCCTCATTTGTTTCTTGCAACAACTCTGTGAATAGACATTGTCATTTCTATTTTGTAGGTGACAAAAAGAGGCACACAGATTAAATCATCTATCCAGAAGGCCGAAACCCACATTCTGTTAATCATTGCACTGGGCTGTATTCAATTCCTGCTTAGCTAACTGTGAGCTTTCTCCCTTTGACTCTGTCCATTGTGGCTTTTTCTCTAGATGATCTTTATTAGAACCTCTTTCCCCCTCTTTGACTTCAGTTATATCTCTTTTTGAAATGACATGTACTGTGCGATACTCACTAGCCAATTAGCTTTATAACGGCAAGAAGTAATGTTCACTTACGTCGCTGCTGTGCCTATAGCACAAAATCTAACATGGAATTGCTAAGCAGAACATCATCATGAAATCAATAAATGAATAAATGAATGAATAGAGATTTATCTGAAAGGCCCTTTGTACACATTATCTCATTTGGTCTCATTAAAACAAAATTAAGTTCATTTGAAATGGACAGTGTACACTGTTCCCCTGCTGAATTCAAGTCATAAGTTTCATACTGTTGCTTGTTTATACAAGAATTTAATAAGAAAAATAATATTAAGACTTTAGGGTTTTTTCTGTGTTCTTTGAAGAAGTCGAGTGTTCTTTTTTATCTATTAATGTTGGTCTGTCTTTCGTCATACTCTGGTTTCACTGTTTTATGTGGGCATTTTCCTCCTTTGCCCATGTAAAGCCCTCTTGCTCTCTTCGGGAGTATCTTGCCAAAAATTTCTTCTCAGACCTTAGTGGATGCACTCTTGCCTCATACTGGTAGTCATCATGTTGGCATTGCAAAATGCAGCTCAAAAACCCAATCCAGGCCTGGCGCGGTGGCTCACGCCTGTAATCCCAGCACTCTGGGAGGCCGAGGCGTGAGGATCGCTTGAGCTCAGGAGTTCAAGGCCAGCCTGAGCAAGAGTGAGACCCCCCTCTCTACTAAAAATAGAAAAATTAGCTGGGTGTGGTGACATCACTGCATGCTACTCAGGGTGACAGAGCAAGACTCTGTCTAAAAAAAAAAATAAAAATTCAATCGTTCGCTTATCCCAACTTCCTTTCTCTTCCAGAGTCAGAGCCTTCACGAGGAAAAAGAGTTGAAAACACCGTCTGAATCTTTTTTGATCTCCCATTCAGGTGATGTTTTCAACTTTTTCCTCCAGGTTTCCCTGGCTTAGCATTTGTTCTCTATGAAATTATGTGAGCAGCAACTGCCCAGGGGGTTGGGGTGCTTTGGAAGTTTCCTTCCAAAGTACGCATGCTGTCAGAAGAGGGCAGCTGCTGGGGGCAGCTAGTCTGGCCTCTCCACAGTCTCTGCATGGGCACCTGGCTGTGTCTCCCTTGGATCCTTACCTGTCCGCAGGGGCACACCTCGTGCTCTTCTCTGCCTCAGCCACATCCCAGAGGCAGCCTGACTTCCAACCTCCTGCTAGTGGGTTGGGTTGACCTTGACGAAGTTGGTAAACCTTGCTTGATCACCTGGGAAATGTAACTTACTTCAGAAAGAGAATTAGTGAGTTGAGAGTTGTGGAATCACAGTCTTAAAAAAAAAAAAAAAGCAGCTAAAAGAGTTAATTATGCTAGTGTTTCTCCACCCATTTTGTGGATGAAAGAGCTTCTGAATCATGGCCTGTCAATCTGTTCCTTCAGATAAAAGACTCTCCCTTTGAAAACAGTCTTCATATGAAAGTCTGGGAGCCAGTATCAATGTTTATTAGGGGACGCACAGCCCATCCTGTCTTGTTGTATCACGGATTTGTAGGCCAACTAGTTATCCTGAACTCCCTAAGCTCTTTTAAGGATTGTGGTAAAATTAAACCTGTCAGCTGATCCTTGGGAGGATAAGAAAGTTTCAGACATTCCTGTAGCTGACTCACCTGCAAAAGTACAAATAAACAAACAAACAAAAGTACTTTAAAAAAAAATCTCTATTTAGCAAAATATTTCTTCTTTTATCTCTCTTTTTTTTTTTAATTTCCCCAGCCCCGTGGGTCCTGGTAATTGGTATCTGAAGGCAGAGTTCCCCTGAGAATGCCTGGCACATTCTTCTACAACTACATAGGTCAAAAGAGAGGAGGAGATGTATATTACCCACTGATTGAAGGGAAAACAAAAATTAACAATCTCTAGAAGCTGTCTAGGAGGAAATATAAACCTACAGCTATGAAAGAAAGAAAAAATAAAACTTTCTTTTTAAAAAATTAATTTTGGAGAAAGATTAGGTCAGTCAGGAGCACTAACAGAAATTCAATATCCAACATGAAGAACAGAAACTGCTTAGATGGTCCATGTGAATTGAAATTAGTGCCAGGGTGGATTTAGAAAGAAGTAGCATGGCTTCTCCCTAAAGGGAAACGTAATAATTAGTCAACAGCCAAGTGTGTTGAGCTGTGTACAAGATATAATTCCCATTTTGGAATTTCCAAGGATTTTCTAGGAATGAGCATAGAAGTTGCTGTTTGTTGAGTGAGTTATTGAGTGAGTGAATGAATGGAGTGAACAGAACAAGGTTGATGACACTTCTCTGACCTGGCCAGACTGCCCTGGAATATTGTGTTCAAACCAAAGGACCACTTAGATGGCGACCAGTCTGGGCACCACGTTCTATGGGAATTTCAAAGAAATAGAGGAAAATTACCTTTTGAGAGGGGACATTTAAGGAGGTGGAGGTACCTTACAGCTGTTTCCAAATATTTAAAACCTTAATGGATTAAATAAAAACTGAGCATCAACTCAGAGCCGGGGACCATGTGTGCTGCTGGGGGTGCGTAGAGGAGAATATGAATATATCCCCCCTTCTGGGCACTTCTCATACCGGAAGAAAATGAGAATGATTCTACATGCTTCTAAACAGGAAACCAGGAATAATAGTGGCAGTTATAAGAGAGGAAGATTTCGGTTTAATAAAAGGAAGAGGGTCCTTACATACAGACCTGTTCCAAATCGGAAGGGGCTGCTTAAGAGACTTTAGCATGACGAGGGGACCTAGACGTCACATAGCAAGTATTGTGGAGAGACCGGATGAGCACCTGTTTTGGGATCTCCTTGGACAGGATGCTCAGGTCCCTGCTCCTCTCACAAATATATGTGTTTCTGAATCATAAAGTTTGGGAAAAGAAAAGAGGACAGAATAACCAAATATTAACAATCATAGTTTGAGTTAACTAAGCATAAATAATCCTAGCTAATTTTATCACGAGCTTATGAAATCCTTGAGAGTGTTGGGTGGTACCTGTCCTATGTGGTGGTACTATTTTATGTGCTTTTCACATCTGAGAAAACCGAGCTAAAGTAACTCTATGAAAGTGACACAACAGCTAAGCTGACATGTGATCTGAGGCTCGCGCCCTAACCTGCCACGCTGCCTCGCTCACCCAGACCTTGCTTCACTTCTTAACTCAAACTTGCACTTGAGTGCCTTTCAGGAATGACACCCATGAGATTCTTGGGAATGTGTTTGGTTTGCTACAACGTGTATAAGCTCATGTGAATGCATTTCAGATATTATCTGACTCTGGGAATGTGAGTCATTGTGGACAGTTATTTAGAGCAAGAGTTTTTAACGAGAGGTCTATGTGTATGCGTGGTTGTGGGTGTGGGTGTTTGCTCACATGTTACTCTATGAAGAGATCCTATATCTTTAATTTAGGTTCTCAAAGGGATGACCGATAACCTCACAAAAGTATAAGAAATGCTGATTTGAGGTTTTCTTCTGCTTCTGTGAAGAAAAGGGGGTCTGTCCAGGTATAAACTTTCAGTCCCAAACGAGAATCAGCTAGTTTAAAACAAAACAAAAAAACACAAGCCTGCAATTGATGTTATTAAACCAATTCATTCTGATTGTAAAAGACATTTAGATTTCACCTTCTGGGATTCACTTCACTAGGTGTTTGAGAAGGCATTTAATGGATGTGTTTTTTCCCTAAAGGAAGTTGGGAAATGCAGGGAGAACATAGGCACTGACTTGGATGGGGGACATGAGAGTTACTCACTGGCTTTTCTTAAGCACGCATCCCCTAGGCTTTTGCAATATTCAACAATGGAGTCTCTGAGTGATCATTTTCTTCCCACAACACTGCATTTCTTCTGCCTTCAGTCCTTGCCTAACATCACCAAGCAATTCATGCCAGCAAAAACATAGACAACAAAATGGAAACCGTATAGATCAAAAGCAGTCAGATATACAGGTAGAAAAATTCATCTCTGTTTCAGAGCACCCAAAGATGCTCTCACCATTCTTGCTGAATGCTTTTGATGCCAGATAACTGCAGGAGAATGAAACTCTCCTTGCATAATAACCACACGTTCATTTGTGCTGTCTGTTGAGATTGTTCTTTGGCAGAAAAACTTTTGCAGAAGCTATTAAGAGAAGAGAGGGTGTGGTTTTATTAACTAGTGTTATATTAAGCATTTAATGGTTGTATTTCCATATTTCTATTAACAATACATAAAATACCAGTACCATTTTGCCTTTATATTAACAGTCCGTTCTCTTGTCAGAAACTGCCGAGAAAAAAAAAATAAAGTCAAATTTTTTCAACTAATGAAAAATATCACTTCTATTCTGACTCAGCTTTCTTTTTCCTTGCTTAATTCTCGCATCCGCTTTGGAAGAATGGCCCCTTAGCCTAAGTATCCAGCACAGCCCTATATTCACTTGCTGAAATCTCACTTCTGTAACCTGCTTGGCCCCTGTATAGCTTTTGCAAATTGAGGTTTCTTGGTTACTATTAGCAATAGCTCTTGATGTATTAGCCACGAGGCTGTTGGTCAGTATAGACTGGCTTTGTTAATTATCTCAAGGTAGAATAATATAGCTGATATTTGTACAGTTTATCATAGTTTATTAACTGCCTTCATATTCAGATCTCTTTCAATCCTATGAAACATGTTTGGTCAGGAAAAAAAAAA
>CM052437.1:114072297-114123555 GCA_028533085.1 Varecia variegata | reverse complement strand
ATGCCTGGCACACTTGTAGGCATAATTGGATTTCAGGGTTACAGAGTGAACGATTCAAAATATATCCCTCAGATAGATTAGTGACATTGCAGAGAAATGACATAATATCTTCCTTTTAAAAACTTTTATAATGTTGTGTTTAATATCTTTTGAAAAGTGATTTCTGAAGAGGGAAGAGACAAATTTCCCATGGAGAAGAAGTCAAAATAATCTATGTAAAGACTTTGCCCTCGAGGAGGGGAGCCTAACTGTCCACTCCTTAGACATGGGCTGCACATAGTGGTTGGGGAAAAAGAGTGACTTTACAGGGGAGAAATCTGATAAAGGCTACATCCTCTAGGTTATCAAGTCATAAATTGTATTGGTAATATATTGATATGATGTGATGAAAATGGCTCTTTACCCCTGTGGTCTTCTTCCCCCAAACCCATAACCACAGTCTAATCATGAGAAAAATATCAGACAAATTCTGATAGTGGAGCATCCTACAAAATACCTGACAAATACTCCTCAAAACTCTCAAGGTCATCAAAAATAAGGAAAGTGTGAGAAATTGTCAAAGTGAAGAGGAGTTGTAATAATTAAATGTAACGTCGTATCCTATAGGGGATCCTGGAGCAGAAAAAGGAATTGAAGTAATAACTAAGGAAATCTGACTATGCACTTTAGCTGATAATAATGTATCAGTATAGGTTCACTAATTGTCACAAATGTACCATACTGATGTAAGAGGTTAATAATGGGGGAAACTGGATGTGGGGTGTATGGGAACGCTGCACTATATTGTAAATTTTTCCACATATCTAAAACTATTCTAAAAAATAAAGTCTATCAAAATAAGTGAAATCTTTTTATTAAGTGCTTGCTGATATTGTAAAGCAATGGCTTATGTGCTTTCCTTTATTGTTAGCATTGTTGGCACGTGAAACAAACCACCTGCCCCACCCCCATGTGCAAGTAATGAAGCCCATGTGTAATGATGATGGCCACTCATATGTAAACTGACACAACCTAAAAAGGGGTCGAGAAATCAGTGCTTAGGACTGCCAGTCGACCTCTGACTCATAGAGCAGGATCAGGACTCAGAAGTCCTCAAATCTCCAGCAAGTGTGTGAGGTGAGTCTCTTCTTAATGAAAAAGAGGTCCCGGCTACTTAACTGCATTAATAGCAGGGAGGATGCAATCCAAAAGAAAAGAGCTATGAGAGACAGAGATAGAGATAGCAAGAGCAAGAGCGACAGAGTGAGAAAGAAAGAAAGAAAGAGAGAGAAGTTAAGGAAAACTTAACCCCATCCCTTTTCTCACTGAAAGCTCCATTGCATAGGACACTGGCTGTCTTTTCTTGATCCTGATCTGTATGGATCACTTCTCCTGGAAAAGGCTATGTGTAAGCCTTGAATGCCCTATAGAGGAAGCACTGGTCTGCATCATGAAATCTCAGGAAGGCCCTGTACTCATGTATCTGCAGCTATGCACAAACATGAGCTACAGAGCATTCACAATGGCCATCCATGGTCTCACCAGGTGGAAGCAGAAGCTTCACCGCTGTGGCCATATCATATGTGTGCATGTCCTCTAGGTTACAGTAGAAGGAGGATGACTTGCATAAAGCCTAGAGTAGGGTAACATGTGAAAACTCTGGTGTCTTTGGCAATGCTATTCCTACAAGTAGATGAAAATGTGTTGAGCTACATGAACCCCAAGATTCTTCTTAGGATCACCTCAATTGTTATACTCACTGCAGAACATGTTTTTATTTCAATCTGACTTTCCACAGATATGGGTTTCTTGGTCCACTGGATGATTGTATTTCTCAGCATTAATGGATCAAACGGCATTCCATTGGCTGGTATCTGTCACTCTTAAGTCAGCATGCATGGTACAATCTCTCAGGTCTGAGAACCTCTGAAAAAACTGAATCCAAAAAGACAGTATCCATAGAGGTGACACCAGTACCATGGGCCTGTAAATTACAATAGCTTTTATTCATATAAATGACCTTCTACACGTGCTCATCTAGAAGTAAATTAAACCATTATTTTAATATAACAGGAGAGAAAATGACTTTAATATCAGAATTTTATACCCAACCAAACTACCAATCAAAAGTAAAAGCTGAACTAAGGCATTCCTAGGTAGATAAGGATTAGGAATGATTGCTTCTCACAGGCCTTCCATAGAAATTTGCCTGAAGAAAAAAATAAAGGAGCAAACAAAACAGAAAATAAGAGAAGGAAGAGAAATCTTAGGGGGAGATTGTGCAGAAGGTGGAAGGTCCAGGAAGGAGATCTCTTGGTAAACAGTATCAAAGAGAGTATTAATTAGAGAAGAGAGAAACCTGGGGAGATAATAAAAGCTCATTATACATGAATAAAAAGAATGGTTATGAGAAACTCTAGGATAAAGTAAAAGCTGCCAAAGAACTGTACATTTCAAACATTAAGTGAAGAAAAATTGGCATGATTATAGGCAAACAGTGGAGACAAGAGTAAAAGAAAGAAGGAAGGAAAGAAGGAAGGAAGGAAGGAGGGAAAGGGAAGGGAAGGGAAAGGAATGGAAGTAAAAAAAGAAAGAAAAGGGCAGACATAAAGGGGGGGAGGAGAGAGATAGAGAGACAGACAGACAGAGAGAGAGAGGGAGACAGAGAGAGAAAGAGAAAATACATTTACTCTTGTTCCAGGAATGTTCTCTGTTGAATGTCTAGAAGTTAGGACATTAGGTTTATAAGAAAATGTAATTCAACTTTATGTAGGGCAGCTGTAAATAATATTTAAATTTAAATAAAATTTAAAAATTTTCAACTTTTAGAGTCAACTTTTGAGCAAAGAATAGATGACTTGTTTGAAGTTGCAGAAATCAATGTAAATGGTCAAGCGGGAATTACGTGCATGGTGGAAAGTGCAAGTGGAGGGTGTTAGTCAGAAGGAATCAGAAGTGTGCTAATATCCTCTTTGTCTTGAGAAGGGAATTGAGATACTGACTTAGGTTGATAGAGCAAAAAAGAGTCATGATGTTAGATGCAGGCCAAGTTATTATCTCTTTTTCTTTCTTGAGACCTCAATGAAATGGTAACGTAAAAATAATTCCATAATAGCAAAAAAAAAAAAAAAACAAAAAGAGAGAGAGAGAAAGCAAGATTAATGGCAATAGTGCTTTCAATAAGTTTCTAGTAATGAAAGAGTGGAAACCCATTGATAGTTAAAATAGAGCAGGCAAGCTGTAGCCCAGAATGCAGAAGGGGCCCCTAACACCAGAGAGCCTCAATCTGCAACATGGAGGTCCAGAGAGCTTCCAGGATTAGAAGTTGGTGTTGGTGTGCAAGAAGGAAGCTGGAAATGGTGGCTGGGAGACGAGTGCAGTGAATCAAAAGTCTGTCTAGCAGTTTCTCAATGGAGGCACTGTTTGCATTTTATACTAGATCATTCTTCATTAATGGAATAGTCCTGTGTATTAAAACCATTCGAGATCCCTGGACCCTCACAGTAAATACTGGGACCAATGATTTTCCAGTCATTATGACAACTAAAAATGCCCCACTTATTATCAAATATAAGGTGGTACTACCTCCATTTAAGAAGCACTGGAAGAGATTTCTGTATCATTCCCACACCTCCTTTTCCCTTCTGCACAGAGGGCAAGTAGCCTAGGTTTTTACCCCTCCCCGTCCCTGGGGGTTGTTGCTAAAGAAACTGGGTAAGGCCTCAGGAGTGAATTAAGGCTGCAGGGTGGATACCGGTGACAGCTTATTGTTTTTTCATGGTAATAGAATTCTGCCCAGCAACAAGCCTCACCCATACACAGAGAACTAGTTAGCTTTTCCAGTTTTGGCAAAGACCTAGTGATGAGGTGATGGAAAGGTAGATATCCATTTACAACAGCAAAGATTGTACCATCAATGATGTTGAAAACTGAATCTAGTTACATGCCAGCAAACACTGGTTATAAAGAAAAGCAGTAATTAAAAACTAAATGTCGTGACAGACCAAATAGAACAGTAATCCTAGAAGAAATGTGTTAAACAGCAGAATAAATTTAATTAAAAAATATTCTACTTAATATTTTTGGAGAGGTTCAAGAAGGTTTTGTATCTATAACATAAGAACAGTATGCTATGAAAAAGGACCAATCCCAGAATAAGAATAATCATAGAATAAGCTCTTGGAAATTAAGCATCTATTTCCTAAAACACAATATAAAAGAAGAACTGAAATATAAAGTTGAAGAAATTTTCTATAACATGAAAATAAAGAACAAAGAGATAGAAAACTTAAGAAATGCAAAGAGTGTCATCCTGGAAAATACAATATTTGACCACTACTGCTTCCATAAAATGCTCTGGAAACAGACGTTATCACATCATAGCTTTTGAGAAGAAATACATGAATGCAAATCTATGTCAAGAGAAATTCTTCATGTATTTCCTTTGGATTTGAATGGATCCTACTCTCATCTATGTAGAATATGGGTCTTAGGGTCACAGATTCACTCCTTCCTCATTGGTAATTTGAGGGCTCATGAAACATATTAATCTTAATCATTACCAAAGCCAAAGCACTTTCAGGATGTGGACCAGGAGTTCTCATGGCAAGGAGGACACAAGGAGCAACCATACGGGCTTGCTGTGCTTGCAGACGTGGGTTGGGCGGGACTTGGGCCCACCTCCACCATCCCACTCTGGGCTTAGGCACTTAGACACTTCTTTCCCCAAAAAACAACCCAGCAACTCCCCTCAGATATTTATCTGAATTGTTCCTCACTTTAGTCATTAGTCAATATTGTCTCCTAGAAGAGGCCTTCCCTGATCCTCTGAACAGAAATAGACCTCTCTTCTCCACCATCACTATCAGCTTAGCCAGCTTTACATTTCTTCTTATAATTGCCTGGCATTGTGGCATACATTTTCTCTTTTTCCTACAGGAATGTATGCTCTATGGGGCTCAGGACTTTGTTTTGTTTGCCTTCGTATTCCTAGAGCTTGGCACATGGTAGATGGTCAATAAATGACATTATTTGGCAGACTTTGTGCAGAAATACTACGAGAGAACTTCCATGGTATTAATATTTTTATATTTCAATGAGCCTCTCTTTCTGCTTTCCACTTTTGCCGTTAGCTCCCTTTCCTGCTGGGGTAGCTATGAGAACCAGAATGGTGGATGAGGGCAGCAAAAATGCACACAGAGTGTGAGGGCAGGGGCGGGTTGCCACAGTTGTGACTGTGGTTCTATTTTGGCCCCAAATGCTATTCCTACGGAAATTTTTACCCTTACCCCTGCAACACGCTCAAACCACGTGGCTGTGTAAAGTGCCAGAGTTCAAGCTCTTGGGAGTGGAAGTCTTTGAAGCTAGGAGAAAAATTTATAGAATCCAGATCATATGTTATTTATTCAGCTTCAGTTACAAATGACTTAGCAAAACAAAGTTTAAAGTTCCCAACTGAGCATTTAAAACAAAAATAGAATTTTGCAGAGAGCATAACACCTTTCGTTGTGAGAAGGAATAAACAAGCAGTGAGCCTTTTCTGAAACATGGCATGACGGAACAATCCAAGGTGGTTGTCCAAGGTGACTGGGAATCTGTGTGGGAAACTAGAAAACTCTAGCTACTGATAACCTCCTTGCTTTTGCAATATTGCAAGAGACAGTCAGTGAGGTATATGCTTGGCCACAAGTAATTCTAAATTTCTAATGTGTCTAAGGAGCTGAGTGGGAGAGAGCCGCATCAGAGTGGCTATTTTAACTCCGTATCTTGAAAGTTTATTTCCTGGTACTTTTGTAAGTTAAGTAGAGGCCTCATTTTCCTACCACCTTGCTCATTCTATCACTGGCCATAACTGAGCAACTGTAAGAGTCAGCACTAACAAAACAAATGATATGCACGACCTACATCATCCATTTTGGAAGGGACAACAATCAGAGCTATCAACTGGTATGGAAGGTAGTGAAGCCATAATGAGAGGAAGGCCAGATATTCTATTCCTTCTGTTTTCAGCCTTGCTGTACTGTTGCACAAGGCTCTGCCCACTCCTGGGAATGATATTTCTCCCCACCTGGTGAGCTAATCTCATGGTAAGTCTATTCAGCTGTCACTTCATCATGTAGCCTTCCTCGACCACCTTTTCCCCCAAATGGAGTTAGTTACTTTCTCCTCTAAGACCCTGCAGCACTTTTGTTCATGCCTGTGTTGTAGACCCTATCTCATATTGTAAGTAGGAATTTATCTGTTGGCACCCATCACCAGGTAATTAAGTTGTCACAGGGAGGGACCTAAGTCCTTTGCATTCTTGTGGCCTCTAGTGTTTAGCACAGTGTCTGGCCCAGAAAGTGAATAAGTGAGTGATGTTAGTCATCCGTAATGTGTATGGACCAGCTACCTCCAATTTCATGACCAAACTCTCACTGGGCACACTGCTAATCTCGGCCTGATGCTGCCCCTCTGCCCATGGATGAAGTCATCTCAGGGCTCCTCCTCTGCCAGTCTCTGGGGGGAAATTGCACGGAGCAGCCACCGTGGCAGAGGCCACCCTGACTCCTGTTGGTGTGATGGATCATTGCTACGAGGTACACACTGCTGTGTGTTTCCTTCCCATTTTGGCGACTTCCCAGCAGACCCCAAAGGCTTACTATTCAACCTGCTCCAGAAGCAGAGCCTTGGCTGATGGGAAGCTGGGATCCGCTTCTTGGAGCTCTCTGCCTGTCTTTGATGACACACTCATTCTGTGAGATCAACCAACAGCACCACGGTGTAGCTCATCCTGTTCCTTTAAATTAATTTTCGCTGCTGTGTTGAGTCTCTGCCTTCTCAAAAGAGTGACCAGATGTCTTCGAGTGCTTCTGGCAGGCTTGACACCAGGAGACACTGCCATCTATCCAAGAGTAACTCCAACAGGATGTTGGGCCAAGATGCTGGAGAAGGGTCTCCTACCTGCCCTGAGTTTGGGGACTTTCTCAACACAGTCTGAATTCTTAGGCATCTTTCTAGGGCTTAGTAAATCTGCACTTGTTAATTTATCAATAGGCCCTTGAACCACACTAATAAAACCTCTCTAAAATCATCTTGCCATGCAGGGGAGACAGGCCAACTTCGTTATTTCAGAACCTGGCATTGTGCTTTCACCAAGTAGGTGCAGAACATAGCCATGCTGAGCTGGTGTTGAGCCTGGGAGCTCACACCCTCCCCAGAGTAATGCCAATTAATCATGTTCGTCCCTGGTAAAACTAATGTGAAGACCTTTATAAAGTCCAATTATCTATCAGCCAAACCAGTGGACTGGTACCTTGACTGCTAATGTGGCTTTTGATTCTTTGTTTCTTAATCTTAAAAAGGTGAGAAATTTGTAGCTCACTGGAGGAATTATTAAGAACACAGTTACTGCTCCTGGGTGCTAGGATTTAGGGCCCTGTGGGTAGATGGTGGAATACAAATTGCACAAAACAGGGCAACAGGAGCCCTAACTTCTAGGCTGCTGCTGCTGACAGCTAGCTGTGTGGCTTTGGACCAGTCATCTCCCTTCTCTGGGCTCCACACTTGTCTCATAGAAGATTAGGGTTCCTTCCATCACTAGTAACTCGAGCATGGGGAGATGCAGGGAGCATCAGGGATTCTGATTTTCTGCCAACACAAGAAGGTGCTCTCTCAACAAACAAGACCCAGGTGGTCTGGCTTTGTTTTGTCCAGATCTGTCCACAAGGACCCATGCTCTTGGGGGCAACATTTTCATGGCCTAGGGTCTAATGGCGCTGCTGAAATTGTGAAACACAAAAGTACATCAAAGCCTACTTGTATTTCCCTGAAAAGACAAGTCTATTTTTAATTTCATAGCTCAAATTAAATAGTGGCAAAGCATCATTTTGTAAAAAGAAATCTGAATACTGTATACCCCATAGCAAATAATGTGCACAGAAAAATACCTACCTCAAATATATTAATACAGCATATACATATGCTTCCCCACGCCCCAGCACCAGTGGTTTAAAGGAATTATTCCTTCTGAATATCCTCCCAAGTTCAGAGATGCCTTTGCTCCCTTTGCCTGGTCTTTTCTATCGAACGTACTATGGATGTTTATGTGTTCTTCCTCTGTGCGTTTCTAACATCCGTCTTTCTTTTTTGTTTCTCATTCCTTTGTTCAAGCTTTCACCATCTGCCATACAGACACCTACAGTTATCTTTTGGTTTGCCTACTCTAGTCTCTTTCCTTTCCAAGCCATGTCACGTGCCACCGCCGGATGAATCTCCCTGAAGCACAGCTCTGACTAGCACTACCCCAGACCCTACGCTGCTCAGCAGCAGTGGCTGGGACCGTGGGCTATTTCCTCAGGCTCTCTGGGTTTCGATCTTGCTGGCTGCTTGCAGAGGCAGCTTGCTGGCTGCATTCTTGCATAAGTCACAGACCTTCTGCAAGCCTCATTTTCTTCTTTCATAAAGTGGAATTAATTGATCCAATAATAGAGTGTCATTATAGAGTTTAGGTGGGAAAATATGGCATGTAGCAATTGTCCTGAACTGTTAGTCACTCTTTTTGTCATTGGTATTCATGGCTCTTCAGAAGCAGGCCACAATATTTATCCCCAAACATGTGTGTCACTAACCCCCTTTACATCACCTGTGTGAGTCTGGATTGTTCAATCATCCTTATGATATAGGTAGGATGTTTCTACCTCTGCACTTGAACACATGTAGGTCCTTACACCTGGTTCCTTAGTTATTCATGGTTAGATCAGTCATTCATATATTCATATATGCCACATATTATGGAAAATTTCATAAATATATCAAAAATACAGAGAATAGTGAAATGAGCCCTCATGTACCCATCACCCAGCTTCAACAATGATCAGTGCATCACCAATCTTGTTTCAACTTGACCTCTGAATGTATTATTTTGAAGCAGATCCCAGATATCATATCATTTTGTCTGTAAACATTTCAGTAAGTATCTCTAGAAGATAGGGACTCATTTTAAAAACAACCACAATACCATTATCACATCTAAAAAAAATAAGTAGTCTTTTTTTGGTCATTTTTTAATATCAAAGATCTAGTCAATGTTTAAGTTTCCCCAATCATCTCATAAATGTCTGTTTCACAATTGGTTATTCCAATCAGAATCCAAAGTTCACCCATTGTATTTGGTTGATTCAGTCTCTTTTAGCCTAGACATTCCCTCTCTCTCTTTTTTTCCTTATAATTTTATTTGTTAAAGAAACTGGATCATTTGTCTTGTAGAGTTTTTTTATTTTTTTTGCTAATTGCATCCATGGTGTGGTTAAACATGCTTTTCTGTGTTCTGTATTGGTAGCAGGTAGTTAGGTCTACAGTCTTTATCAGTCTCAGGTTTGAAAGTCTTGGTGAGACTCTTTCATAGGCAATGCCCAGAAACTTTTTTAACCACTGAGTCGTGGGCATGGTTCTAGGTGTATGGGGGGACATAAGTCACCTCTCCCACCCCAGGTTGCATATTCCTCCTTAAGGCCTACCTGATTGATATTTACTTGAGGATAAATTTTTGCCTGTTATCAGAGCTTAGAAGGTGTGAGTTTTCCTTTCCTTTCTGTGATGGTTAAATTTAGGTGTCAACTTGACTGGATTAAAGGATACTCAGATGGGAAAGCATTATTTCTGGATATGCCTGTGAGGGTGTTTCCAGAACAGATTAAGTCTGTGGACTGAGTAAGGAAGACTCACCCTCACCCACTGTGGGCAGAAGCCATCCAACTGGCTGGGGGCCTAGATAGAACAAAAAGGCAGAATAAAAGCAACTTTCTTTCTCTCTCTTCTGGAGCTGGGATGCTATTTTTCTTCTGCCCTTGGACCTCAGAACTCCAGGTTATCTAGCTTTTGGACTCCAGGATTTGCACCCATACCTTCCCAAGTTCTCAGGCCTGTAGCCTTGGACTGAGTCACACAATTCACTTCCCTGGGTCTGAGGCCTTTGGACTTGGACTGAGCCATGCTACCAGTTTCCCTGGTTCTCCACCTTGCAGACGGCCTATTGTGGGACTTCTCAGTCCACTTCTCTGTCATGGTGTGAGCTAATGCCGTAGCATCTCTCTCTCTATATATAGACACGTACGTCCTATTGGTTCTCTCTCTCTGGAGATCCCTAATATACCCTCCATGTGGAAAGCGACTTTATAAACATCTTTTTTCCATCACCGTGAACCTGCCTAGCAAATTTTTAATAACCAACAGCAATAACAACCACACTGAAAAAACTAAGTACGTTTTCTGAGGGCTTAGCCAGTGCCAGGTATGGCGCTAAGCCTTTAACATGCACTATCTCCCATAATTTCTCCAGAACTTTACAATGAAGGTATTTTACTATTCCCATTCCAGAGATGAGGACATTGAAGCACAGAGTTTAAGAACCTCACCCAAAGGAACTTTTAAGATGTCCCAAATGACTGAGATTGATTTTTAGTGTTGGATCCTTAACTGTCACCATGATCCAGCCCTATAGATAACTCTACTTCCTTTCCCCTCTCTATGAGAAACCTTGACTTTTCCGTGTGGACCGGGGCTGCTGAGTTACGTGGATGTTAACAGAACTTTGCTATTAATGGGCAAGGACACTGAGAGTGTAAATTGAGGTTTGAAAAATCCCTGGAGAGCTGCAGCTTCAAAGGGATTGCAGTATGGTGGTTAAAAGAGGAGGCTGTGAGTGTGACTGCTTGGAATGGAATCCTAACTACAATCTGCCGGCTGTGTGACCTTGGGCAAGTCATTTAACCTCTCTGTGCTGTGGTTGCCTCATAATAAGATATGTATAATAAATGAAAGCACTTAGAACAGTGCCTACCATGTAGTAAGCACTCAGTGTTACCTGCTACTGCTGCTATTATTATTGTCATTGTCACTCAACGTGTTTAAGCAATTACCAGAAAGAAACAAAAGGAAAGCTTAAAAAATAACATTTTTCATCTTGTGCTGTGAAAAGGCCGTGTCTCCCTTTTCTCCCTTTCTTTAACCATTTCTTTCTTATTTTCTTTTTTTTCTTTTTTCCCTTATAGAGGAATTAGAAGGACGGAGGTCTACCCCACTCTCCTCCCCCCGTCACACAAATTTTAATTAAGGTATCTTTTGAGAAGGAATACTTTAATCCAAAGTGATCATTTTGATACTCAAAGAGACACATTTGGAGGCTACTTGGCGGCGGGGAATTAAAGACAGAGAAGCTGAATAAATAGCAAGCAAAATGTTAATGTTTTGGCTTTGTGGTGTCTGCATCTGAGAGGACTCTTCGCAGATTTTTTGGCCGACTCCAGCTGGAAGCCTCGGGTGGCTCCTTTTGTGTGCGCGGGAGCCCGGGCTGCGGAGCGCCGCGCTGCCCCTAGAGGTCAGTCTGATGCAGGGATTGTCCCCAATCCGCGCCGCTCTGGACCGAGGACAATGCGGCTTCCAGGAGCCGGCTCGGCCCGGCGCGAATCCGGGGCTGCGCCCAGCGCGGTGACCCTCCCGGCCGGCCGTGCCGGCGTCAGCGGGCCCTCGCCGACGTCCCCTCCTTCTAAACGCAGGTTTGCCAACGCAGAAGAGGTCGAATTTTTCTTCAACATTGTATGTGACTGGGGGTGGCCTCTCTTTTTAATGGTAAGAAGGAAAAAAGAAAAAAAAAAGAAAGAAAAGAGGAAAATAAATGTCTTAGTAATATTTTCTAATAAACGGTGATTTTTGCTTGTGCTGCTCTCAACCTATTGCATCGAGAAGCCGGCGAGTGTGAGGGCTGTGAGAGGCCCTTTATGTCAAGACACTGAATTTCATCTTACAAGAAACTGAGGCCGACAGAAGAAAATCAAACAAACCCCCTTGTTATCACACTCACCTTAACGGAGTTATTTCCTCTACACATATCTTATTATTTTAAAAAATACTGTGAATGATTGTTAGTTCAAGGGGCTTGCATTGATATAAGAAGTAGTTAGGGGGTTAGATGAGAAACTAGCACAGCCAGTAAAATTCAGAGGCAAGTTGTCTGCCTTCAAATGCCAGGGGTGGGGCGAAGGGTGAGCACTAACTATTTGTGAGGTCCTAGGCAGGTTACTCTCTGTGCCTCAGTTTACTTATCTGTAAAATGAGAGTAAACTGAGAAAATTCATTTAAGAAAAAACCCTACAGAATAATTCAATGAGCACTGTGAATGTTGGTTGGCTGATCTTAATTATTATGATTAGAAACATTACAAAGGAAGTCCTTGAACTTGGAGGGAGGGGTGGGAATACCCTTTTTCAATCTGGGGAGCCCAGCTTCACTCCTTCAGTTGTCCCCTGCATGATTGCCAAAGGGATCTTCTTTAAACATGCTCCCCCCATACAAAAACTCGATGTCCTATGAAAGCGTAAGAAATGTCACCTGGGAATCCAGTGGTAGAATCAGGACTGAGGGGATAAGGACCAGGGTGGCAAGTGCTGGAGAAGAGCCTGCCCCAAGAAACATTTCCAAGGAAGAATTCTCAGGATTTAGCAGCTCCCATAAGATTAAATTCTAAAGGAACAAGACCTTCACTGGGACTTTGGCTATTTTCTTTCAGGCTCTGGGGTTCAGTTAGGTGTGTATTGTGCACACTCAAATCATCCAATCTCAGCCTCCTAGAGGACAGAGATTCCAACCCACGCTTGGCTTCTAGTGCAGGGGAGTTTATATAATAAAAAATGCTTCCCTTTGGTGCAGATTGCTGGACAAGATGCTCACTGCACTCTCCTCCTTACAAACTATCTTGGGTATCATTTTTTAAAATGCAGACACCCTACATAAGATAGACAGTAAGAAAGCTGATCCAACTGCTGACCACTCACTGCCTTTGAGCTTTTCCATGTTCTCTCCATTGACTTTGCTATGTCTGTGGTATTCTAAGACCTCATGTGCACCTTCCTCTCATTAGTACATCATCTGTAGTCTGGAGAGGGGCTGACGTCCAATCCTCCTTTCACCTAGCAGGTCTTGAGATATTTGAAGACAGCTACCAAGGCTCCTCTAATTCTTCTCTTTTGTTGGTCTCCAACTATTCCTCATAGGGTATGATTTTCAGATTCACCATTATCCTGGTCACCATCAGTTCCTGGATCTTTTCCAGTTTATAGATATCACTCACCACCTCTTAGATTTTGGTACCCATAAGTGAACCCAATACTGTGAATAGAGTTGAATTTCCCCACAGTGCTAGTTTATCACCTGCTTTATTTGGAATGCTCTGCTGTCATTAATACATTCCAGGAATATGTTAGTGCTTCTGATGGCAACATTTTGCTCTTAAATCATGGAGCATGTAGCAAAATAAGGGTCCAACTTCAAAAATTGAAGAAGGTAATTAATGGCTGTTTATGAATAATTTATATTTTTTGGTTCTACTTCTAGAGATTTTAACAAGAAGTTATATGGCCCTTTAGTTCTTTTTAGTGATATATATGCTACTCCTACTTCCATAAAGAATTCCCAAACCTCACTGAAATGAGCTGAAGGGCCACTGAGATCACCTAAAAGACAGAAGCATGTCTTTTTTCATATCAATGGTCATTGAGCCACATCACTCTCCATCCTGTCCATGATTGACTGATTGTTTGAATCCAAAACCTGGATTCTATATTTATCTCAACAATACCAACTTGCAAATTTTACGGACTGTTTTTCTCTTTGGCCAGACTTTATGCATTCCTTGATATCAGAGACTGTGTCTCTGAACTCTGTATTTCTAGAGCCTATTGCCATGCCTGGCATTTTATATGTGCTTAACAAATGTGGAATTAAAAAAAATGGGCTATTGAATCTTAATTTTCTTATTCATGATTATTCACAATATTATCTATAATATGTGAATGTTGCATGTAAATATGTTAAAGTGTTTTTCTGTGTTTTCATCCCATATCAGTGATATTATGTTTAAGGCAGAGCTATATAGGACCTAACTGGCCACCATTCTTCATAAAATTTAATAAAAATAATGATGGTAATCAACACTGACTTGACCACAGTTGATCAATGAACCACACATTTGCTTCATTTTGCTAATATCTAGCTTAAAGCTCTAGATCTTGACCACAAGGAATTCAGGAAGTTTTCTTGAATGCTAGGTTAAAATCAAGATGCATGCTAGCCACGGCATTCCTCAGATTCAAATAGTATAACCAAGCACAGAAAATGAGGTCAGTGTATCACAACTTGAGTTTTAGTGATTTTGTTTCCTTAGGCAAATTGCTTAATCTTTCATTGTTACTACTGCCTAGTCAAGAATTGTGGATAAAGGAGTACTACATTATTGAGTTTTTGTGTCAGTAGCACAAGATAATCCTTATAAAGCATTTAGCATAATGCCTGACACATAGTATATGCTTAAAAACGCTAACTATTTTTGTTATTACTTTTATCGGGCCCCCTATGACCCTACTCAATTGGATTAGTATCCAATAAATTGTGCATTCATCCTGTCAAGTCTGTTTTGATTTTTTGAATTAGTTTAGCCAGTTTGGTGTCCTTTCGCCAAAAACTGTGGTTGGCTCAATTTTTATCATATCAACCTTTTTTGTTTACTTGTTTGTTTTGTTTCTTTGCCTGGAAGAGACAAAGACCTGAGTGTGTTTCTTGTGAGCAGATGCATGTGTTTGTTTAAGCTGGTGGCACAGGGCTGGGAAGAGAATGAGATAGAATGGCCAACAGAAAACCTTGTAAACACAGGTCAGGCCAATGCAAAGAAAGTTTGTTGCCTAAATCATCTGTGTGTCGGTGATTTGTGAAAACTACATGCAGGGAGTTTTCTTCATTAATCAACAAGGTAGTTTAAGCATCTGAGGTTGTGGTCACTTGCCTCTGTGTGGTTTGATCTTTGAGTTTTATCATGTGAATTGTTTTGCTGCTTCAGTTGAGTATGTGTGTCAATATCCTCATCTGTCACAGGGGATAGTTCCAGGAAATTGTTACCATGCACTGGTTTTGATAATGCCATTGTACTAGATTTTTCTAAATTTGATTTATGGTATTGATATTATTTAATTGTCAAACATTCTTATGAATTACATATTGTTATCATAACTTTCTAGAGAGGTTGAGGAATTTGACTAAGGTCACACAGCTAGTAAGTGACAAAGTCAGGTCTGTTTGACTCCAACATTCATGTTTTTAACCATTGTGTCATATGAGCCTCCTTGTGACATGCTTCTGTCTTTTAGGTGACCTCAATGGCCCCTTCAGCTCATTTCAGTGAGGTTTGGGAATTCTTTATGGAAGTAGGAGTAGCGTATATATTACTAAAAAGAACTAAAGGGCCACATAACTTCTTGTTTTAATCTCTGGAAGAATTAGAACCAAAAAAGAAGTTGGATATAAATTATTCATAAACAGCCATTAATTACCTTCGTTAAGTTTTGAAGTTGGACCCTTAGTTATTCAATTCAGAATTGACTAATTAATAATTTAATTAATGCAACAAATATTAATGAGGCACTTACCATGTGCCTGTCACTGTCCAAAGTACTGAAGAACTATGCCAGATTCAAAGACTTTCTTTAGAGTTTGAACATTGGTCTAAGCTGAATACTCACTTTTTTTTTTTTTCTTTAGAGAGGAGGTCTTGCTCTGTCACCCAGGTTGGAATGCAGTGTCAGGATCACAGCTCACTGCAGCCTCGAACTCCTGGGCTCAAGTGATCCTCCTGCCTTAGCCTCCCGAGTAGCTGGGACTATAGGCATGTGCTACCACACCTGGCTAATTTTTCTATATTTTTTGGTAGAGATGGAAATCTCACTATGTTGTGCAGGCTGGTCTCGAACTCCTGGCCTCAAGCAATCCTCCTGCCTTGGCCTCCCAAAGTGCTGGGATTACAGGTGTGAGCCACTGAGCCCAGGCAGTACTCAATTTTCAGAAAACTTTCATTCTAACTACCATTGGGACCTAAGTTCCCACTAGATTGGAATACTATTTATCCCTCTAATATACACATACCTCTGAGTTACGGCCCCTCCTCACCTCTTATGACCACTCAGCCAAAGCCCTTCAAGGGCCCAGGGCCTGCCTTTTCCTTGAAGCCTTCCCTCACCACAGGGCTACAGATTCCCCTTCCTCCTGTAACCCTGTACACGTGCCTGTAACACCCTTTTGTCCCTTAAGAGCATGATTGTTGGATTCTCATATTTCAAGAGATCTTAACCTGGGATGGGCCCAGAATCACCTAAGGGATTTTTTCAAAATTCACATGCTTGGCCTTCCCCTCACCAAATATTTTCTGATTCAATATTTCTGGGGCTGGAACTTGAGTAAATATTATTTAAAACAGCACCCTGAGTGATTTTGAAACCTAAAGCAGGTTAAGAAAGCATAGTCTTGTATTATTGTCATCATTATCACTGACCCTTTACATGGCATATGCAATCCTATAAGGCAAGCTCTACCCCTTCAACTAGATTTAAGCACCTGGAAACACTGGGATTATAATTCTTTGAGTTTTCCTAATTTCTTAGCACAATCTTGAACATAAATATTCAATAGTTACTGAAAGAATGAACAGTTAAGGGGATTGATCCTATAGCCTCTTTCCTCACAATGCACTCAGAAAATTCCAGGGATGAATTGTGCAGTCTGATACCTAAGTCTGATATCCTAAAGGCAAATTCCCTGGCCTGGGTCTGTGTGGCAGATACGAGGGCAGGTCACTCAAGTTCTGGCTTTCTTCTTTCTAGACATGATAGAACTGCACTTCCTCAGACCTTTGAGGTTATTTATGTGGCTGTGTGACTTGTTTTGGTCAACGAATTGTGAAGTGCAGGTGGTGAGGATCTCTCCCAGGCTGGAGAATTTAATTGCTGGTGCAACACCCTCCAAGCTTCCCTTCTGCTGCCTTGACAACCAGCAATGCCACAGATATGGATTGGGTCCCCAAGCAAGGACACACGACACAGCTCCTCCAGCTGACCCGTGTGGGACATCTAGCATGAGCAAGAAATATAGCTTTGTGGTTATAAGCCACAGAGGGTTGGGGGCTTTTTGTTACTGCATCTTGATCTGTCCTGACACACAGCATGGCTTAAATCCATATTAAATTATTTGTCATGTGCATTACATAGGCTTTGCAATTAAAAAAAATGAGTGTGGAGAGTTCAACTATTTTTTGGAAAGGACGGTGGAAACAAAATTCAAAATGGAGACCTAGAGTGGAAGGTTAATGAATTTGGGACTTTTGTTTATATAACCACTAAGGTAATATTTTTGTCATATTTGTGCTGTTTTTTTTTATCTTACTGAAAGTCAATACTCTTCTCACGCAGCTGGTAACATAATGAGGAACTGTTTGTTACAAGGGCTAGACACCATCTTCAGTCCTCTACTGTGGAGGATTGAGGATGGAACAAATGGTGATCATCCAAGAAGATTTAGTACCTTCATCATGCCCTGAATTAGTCATTTTGGATAAATTCCACATAGGTGGCTGGGTGACAAATGTGCCCACTTATTAAGGTTGTGATACTTACTAAAAAATTGCTTGGCATGGTGGCTCAGGCCTGTAATCCCAGTACTTTGATAGACAGAGGTGGGTGGATCACTTGAGCCCAGAAGTTTGAGACCATGTCTCTACCAAAAACAACAACAACAACAACAACAACAACAACAACAACAACAAACCTAGCTAGGTGCAGTGGTGCACACCTATAGTCCCAGCTACTCGGGAGGTTGAGGCAGGAGGATCACTTGAGACCCAGAATTGGAGGTTACAGTTAAGCTATGATCACACCACTGCAGCCTGAGAGACAGAGTGAGACCCTGTCTCAAAAAAAAAAAAAAAAGTCAAAAACAAAACTTACTAAAAAATGTTACTGTTCTGCTTTACGTGGTCACCAGCAGTTTATAACAGACTGTGCATCTTTGAGCTGTCCCCAGCAATGGATTAACTTTTTCTGGGTGTTGGTGAGTGTGGTAGGTGAAAAACTATATCCTGTCTTAATTTGTATTTCTTTGGTGGGTAGTGAAGTAGACCGACATGTGCTTTTTGACTCTTTTATTTCTTCTTTTGTGAATTACTCTTCAGATCTTTGGGGAAATCTTTAAGGGGTGGATATCTCCCTGAAGTAAGGACACAAAGACCTCAGCCCCTCTGCTTACCTGGGGGCTTCATGGCCATGCCCAGCTGCCCCAGCCAGCATCTTGGCACAGGGCAGGGGATGCCACTCGTGCAGCCACTGACTCCTGGTGACTCTCTCCTTTTACTCCCTAAGCTCCAGGGTCTGATCCTGTTTCTGGAATGCCGAGGAGGTTGGAGAGAGTGTGAGAATAGAGGACACGAGCAGAACCCAGAGACGTTCACTTTGAAGACTCTGCCTCTTCTCCCCCTTTCTTGCCTCCTCCTGGCCACTCTCCCCTCCCTTTCCTGGCTTCTCTGGTGCCGAGGGTCAGCCGGGCTCCATCAGCAGCCGCCTCAGCAGCTGAGACTGTGACCCCTGGCTTCCCCTGGGAGCTGCTGGTGGCAGCTGGTCCCACAACACATGCTGCTCTGCAGGGGGCTCGCTCCCACCCCTCCTGACCTTGTGGAAGGTCACACCCAGAGGAAGCCATGGTTCTCCCTCTTCGCTGTCCCCACCTTGGCTCAAGCTACTGGGATCCTTTTCTAAATTCGCTTCTGTCGTTCTTCCACCACACAGACGTCTGTGTGATCTTGTATTCTAATCACCTTGCCTCCCCCACCGCCCAGGGACCCCATCACCTCTAAGGCAGCCTGAGACCCCTGACTCAGCCTATAAGGCCCTTGATCATGTGACTGATCTCAAGACTGATGAGTTGAGTGTGAGTATCCGAGTATCCGCTAAACCTGGAAGGGTAGATGAGGCCAGATTCTGATGGGCCTTGAATGCCAGGCCAAGGAGTTTAGATAGGACTGTGTAGGCAACGGGAAAGCAGTGTGAGTGAGTGGGTTATGGCCAGGGGTGTGCTTTATCACAAGGGGGGCTGGGGGCAGGTGACCCACAGCTCCCTATTTTGTTTATGAAGCTGGAGAAGTTCAAGGCAAGTGGTCCTCTTCCTGCACTGGGGCCCAATACATGCTTTGCTAGGTGAGGTGCCAGGAGTCCTAGCCCCTGAGGAATCTAAGGGAGAGAGGAAGCAGGGAGGACTTTGGCTATGATGGATATTAGATTGAGAGGTTGGTTCAAGGAGAGAAGGTAAAGCCTTCCCCTGTCCCCTAAGAGAGTGTCCAGTTTGGTGGGGACTTTGCTCCCTGCAGGGAGACAATGGACAGGGTGAGGCTTTGTCCTGGGGCTCAGAGGTGTCATCACCATGGAGGGCACTTTTGAGTACACAGTAGGTGTCATTTCTGAACTGCCTTCCTAGCCAGCCCTGGGAGACTTAATTACCTTTCTCTCAGAAGAGGGACACAGGAAGATGAGGTTGTTCTGTACTTATGGTTTGGAATGCTGGGGTGTCACCCTGTTATCACCCTCATCTTGGGAACAAACTCATGGTCAGTGGGCCTCCGTGGCAAGAGCAATGATGGTGCTTTCACGACCCAAGGAGCATACGGAAGTCAGCCAGCACCTGCTGCCGAAATGGGGGTGAGGGCTTAGAGTAGTGGGGGCTGGGGGCTCCCCAGAGACAGGGCCCAAGCTCCAAGGTGATTGAGATTGCCTCCAAATCCTGGCTGTCTTCTGCTTTCCCCATGTTCTGGGGAGGGTTCTAGCAAGAAGGAGCACATCCAAATTGGGTAATTTGAAGGGGTTTTATATGGGACCATTTGCAAAGATAGAGGGTGCGGTGCTGTAGTGCCCAGGGGCCTGACGGAGTAAGAGGAGGGAGCAAGGACCAGACCTGGAGCAGAGGAGTTGTGTGGAGAGGGCTCCCTTGTGGGAGCTGGCACTTTAAATTGAGGGGCACGCCCAGGGTGACCCCACAGTGGTGGGGGGCTGGGGAGTGAACGATGTGGCTTCATTCTGTGTTTCTCTGAGCTCTCTCAATGCTCCCAGTTTGCCCAGCCCTACTGGAAACCAGAGGACAAGGGCATCGGTTGAAGCCATCCAAGAAGGTGAGTCTCCCAGGGCAGAGCAGAGGGCAGGTGTCAGAGGGAGAGTTTGCAAGGTGCATAGCACACTCCAGTCCCGCTGCAGGGGAGGAAACACTTTTTCTCTCTCCTCCGGCTTCAGTGGTTGGGGGTCTGTGAATTAAACCAACAAAGGATAGATTAACAAGAGAGAAGACAGATTTGATCACGTAAATCAGGAGTTCATAGAGAACCGTGACTCAAGGAGGTAGTTAGACAGACGTTGGGGCTTATTTTGCCATATTAACAGGGGAAGGGGGCAGGAATGGCCCTTAGGGGAAAACCAATGACTTTTGGAGAGAGAAAGGGGCACTTAGGAGAATAGATGGGAGATGGGATAGTGTTGTGACTGCATCTCATCTCTGATGATAAAAGCCAATTTTCCCTGGTTGTAAGAAACTGCTGGGGAGAGGATTAACGACAGCTGAGTTCTTTCGGGAGGCTCTGCTTTTAGGCAGATAGGAGATTTCAGGAACTCAAATGTCTTGTGCTCAAAATGATTTTTATGCCCCAGTGACATATTCCAGACCCCTTCACCACTAAAGGTAGCATGGCCTGTTGTGGACTGTAGGGAGACCAAAGTTTCCTAATTTTAGAGCCACCAAGTTTGAGGCCCTGGAAAAGCCAGGCTCACGCGGGGCTGTGATGGCATCTCCAAGCTCCTCTGCACAGAGATCAACCAGCTTCCCCGGATGCACGGTCCCTACACAGCGTGGGCTGCCCTGAGGCGTGGCGACAGGGCGCTGCAGCTTTCCACGCAGTCCACGTGGCTATGGCCACGTGCGGGGAAGTCAGCTTCCTGCTTACCTTGCAACCTCAGGAACTTGTAGTGCTTCTAGGTCAGGTTCTGGCTGGAGTAGAGGATTCCAGGCCACAGGTTCAGGTGACCTCATTTTCCTTACGTCTAGGGAACACACAGAGCCCCTCTCAGCATTGGAAGGAGAAGATTCTCTAACCAATCATACAAGTTTTTTGGAGTTCAAGAAGAAAGTGAACTTCTCAGGTGTGTGCGTGTGTTTTCCAGATGGGAGGAAGAGTGAAACAGATAAGGTGACAGAATTTCCATTGTTAGATGCCTCTTGTTTGTCTAGGCACTACGCATGAAGGAGCTATACTGAGCCACGGATACTGAAAACACTTGAGTGTTTTTCCACGTGTGAAAACCTTACCCTTTGAAAAATCCAAGGCCCACCCTGGGCCACACATGTCGAATCTGAGCTCAGCTGTTAGGCGGCTCCTCACCTGCACCAACAGCGAAAGCAAAAGCAGTTCGGCACAGACATTGTTTAAAATGGTTGCGTTAAAAATACCATCTCCGCTTCACAGATTTCTGGAACTGTGAGGAGCATCCTCATTTATGTGCTCTGATGAAGGTGAGTCTGGGAGGAATGCACAAGCCAGTTAAAAGTGGTGCTTTAATTGGATTATGCAACAGCTTTTGAATCTTGATGCTTTAAATTTTAAAGAGCCAGCTACCTCCCTGAGCCCCAAAGTCCCTGCGGCCTGGGGCAAGGCTGCAGGGCATCGAAAGGGGGAGGGGCTGACAGCTCAGTCCCTGGGACTTTGGGAAGATGGGTAACAGAAGTGTGGTGGGGAGGGAAGGAGATTCGTGTATGGGGAGGTCTTTCCTAAGTGCTCAGGAGGAAAGAAACTCCTGGCATGCAGAGGTGGGGGCGTGCATAGAGTCCAGAAGATCTGACTCTGAGGGTCCATTTCCAGTGAAGGAAGCTGGTGACAATCTTGGTTCAGGTTTGCTTCCGAAGCCAGGTGATGTTTGACACTCTCTAATGCAGAGCAAAACCCTTGCAGAGCCAACTCCCAGAGAACTTCAGTCAAGGTCAAGTGCTTGGCCTTCCTTTTCAGAATGCATCTGTTTTATGTCCCCAGGCAAACATTTTCCAAAGGCCCCTCTCACCTCCTGTTAACAGCAATCTTAGCTGCCTACCCAGCCTATCAGCCTGTCCTCCAGTGTGCTCAACACAGGGTCTGCTTGGCCAGGTTCTGTTCCAGTGGCCCCAGCCTAATGTGCTTGTCCTGGTCTCACAGACCTTCTGAAGAAGGGGATTAGGGCTGTCAACCCCGTTGGATTATTCTCCAGCTGGTCGTTGAGATACAGTCAGAACTGTCAATGTTTCTTCAGCTCTTGTTTCCAGAGGTAAGGGTTGGGGTTGAGGTCTGGGAGAGAGGGCAGGGTTGAGGTCTGGGAGAGAGGGCAGGGTTGAGAAAGACGGCCAATATTGCAGCCCCATGCAAAGATAACCTCTAATATTTAGTCCTGAGAAGTGGAACAGTTGGCAAATCACCTAGAAGTTAGTGGAAAGGATTGTAAAAACAGAAGAAAGAGGAAAATTACTCAACATGTGTTGATTATGAATTTTAATTACTGAGTTATCTGTTCAGTCAACAGGCTGGGAAAGAAATGCGGGCAGGAAGAGCTCTATGAATGTTACAGATGATATAATTCTGTTTTTAGGAAATGCACAATTAGACTGTGTCTACACAACCCAAAGTAAAAGCAGATGTATCCGTCATCAGGCTATTTTGATTAATGGGGAAATTTGGAGCTTAAATTATCTGGTTCCGCCAGCTATGTTGATCAAATGAACTGGATCATTGCCAGATCTCCACTTCTCTCAGTGGGGTGTAGACACAACTTGGGGTGAGGCCGTTTCAGGGACAGGATTCATCCTGTGAGGCAGTGGAGTCTAAGTGAGTGGAAGAGTACCACAAAGCAAGTGAGAGTGACATCCGTTCATCTGACCTATATAGAGAGGTCATGCACTTGGTTTACTTCCAAATCACACAATCAACTCTGTAAGCCATGTAATCTCTGGTAAGGAACCACACTCTTGATACTCTTCCTGGGAGTTGGTTATCCAGTTTGGGAAGAGGTCCTCGTGCTAGTTTGTGTTGAAGGGACTGAGTAATGAGTAGGCAGAAGTAGAAGAGTTGGTAGATAGGTAGTTGGTACCTACCCTTTGATACCCAGGGTGGAACTCTTTCTGACTGCCCACTCCACAGCCGAGGCCAGTGCCGTGAAGACAAACCACGTCTTCCATCTTATTGACTTGACCAAAGTTCTCTCTTGACGTAACAGAACATATCATCTGCCCCCCACAGTTTTCCCTGAGCCACTCTGGCTTTTTTCCCTTGTCTGAAACATGTTTGTTTGTTTATGTATAGTCATTTGCAGATGATGGAGTCAGTGTACCTCTTGCACACCAGAGCTGGTTTTAGAATATATGTTTTAAATAACACCACTCTGAGAAAAGAGGATGATTTGGGTCATGGAGGATGTTGTTTCACCAAAAAACGTCTTTAGAAATAAGGCTCTGTTAAAATATGGGCCCTTTAAAGTTGACAGATGTGTTGAAGGGTCTCAGATGTCTTTTATTGAAAAATAAGAGAGGTAAGTTGAAAAGGAATAACTACACTGGAAATCATTAATGATAATGGGTGAATAAGAAGTGACTACAACAACCCCAATGTTGCTCAATGGGTGAATGGATGCACAAATGTGGCATGTCCATGCAATGGGATATTATGCAGCTACAAAAAGGAATGAAGTACTGATACGTGCTGCTGCATAGATGGACCTTGGAAACATACTATGTGAAAGAAAACAGACACAGGAGGTCACACAGTGTATAATTCCATTTATAAGAAATATGGGGAATAGGTAAACCCATAAAGACAGGAAGCATATTTGTGTTTGCTAAGGGCTGGGAAGAGAAGAAATGGGAAGTGACCGCTTAATGGGTATCGGGTTTTCTTTTGGGGTGGTGAAAATATTTTGGAATTAGGTAGTGGTAGTGGTTGCACAGCATTGTAAATGTACTTAATGCCACTGAATGGTACACTTTAAAGTGGTTAATTTTATGTTATATAAGTTTCACCTAAAAAAAGTGGCAAGAAAGCAAACCTGTCTCAGTCGTGCTACTCCTATGCTTCTAAGGAAGAGGTACAGAGCTTGGGACCATTTTGGAGATGCTTCCTGTAACCGAACAAGGTCAGTGCTCTAAAGGAGCTTAGAGACCACCTCCTCCCATCCTCTGATTTTGTGATGAATTGTGATTAGGGAGAGGTCCAAGTTGGTATCCAAATTGCTTGATTCTTTGATCAGTACTTAATCCAGGAAATCACACTCTGTCCTGAGAGTAGGTGATGCAGCATTCTGAGATACCCACCCAAAATATGCAGGACATTTTTAATAACTTCTTCTCTGCTATGCTTTGGGCCAATGTGCTAATAGTCGTAATAGTAATAATAAGAATAATAATAGCAATCATAATAACAAAGATAAATATTTGAGGTGCTATATATGCTAATTAGCTGAATTGAGCCATTCCATGATGTGTATGTATTTCAAAACATCATAAATATGTATCATTTTTGTCAATTCAAAAAAATAAATTTTAAAACTATACTAAACTAATAATACGTTTATTGTGTTCTTATTAGATGCCAGATAGTGAAAGCAACACGTTCTATGCAATGCCTCATTTAATTTTCCCCCAAGCCCTATGAGGCCAATAAGGAAACTCATTGAGGTTAAAAAAATTTGCTCCAGAGGTTAGTAGAGTTGAGGTTGAAACTATCTATTGCCAGGGCTACAGTGCTCTTAACTAACACATCCAATATCTTGTTTCTAAACCTTTGGATTTCACAAACTAATAAAATTTCCACAAACCAACATAAGGTAGCCATATTTTTATTTTGCCAAGTATAAACATTGAGTAACAAACAAATAAGAAAAGAAACAAACCCTACTCTTTCCTACCATCATTATGTAATCAAATAAAACAGATTTTCACAACAAAACATGGAAGGACCTAACCTCAGTATAGAGAACAAGTCTTGTGAAGTGGATGTGTTTAGCCTCATGAAAAATCCTCTAGTTATTTTGCTGCCCAGGAAGATGTCATAGTGGATGCTCAGCATTGGACTTTGCCAATGGCTGTTTGGACACTCAGCGGTGCAGGTAGCCCCATCAGCATTGGGGTTAGAAAGTCTGCCTTGTTGCACTCAAGTGTAGCCTCTATTTCTGCCACCATGACCACTTTGTACATGGGACCACTGAACAAGCATTGGGGTGGCTGGAGAAAGAAGCTCAGGTACCTCCATGAGACAGGCCACCTTGTCCACCAGATTATTGAGGTCCTCTTCCTCAGAGGATGCCCTACAGGAGAAGTTTTTGTGGGCCACAAGCATCTTCATACTCTGCTCATTTGTAGAAGTTACCCACCACCTCTCCTGCAGAACTGCTTGTCACCATTTTCCCAATCTTGTTCTTCCCAAACACTTGACCTACTGGCCAACCCTTTAGGCATCAGTTGTGAATTAGTATAGACTTATATTATTAGTCTATATGAGGCCATCTCTCCTTGCTTATAAAGTGGACTCCTAGGTAGTCATTTCTGGCTGGTGTCAGCAGACTGGAAAACACATCAGTAGACCAGTGCATGCTTTCTTTTCCTCTGCTAACCAGTAAGAAAAACTCTCCAAGATGTCATGGTTTGGGCTGAGAAGGAGGTAATGCAGTAGGAGCAGCAGGTACTGCGGGTGTTACTGGGGCTGGCCAGAGACTCCATTCAGCATCTCTGTCTATCATAGACACTTCCAGTCCAGTCCTGTTGGATATGACTGATCAGAAGGCCCAAGTGGCTAAGCAGTTTGAATGGCAGTCTAGCTCTACTGCAGAGCTTGTTTACATCAAAACTGGCAGCCTCACAGGTGACCCAGAACTTGGGTCAGAGAAGCACACTTATGTTGTTCCTAGAATCCAAAGAGGCCCACCAAACCTTATGCCTCTTTGCGGAAACTTGGTCAAGGTAAAACATGTGTCTTGCACTTTAGAAGAGATACCCTACCATGCTGCCAGATCACTGACATCTGGAGTCCTTGCTACTCCCTGCTTTCCAGATCCAACTACCAGGATATCGATGACAAACTGGGCCAGTGTGATAGTCTGTGGATCTCAAGGCATTCAAGATCCCCCTGGACTGTGTTATGACAGAGGACAAGGGAGTGGGCAGAAGCCTTAGAAAGTACACAGTGTCCCTTCCACATGAAGGGAACCTGTTTCTCTATGTCTTTTCTGATCCCTTCCCTGTTTTTTGGGGTAATTCTGCGTGATGACTAAGCACTGCCATCTGGTTTCTACCACCCTGAGAGCCCATTATGTCCACTGAAATCTGGAAGTTCAACGCCAGCTCCCACCACTATTTCCCGCACAACCTCACCACCTCAGGGACTTTCAAGGATGCTGCTGCTTCCCTTGCCAATGCATTTCTAAGCGCCTTGATAAAATGTCGTCTAGGTCTTCTTGGGGGCACAGTTAGGGGATGATGATAATTTGACTGTTCGTGATGGTAGCACATGCCATGAATTACCAGTGTCTGTGTTTCCCCGGCAAGGAGCTTGCTTGTGCTTTCATGAGCTATGTGGGCGACTCGATCCCATTTTGAGAGTATGTTTTCTATAACTATTCTGTATTAGTCAAGGTCCTGGCAAGAAGCAGATGGCACAGTAAAAAATGGGATAAAATTGAAGAGTTTAATGAGGGAAGCTACTGTCACCTTTAGGCCTGAATGGGCAGGAGGAGGGAACTGTCACCAGAACCTGAAAAGAGCTGTGCTGCAGTAGGATGCCTGGCAGGAATGTGGCCTGACATAGGAAAATGCAGCTGCTTTCAAACCCAGGAAAGGGTAAGGGTTTCTCTCTTCTCCCACACTGGAGTCAAGGTACTGGGGCTTCCCTTTGGCTAAGCCCAACTGGAAGCCAGGAAGCAATGCTCCTAGTGCATGTCCCTAGACATCAGCCTCCTGATACGTACATGCATTGCGGAGAAGGATAGAGAGTGAATTCGGAGGGATGAATTATGAGGACACAGCACATGGGCTAAGGATTTGTTTCTGTATCTGGAGTCACTGGGAAGTTATGGCAATTTTTTGAGTAGAGACATAATATTTTTGGGCTATGTTTTAGGCTAACAGTGACATGTGAATTGAAATTTAGGTAATTTAGAGAAGGGAGATCTGCCAGGAGACCAACAGTCTGAGTGTTCATAATATTCAGGTTTTGCAGTGGGGATGGAGAGACTGGGGAAAATGCTTGGAAAAAAATATTTGGTGGATACATGTACACAGCAGTCCCCTCTTATCCTGGTGGAATATGTTCCAAGACCCCGAGTAGATACCTGCAACCATGGGTAGTACCAAACCCTATATATGCTATGTTTTTTCCTATATAGACATACCTATGATAAAGTTTAATTTATAAATTAGGCACAGTAAGAGATTAATTACAATAAATAATAATAAAATAGAACAATGATAACAATACACTAGCATCACTACTCTTGCCCTTTGGGACCATTATTAAGTAAAACAAGGGTTATTTGTGGTTGTTTTTTTTTTTTTCTTTTTGAGACTGAGTCTCACTCTGTTGCCCAGGCTAGAGTGCTGTGGCATCAGCCTAGCTCACAGCAACCTCAAACTCCTGGGCTCAAGCAATCCTCCTGCCTCAGCCTCTCAAGAAGCTGGGATTATAGGCGTGCACCACCATGCCTGGCTAATTTTTTCTTATTTTAGTTACCCGGCTAATTTCTTTATATTTTTAGTAGAGATGGGGTCTCGCTCTTGCTGAGGCTGGTCTCAAACTCCTGACCTCAAGCGATCCTCCTGCCTCAGCCTCCTTGAGTGCTAGAATTACAGGCGTGAGCCACTGTGCCTGGCCAACAAGGGTTGTTTGAAAACAAGCACTGTGCTACCCACGACAGCTGATCTGATAACCCAGTTGGCTACTAAGTGACGAAGATATGGGCAGCATCTGCAGTGTGGATCCTCTGGACAAATGGGGGATTGGTGTCCTGGGCAGGACAGAGTGAGACGGTGCACAATTTCATCACACTACTCAGAATGGCAAGCAATTTAAAACTTATGAATTGTTTATTTTGGGAATTTTCCATTTAATATTTTCAGACCATGGTTAACCACGGATAATTGAAACCTCAGAAAGTGAAACCGTGGATAAAGGGGGACCAACGTACATGTCTTTTATGTCAGTAAGGGGATAGAGAGCTACTCTTTGACGGCCAGAGCTCTGTCTGATGCTGTGTTAGGGATCCCAACCAGGAGGCTGCGAGGACCGCAGGCTGCAGCAGATTGCTTTGGTGTTCTGCTTTTGAAGTTAGAAAGCCAAATAGATCTGCAGAGCATTTGGTCTTCCTCATTTCCATGCACATGGAGATGGCACATTAATATCAAAGGAAGTCAGTTGTGTATGTAAAGGAGAAATAATTTTCTTTGGAGTCCTTATTTGTCAAACCCCATCAGGGTTTTCTTCTTCTTGCCCATGCAAATGACAGGATCTACTTTAAAAGCTTTCACAGGAAGTGATGACATTTGATGCCAGGAGTGGTAGCGATAATAGCAATAACTAATATTTATTGAGTACTTACAATGATCTGGATGGTGTGCTTTGCATTATCCCTTATTAATCACCACCACCAACCTTATAAAATGGTATTCTTTATGTTACAGACGAGGAAACAGAGGCTTAGGCAAGTTAAGCCCAATCCTCAAAGGAAGAGACAAAGTTTGTTCTCTAAGGCACTGCGGGCCAGCTATAAAGCCTACACTCTTACCCTTCATTTTCTGTTGGATCTCGGTGATAAGTAATTTCAGGAGAAAAGTTACCCTGATGATTGCCTACTGCCTACTGCCTGCATGAGAGTGCGTGTGCTTTTGTGTGTGTGTGTATTCAATGAATTTGAAACTGCCTATATCCATTGCAGACATCAAATTCAGATTTTTAAACCTATTTAAAATTAATTGTCTATTGGATAAGAAATTGATCAGGCTTTGGGTCAGTTATTTGGTTCATAGATAACAATGTACAAAATGACCATAGCTTGCATCCAGGGTGAGAACAACTAGCTTAGAATATTGTCAGACACAGTAAATGCACCATTGAGGTTACCCATTATTATTAATACCCACTCCCCCTATTAAAAGTGTAAACTTCAGTAATACTTGCTTCAGAACTGATAGTTCATGGAGATTTTAAATGTTACCAGTAACATTTACATGCTCTTACTGTCCCGCCATGATCCCATCCCCCTACATGTCTGTGCCTAAAAGGCAAGCATGGTCATGAATTCTGTGGGTGTATGTATCCGATGATGTTTCCATAGCATTAGTATTGATTTACGTATCTATAAACAATTTTCTTGAAAACTCACCTAAATGTTATCATATTATACATATTGGCCTTGAAGCATTGTCATTTACCAAAACATCATGTCTTAAGTCACTCTGTGAAGCACACACATCTAGTTAAAATCTAGTTTACCTGATGCATAGTACCTACCACCTGGGGATGAACTTCCTTTTGTTAATTTCTTATTACAACCATCCTATGAAAATTCTGGTGCTTCTCTCTACTCACACAAATGAGAATCTCCATAAGATATATGCACAAAAGATAGCTGTTTGGTTGTAAAATTCATGGATGTCTAATCTTACTATTAGTTGTCTGCATTTGTTTTTTTAATTAAAAAATCAGATATGGTCAACCATCTGAAATGACTAGAATCAGGAATATCCAGTAATCTGTCTAGTAATAGTAATAGTCATTTTATGATAGCACGCATGAATTCCCATCTTTTATAGGTAATAACATAGTCATATCTTATTTCTGAAGTACTGCAAAATTAATTGCTCCTCTTATAAAACCCCACAGTCCACAATATTCATGCTTAAAGACCCCTATAAACCACTGGATCCTTCCACTAATCCACAGATGAACTTACCGAGTCCAAAGAAGAAGATCAATAATCTGCCTCTGTTGGTTCATCCTGAAACTAATGCAGATGTGAAAAGAAAAACACCCATCTGGCTCTGGTGGAGGGGACACATCCCTAGGACAGCAATCAGGAGTCTGAGATCTGAGTCTCCTGCAACTTTAGCACTTAATAAATATTCTATCCTGGTATAAGAAACAAAAACATAGCTGATGTTTACTGAGCACTTACTGTGGTCTGGGCACTGTTTTAAGTGCTTTATAGTTATTATCTCATTTTATCCTCCCAAGAAATCTAGGAGAGAAATACTAAAGGGGTTTTCAGAGATTTAGCTATAATAAAGAAGGGAAAATTTCTCTCATATTGAAAAGCTATATTAACGCTTCTTTTAATATTTTCAAATATCGGGGTTCTTTGGTAGCAGAATTTTTCCAGGACCATTCAATTTCCCGCGTATACCTTTAGGCTCACTTATTCATTCAAAAAAACACTTTCTGACCAGCTAGTATTTGTCAAGTTCTGTTCCTGGTAATGGGACCCACCTGCAGATAAGATCGGGCCCTCCTTTTGAGATGCCCACTTCTTAGCAGGAGGAGAACTGAGGTCCAACCACATCCCACCAACACTCTTAGTCCTGGTAAAAAGTAGGTAAAAGGATGGGACTATTTTTATTAGAAGCAAATTATCTTTCTTTGAGAAGAAAATAATATCATTTACCAATGTCTATTGTACCATTTACATATTGCATGAAAAGTACATACAATTCCTTAAATAAGTCATTTGGGAACAGCAAATACTATTTAGTCACCCCCATAAAGCACAGACAATTGGGATAGCACTATGAAAATATTTCTCATGTTTTTCCCTTTATGAAGAGACAAAGAGGAAGAAATTATTTCTTATGCATCAGTGAAAAATCTCTCCTATACGTTAGATCAATATATTTTAGTAATCAACCAGCATCAGAGTGGTGTAATACATCATATTGATTATAAAATATCAGTCCCTAGGAAGAGTTTAGCTAGAACACTTGCTAGATCTGTAGTGTACATTTTATACCATTTATGCAAACCATAGCTTCCAGACTGTACCAAAGTTATCCAGGGAGAGGAAATCACATTTCGGCAGAGAACAGGTTTTCCATCTGATTTGTGCCCAGAACATGTAAAAAACATAGCAGATTGCATGCTGCATTGACTAAGGAACATACATATGCATTTAAATCACTTATGTTTTTACTTTTTTATGATGCATCAGTGAATTGTATTCCTTTTGCATTTGTAATTAGGAGGCAGAACAGATGTGATGGCTTCATTTAAAGTGATATGTCCATTAAAATAACCTATACTACCAAGTAATTGTTTTCTTTAACAAGGGAGTCTGTCCATTGTCATGCTGTTTTTGAGCCATTTAAATAGACTATGAAGAAAAAAACGGGTGTGTTGAAGCAATGTTGATTGATTATGGAAGTCAGAAATTTTTGTGATAAGGGTTTATATATATTTATTGTTTTTGTTCTTTTTTTGGAGGTGGGACATCATCAAAGAAACATTCATTCTTTAAATATCACTTTTTTCCCTCAAATTGAGACAAATAAATCAAACCTATACGTATTTCAAAGGAGACCAAAACTTCTTTTCTAATTTTAACAAGCTACAGTAGAGTAAAACGAAATATTCAACTATCACCCACTTGGTGATCAAATATACAGTCAATATTAGCACTGGCTCTTTGTTTGAACCTATATAAAATGTGGATTTATATTTCAATTGATGACAGCTTTCTGCGATCTGCAGTTATGCTTGATTGGGACAGGCTGTGACAGCCAATGCAGTAGCCAGCAGACAATTCTTTAATATATGAACTCAACTGACCCAATTATCCATCCCCCTCCCCCAGTGCAAATTGCATCTCCAGCAACCTTTTCACCATTTTCTTCTTGCCATGTCAGTGCACTCCACATAGACAAAATTTAACTAAAATTGCTCTTTGTAGAACAGATGCATATTAATCCCTTTACTGCTATAATTAAACACCTCTGTCTTTGAGTCACCGGTGCTTGTAGACACATCCCCGAGTTCAAAGTTGCTGGTTTTTTTTTTTTTTTTTTGGTGGTGTTGTATTTTTTTTTAAAGGAAAATTTAATGCCATGGTCTAGATGTACATGGCTTAGAAAGACAGCATGGTTTCATACAAATTCCATTTAAGATAAATTATTGCCCCAAATAACAATTCTTTGTTGATATAAAAATATTCAGAAAGACTTTATATGGGGAGAGATATTGGGATGGAGCATGTTATGATGATTATGATGTTGAGTTTAATAATTTATGTTTTTGTTTAGAAAAAATTTGCAGTAAGCACCAAGGTACTAATGTTATGCTCTATGAGGCAGGAGGAGGGAAAATTCTTTCAAAGTCCTTTAACCAGATCCCTAAAATGGTCGGCATGGTTATGTAATTGGGCACTAGCAAATGTATTTTGGGGCTTGCTTCTTTTGGCTTGATAGTTTGCATGTATTGAAATATAGAACGGCTAGCTTTCTGTTTTTGCTGTAGAGGTTTATCTTCATTTCATGTTTTCCTCGTTTTACTAAATTTAGAGTCATGGCTCTAAATTTCTGTTTCTATAATAAACTTATTGAATATACACTATTATATGCATCATAATCTTTTGATAACGTCCATTCAATAAGTTTCAATAAGTATCTTTTCAAATTTTACTTGGGAGGAGACATGCAGACACACTCAGTTCAATGATTATGAATTGATAAATCCATATTTTGTATATACTTGAAAGGTTTATTTAAAATATCAGTGAATTTTTGATGAATGATTGATAAATATTAGCATTAAAGGTATTGCAGTAGGAATAACAAACTCAGTTTAATAAATTGATATTCTGTTGGTTAGTTAATTGTTTCTGGATGTCATATAGAGACAGACAGGAAGTACAGGCATACCTTGGAGACACTGAGGGTTCAGTTCCAGACCACTGCGATAAAGTATCACAATAAAGAGAGCCACACATTTTTTTTTTTTTTTTGGTTTTCCAGTGCAATAAAAGTTATGTTTACACTGTAGTCCATTAAGTATGCAATAGAATTATATCTAAAAGAACAATGTATATACCTTAATTTAAAAATACTTTATTGCTAAAAATTGCTAACAATCATCAGCCTTCAGTGAGTCATAATCTTTTTGCTGGTGGAGGGTCTTGCATCAACGTTGATGGCTGCTGAGAGATCAGGGTGGTGGTTGCTGAAGGCTGGGGTGGCTGCAGCAATTTCTCAAATAAGACAACAATGAAGTTGGCCTCACTGATTGACTCTTCCTTTCACAAAAGATTTCTCTGTAGCATGAAATGCTGTTAGATAGCATTTTACCCACAGTAGACCTTCTTTCAGAATTGGAGTCAATTCTCTCAAACCCTGCCACAACTTTGTCAACTAAGTGTATGTAATATTCTAAATCCTTTGTTGTCATTTCAGCAATGTTCACAGCATCTTCACCAGGAGTAGATTCCATCTCAAGAAACCACTTTCTTTACTCATCTGTAAGAAGCAACTTCTCAATTGTTCAAGTTTTATCATGAAATTGTAACAAGTCAGTCGCATCTCCAGGCTCCACTTCCAGTTTTAGTTCTCCTGCAAATTCCACTACAGCTGCAATGACTTCCTCCATGGAAGTCTTTAACCCCTCAAAGTCATTCATGAGGGTTGGAATCGACTTCTTCCAAACTCCTGTTAATGTTGATACTTTGACCTCTTCCTTTTAATCATGAATGTTCTTAATAGCATCTAGAATGGAGAATCTTTTCCAGGTTTTCCATTTACTTTGCCCAGGTCCATGAGAGGAACCACTATGGCAGTAGAGTCGATTTAGCATAATTCTTAAGGGCCCTAGGATTTTTGGAATGGTCAGTGAGCATTGACTTCAACTTAAAGTCACTAGTTGCATTAGCCCTTAATAAGTCTACAAAGCTTTCAAGCCAGGCATTGACTTCTCTCTAGCTATAAAAGTCCTAGGTGGCATCTTCTTCTGATAGAAAGCTGTTTTATCTACATTGAAAATCTGTGCAGCCACCTTCAACAATGATTTTAGCTAGGTCTTCTGGGTAACTTGCTGCAGCTTCTCCATCAGCACTTGCTGTTGCACTTTGGGCTTTTATCTTAAGAAAATGGCTTCTTTTCTTAAACCTCCTGAACCAACTTCCAACTTAGCAGTTTTTCCAACCGCTAGCTTCCAACTCTTCTTCTGCAGCTTCCTCACCTCTCTCTGCCTTCATAGAATTGAAGAGAGAACCTTGCTCTGGATTAGGCTTCGGCTTAAAGAAATATTATGGCTGGTTGGACCACTAAAACTCTCTCCATATCAGCAATAAGGCTGTTTCACTTTCTTATCATTTGTGTGTTCGATAGAGTAGCACTTTTAATTTCCATCAAGAACTTTTCCTTTGCATTCACAACTTTGCTAACTGTTTGGCATAAGAGGCCCAGCTTTTGGCCTATTTGGGCTTTGGACATGCCTTTCTCACTAAGCTTAATCATTTCTAGCTTTTGATTTGAAGTGATAGGCATCTAATTCTTCCTTTCACTTGAACACTTAGAGGCCATTGGAAGGTTAATAATTGGCCTAATTTCAATATTGTTGTGTGTAAGGGAATAGAGAGGCCTGAGGAGAGGGAGAGAGATGGGGAACAGCCAGTTGGTTGGTAGAACAGTCAGAACACACAATATTTATTGATTGAGTTTGCCATTTTATATGGGTGAGGTTCAATTACAATAGTAACATCAAAAATTACTGATCACAGATCAACATAATCGATATAATAATAGTGAAAAAATTTGAAATATTGTGAGAATTAACAAAATATGACACAAGAGACACAAAAAATGGCACCAATAAACTTGCTTGATGTAGGGTTATGACCAATCTTCAATTTGTAAAAAATGCAATTTCTATGAAGTGCAAAAAAGTGAAGTACAATAAAACAAGGTATGCCTGTATGTTAGAAAGCCTCTTTGTGGAATGGCCTTCAGTATGATAGAAATTCATTTGTTTTAGATATAATTCTATCTGAAACTTTGGCTTTTAAGGATTATTTATAGGACTTTGATATGATTGTTATTTAGACCACTTTCTTTCTTTCTTTTTTTTTTTTTTTTGAGACAGAGTGTCACTCTGTTCCCCGGGCTAGAGTGCTGTGGCGTCAGCCTAGCTCACAGCAACCTCAAACTCCTGGACTCAAGCAATCCTTCTGCCTATGCCTCCCAAGTATCTGGGACTACAGGCATGCGCCACCATGCCTGGCTAATTTTATATATATATATATATATTTTTAGTTGTCCAGCTAATTTCTTTCTATATTTTTAGTAGAGATGGGGTCTCGCTCTTGCTCAGGCTGGTCTCGAACTCCTGAGCTCAAACGACCCGCCCACCTCGGCCTCCCAGAGAGCTAGGATTACAGGCGTGAGCCACCGTGCCCGGCCTATACCACTTTCTAATGCAAGTTTAACATTCATTAGAAAGTAAAACAGATATTCTCATTATGACCTTCAAAATAAAAAGTTGAACTATCCTGGATGTGTAAGTTAATTTTAAATTAATTGATATTAAGTATAAATCCCTTTATTCTGCAATAGCCACACATGCACAGCAAACTCAATGCCCTATAAAGCTTACAACTGTTCATAAATCCACTTATATAAAATAGCATCATTTCAAGCTCAGGGGTTTTGGAAATGAAAAGTAAGTGTTTAAAGACAAGTTCTCTCATCAATGAGGAAGCTCTCTTTTCAGGCCATCGTTCTGTGAACGCTGCCTTCTGTGCAGTCACAACTGTGAGCTCCTGGCAGCCGTGCATGTAGCATGGGACAGATTCTGCCTCTCTGCCCACAGTGGATCAAATGGGCACTGGGCAGTCATCGCATGTGGACGTAACCAAGGGTATCTAAACACACGTACCCTGGGGCAGTCTTGTGCAGAGAGAAGTGACCATGCAATCAATGCACCAGACAGAGTAGTTTTATAAACATTGATGGGATGAAAATATAAAAAGCTAATGTTTAGTAATGTAACTTCCACTGAGCTCTTTGATTTAAATTTTACCCTCTTGGGAGAAAGAGGTGAGATTGCATCACTTCTAGCACCAACACTCTATGAGGCTGTGTTGGAATCTTTTTTCCTTTAAACTTTATGAAAACACATTTATTATGCCTAAGGAAAATTTTGAGGTGAGCAATAGCTAGTAGACACTAAGTTCTTTGATTTTTTTATGCTTTTATTTATATTTACTATAGCTCAGGAAAAATTGAGATTCCTGTTTCCTGTTCTGATAATGCAAGTAAAAATGGATCTTCTTTATCACATAAATGGGGGCATCTTTTCATTTGTTCTATTAAAAATTTTAATCATTCCATGGATACACTTGGAGGGGATTTTTTTCGAGATTCTGTACAATGGCCAAATAGAGATTTTCTGACAAGTACAAGTTCTCCTCCTACCTCTTTGAACAATGCACGACTTACTTTTCTTTTGACTTGTGTTCCCTAAACACCCGCTAAGTCCTTTGGCCAAACTTATTTTCTGTTTCACTATTATTTCTCTTGGTAATTTAATCCTCTCTCATGGCTTCAATGATGATCCAAAATCTGTATTTCTGTCCTTACTTCTAAGACTGGGAATGCCCCAGGTAGATAAAAACACACTTTAATAAAAGCCAATGCCAATACATTATATATTTCCAAAGATTATAATATCTATGTATGTTATTATATATCTTCTATCCTAATCTACATAGCTACAGGTCTGGATTTCCAACCACATTTAAAATTGTCAGTCCTTGGTATCACTAAAACTGTACTAATCGTCTCCTTCCTAGCTCTGGGTTTTCATTCTCTTATTGTTTCTATGACTAATTCCATCATCCCAACCTCCCGTACCACAAAATCAGAACCTCCCAGTTGTCTCCCAGTTCTTCTTTTCCCCTCTGCCAGGTTACAAGCTCATCTGCCAGGTCCCACTGATTTTACCTCTTCTGTGTCAGTCTTTTCTGAATCTTCCTCTGTATCCTCTACTCTGTTGTGTTGGGTTACCAGTATTCTTTTCCAACTCCAAGTGCTTCCTCCTTCCAACTGATCACCACGTGACTTTCAGACTAATCTTTTTTCAAGCACAGCTCAGATTTTTTTAATAGTAAACCACAAAATATTTCAGTGGTTTTCCGCTGCATCCAGCCTAAAATCCAAATATGTTATCTTGGCCTTGACCTACACTTTTGGTATTTTCTCCCACTCAGCCAAGTTACAGTGCTTTTCTGTAGCCGTGTGCTTGCTATGCTGTTCTCACCGTGAAAAGCTCCCAGCTTTCCAGCTCCATGTGGCCACCTTCTATTTCAGAATCCACCTTCTAGGTAACACTTTCCCCAACCCTCCTGGCTGGAAGAAGATTTTCAGTTCTCTGAATTAATGTGATGACACCTTTTGTATCAGTTTGTTATCCCTTCCATAACAAAGTACCAAAGACTTGGTGGCTTAACAACAGATATTTATTTCTTCACAATTTTGGAGGCTTAGAAGTCCAAGATCTAGGTATTGGTAGCATTAATTTCTTCTGAGGCCTCTCTCTTTGGCTTGTGGATGGCTGCCTTCTCCCTGTGTCTTCACAAGGTCTTCCATTTGTCTGTCTGTGTCCTAATCTCCTCTTCTTATAAAGATGCCAGCATATTGGGCCCACGTCAATGACCTTTAACTCAATGACCTCTTTAAAGACCCTGTATCACATTCCGAGATACTAGGGGTAAGGACTTCAACATACAAATGGCGGGGCACAATTAAGCCCATAACTCCTATCTTTGCGGCACACTTTATACACTGTGTTCTAGTTTATTATGTACATAACATAAATTTCTCACCTTATGCTAAGTCTAAGAGGGCAGGATTCATGTTTTCTCCATGACATATGTCTACATTAACCCCATAAAACACTCAGCACAGTGGCTTGCACATAGAAGATACATAAAACATTTCTAAGCCAATAAGAAAATAAATTAGAACTTTTTACAAGGTAGACCTGGCATGTGAACAATAAGAACTACATTCAGGCAATTAGATTTAGATAGGAGCCAGTCATTTGAATAATTCTTGCAAATACATACCTACTGAGAAATATGAAGAATTTTAGCCAGAATTTTGTACACTGTTAGCACTGATTATACTAACTAGTAATAGCTGACTGCTGGGTATTCTTCTAATGAGGTAGAAGGAGTTCCCTAAAGTAGTCTATTCGTTAATAAATTAAAAACCCAGTAATTATAAGTCACATTTCCTGAACCCAGCTTATGTGCCAGGCACTGTTTTAAACACTTTACAAATATTGATTCATTTAACAATCACAACAATTTTGTAAGGTAGAAATTATTATTATCCCAATTTGGGACATGACAAAACAGAGGTACAGGGAGCTGAGGTTATGTGCCCAAGGTCACACCAAATGCCAGCAAGTGGCAGAGCCAGACTTTGAACCTGTGTAACCTGTAATCTGACTCCAGTCTCTGTTTCTACTGCTTTCTCAGTCCTCTGATGATATATTGTTAGATTCTTTAAGTATTAAAAAACATGGTTCAAATATCTGTGACAAAATTGAGCAACATTAACTCCTTAGCTTAACTTGGCAATGAAGTTCTAGGTCCTTTTTAGAACTTTGGAAATATGGACATAGCATAAATGTTTTTTAAAGTTAAATTCATTGGCATAGACAGGCAAATTAAAAAGTTCAGGATGCAAAGTGGATTCTTTATGGAAAATAGAGATCAATGACTAAAAATGACATAGATAATTAAAGACGGGCTACCAGAGTAACCTTTTAAAATCAGCACATATGGATCTTTTGAGGTATTGATCCACTTTTGCCCCTGGGAAATTCGAATTAAAAAAACTATAGAATTAAGAGATACAAATTTTTGCATAATAGCTCTTCTGATTTTTGCATGATGCCTATATAGTTAGGGTACCTAGCCAACTCTACGTAGCTTAAGTACCTGCACGAGAGAAAGAGAGAGAGAGAGAGAGAGGAGAGAGAGAGAGAGCTTTTAGGTTCTTGTCACTGAGAAGTTCCAGACCACTTGGGCTGACATTAACTTTCTGACTTTGTTTCCCTCTTTGTCTCTCTTTCCCTGTTTTCCACTCTGTTGGTTTTATCAGCAAAGATCTCACTTATCAGAGCAGCAAAGATGCCCCAGGAGCTCCACGGATACTTATTCTTTCCATTTTAGAAGGAGAATGAACCTCTTTCTGCTGACCCACATATCCATCCCCTTCTTCAGGACCCCTGGCCACCTGGCCCCTGATGACAGCCCCCTGGCAGGTGGGAGGACATGTAGATGGAGAGAAAAAGAAATGCAGGTAAGGCAAAATAGGAACAGGCAGCCCTGCAACTGCTGAGCTATTTACAAACAAAAGCTGTTTAACCTTCATCTTGGGATAATTCACTGTCTCTTTTTTTTTTAAACTCAAAATATGCTGAAAAAGAAAAGACAGTCCTTTTAAAAGATAGGAAGTCCATAACAGAGTAAAAATTAATACAATAAAATAGAGGGAAGCCCAGGTAGCATATTGTAAGTAAGTAAAGTAGATGCTACCATATAATAAAAATACTAAGTGTTGGATATATCATGGCCTTGCAAGGTGGGTTTTTAAAGAGTGGTAGTAGTAGCCAGGTACGTTAGAATACTTAAAAGCTTTGGAGTACAACCAACAATGTAGATATGTTCTCTGGCTCCCAGTCTTGCTCCTGCTGCTTGTTGGAATTTTTTCACTTCTTTCTTTTCATTACTAGAGTTAGAGTCTTAATCGCTTTGGGTTTTGCTTTCTTCACTTGTCAAATGGGTACAATTATACCTTTCTTGGTTGGTTGATGCAAGAGTTAAAACAGACAGTATATATAAAACATGTGCCATTATAGTAGATCCTCAATAAATGTTAGTTTTCTAGAGTGATGTGTATGCTTAGCACAGGTTTGATTCCCCTGTTACTTTATTAGCCAATTTTTCACCCCATTTGACGGTATTTAATACAAATGGAAACAAAAGTATTTTGTTCAAGTAGTATAGAACGGGAGTAGAATTAATAATAAATTATGCTCACTGTATTTCTGGTAATGAAAAAGACAAGCATATAAAAAATTAATTACCCCTTGTTATATGTCAGAAATCCAGTAGGAAGGAAAGACAGAACTGGACACCCACTGAGTCACAATCATGGTATGGCAGGCATTTTGAGAAGAGAGAATATCATGCGTCACATTGTCACTATCGTCCTGTCAGTCATTGGTGGCTGGGGCCATATGAGGCCCCGAATAATGTGCAGCTGCTCAGCACAGCATCCAAACCAAAGAACATGGCAAGATCTTATGTGTGACCCATTTTAAAAAATTCAAAATAATATTTTCCTTGAATAGTGAAGAAATGGATTGAATTCTTAAATTTGTAGCTTTAGAGTATGTATTCAAATTTTAAAGATGACACACCTCCATGTAGTCTTATTTTTCAGAAATAGGTTCCTAGTAGACTGAAAAATGTTTTTGGATAGAGCTGAAAAATATTTCTTTCTACTTGCAAAATGGCAAACCTCTCTTATAAGCCTATGGAAAGAACATTTAAAGGAGAGAGTTCAATAGTGTTTAGTTTTTTGTAGCTGTTACTTCTTTGGGCCCACAATTGAGATTAAATGACAGGAAAGGGGTTTTCACCAAAAGTCATCTCTGGAAGTTTAGTGAAAAACAGAAAAAAAAACCCACTAAATTTACACAGCCTAACAACATATGATTACAATTTCCCTTGGATGTGGTTTATTGTTGGCAAAATTTGGAAAAATCCACGTGTATCATTTTAAAGTACATCTAAACTATAGTCTCATGAAATGTACATAGTCATAGAGTTAAATGTTTGTGGGAACTTTTCGTTTTTTTGCTGTTCGGCCTGCTTTCAAAATATTCAAATATATTTGGCTTTTGTAACTTTGCTAATTAAACCTTCTAAAACAGATGGAATTATAGAAATTACTGGGTTTAAAATATCATCTTAATTGGTTTACGATCTATGTGACACGTAGTGCCATTCGTACTATATAAAATAGATACGAATGGCTCGAAAGAGATGGCATGCCAATTAATTTCTCTTTAACTCTTTCAATTAAATTTTGTTTTCTTCCTTATTTTATTCCCTTTCCATTAGCCTAGCTCCCAGCGAGTTTGATCAACCCCGACTGTCAGTATACAGGTTCTAACCTGAGACCATATTGGAGAGTTTATGACTCAGGGATGGGGAGAATCTGAATTTACCTTCTTCCTAAAGAAAATAAATGACCTTAAGAGAAGCCTTTAAGCATGCATATGGCTGTCCCCTCAAGTGATGTGTAGATTAATCTTTCTCCTTCTAACAGTGATTGTCTAATGCATGCAGACAGCCATATTCCTCTGATTTTCTGGAATAGTCTTGATTTCAAATACCTATCTTACTGACCCACTAAGAACACTTGGGTTTATCAGACCGCGTGTTCAGATTTTTGAGTTGGGATGGGAAGCTGTAATCGCTGTCGGTAGAATTTTGGAAGATTTAAAAAGGCTGCTTCCCGTACATCTATGTGCCTTAAGATCAAGACTCTGGTTCAGTACACCTAGACCTCCGAAGATTCCAGTTTTGAGACCCACAACGAAGCTGTACCCCCCAGCAAAATAGCATGCAGTTTTGAAAAATACCATCCTACAATTTTTTGGCTACTGTTGGCTAACAAAATTAAACTCGACTGTTTCTTTCAAATATCTCCATTTGCCATTTAGATGTGATTTTAAACACACTATGCCCCTTTGTTGCCATGGTAACAGGTTTGGGCCCTCATGGGTGACAGAAAAGTACCACAGCCCTGGTTCCTGTTTGAACACACATGTTCGCTGGGTTTCGCCTTGCAGCGGGAGGAGAAGGGAGGCTGGAATCACCACACTTCCCACAGCAAGGTAAACCCGCGCATCAAATAACACTCGGAGCTTGGGAGCTTGGGAGATCGCCCACAGCAGGGACAGATTACCTCTTACAGTCACTATGGAGAATGATTCAAATTCTAGCTTTAATGATCCCGGATAGAGCTCTTCTCCTCCCCACCAATGTGACATTTTGCAGACATTTTATATATCAAGGAAATATTTAATTGAAACGTGCATCTGAGAATGCCTACCGAGCTGGCTCTAGGCATCTTCCAACGTTGCAGGGGTCAATTAAAAGAACCAATCAACTGTTTTTAAAACTTTAAGATATTTTCTAAAAAAGGGTGGAGGGAAAGAAAGTGGACAAAAAGTAATGTTAAATAGCATGGAGCATGACTAATGGTGCTAGCATGTTAAAATCATTGGGAAAATGTCCTTGGAAGACAAATGAATTTTCAGCAGAATAATTAACTTAATTAACAAATTTGCATGCATATTCATCAGGCTATTGAAGTCTTTCCAGCCCAGCTTGATGAGCGTTGGTGTAATAATTGTCTCATTTACATTCTGCAATCTACTACAATTTAGGGCATGCAAAAAAAGCCGACCTCTTCCCTCTGACTTTCTTTGGGACCCACAGAGTCCAAAAAACATGGCCTTCACCCTCTCCGTGGCCTTTGGGCCAGGCCTTTTGCGAGAACCCCCAGAGAGAGCTGGCTGTGCTTCCCCTCCCCCAGCCTTCCTCGGCTTTCTTCTTTTTATTTTTTTCTTTTTGGCCCAGGTTCTCTGTTTTTGCCTCCGCTTGCTCTCCTGGGTAAATCTTGGCACCAGTTCTGACTTCAAATCTCTTGGGTCGCCAGACTGCATCATGTAAAAATTGCCATTTCCCTCTATCTCTGCAGGGCAATCTTTAAAGGCAGTAAGGTGTGACGCTCCAGACTGGCAGCTTGGCAAGACAGAGCCCATGGATACCAGCACACGGGAATCTGGACGGTTCTCTCTGACAGCAGTCAGCGCTGGGAACAAAAGGAATGGAGGGGAAAAAAGCACAAATGTATTTTTACATATTGTAGGCATATGGCCACAAGACCAGCAGAAATATATTTAATTACCAAGTGCATGCATTGAAGAGAAAAACATTGGAAAGGGGGGAAAAATCTGTGTGCACAGCAATATTATTCTACTTTAACTTTTCACCTCAGTTTTTTTTTTCTTTTTTTAATTGAAGATGAAAGGGAATGAGGATTAGAATTGCAAAGGGTTATCTGCTGGAATCCTATCAAATGTGATGTGGGTTTTTGACATGCCTTCCTTAACCGCATAACATTACATACAGAAATATAAAAGTTTTTAAAAAATTATTTGAATTATGAAATAATGTGACTAAGGTTTTGGGGAGGCAGGGCACATCTGATTTAAAATATAACAATTATTAATAGATAATCTTACTGGTGTGTTAAAACTATACTTCTGATGTTACACATTAGTTTAGGTCTTAACAGTTAACAAATAACCCTTGAAAAATTAAATTCTTATTCTGTTCTATGAAATCAGAACAGTCCAACGCACATTTATTGTCGGGCATTGTGCTAACCAGTGGAGGTAGAAGTAGATCAGATAGCATCTCTGCACTGAGGAAGCTCATAGTCTAGGATGGGAAACACATACACATACGTATAATTACAATATTATACTATTAAATGTATTAAAATTATAAGTAATTAAAATCACCAATATAATACAATCTATGTAATGTAATGATGTAGGTATATTGATCCAGGGGCCATACAGAATTGACTCCTAGTTCAATCTGGGAGTCAGGGAGGTGACCTCTTTCTGGAGGACCAGGGAGGCGATCGCTTTCTAGGAAAGCTGATGAAAAGGATGAGTCAGGAGAAAAAGCCAGGGAAGAAGGCTGTTGCATTTTGCAGAGAGGAGGCGTTTGGGCAAATGGGCCAGAGGAGTGAAGTAGCAGGGCCAGGGAGGTGTTGTGCTCATTGAGTTGGGAGACAGAGGGTCCTGTACGTGCATCATTGGCAGGAAAGAAAACCACAGCCTTGAGAAAGCAACCTGCCAGGAGTCCTCTTGTTTGTAGCATTCCTGGCACTGACTTCCTGGGTCTTCTGTTGTCATTCAGCTCTCTGAGATCCCCTGTAGCCAGTGCTGGCTGTGCAGGTGACCTGTGCACCCAGGCCCCGTGCTGATACAGGTTCTGCCCAGCTGACCAGCCTTACAGCCCGTTTCTGCAGCCAGATAATGGTTCAGAGGTGTGTTAACGTGAGCTCTACCTCGCATTGCAAATATCATCTTGCAAAGTTCTTTGTAAATTTACTTTTTTGTAAATCAACCTGCATAATAAAAGCACTAGGGGAGCTGGCTATTTAAAGGAACCCCGTAGTGAATCTTTTCATAACGTAGAAGCCATTCCTTAATTAATCTTTTTTTTTTCCACCAGATATACCTGTGCCTCTGTGGCTTTTATGCTAAGAGGAAGCAGCATAGACTATAATGCCAAGTGCAGGAGACTAAGAGCCGGGGTTTCCAGAGCACGTGTTGAGCCCCTGCTGGCTGCCACTAGCTTGGGGTTATGAATATGACTTTGGGGTCAGTTCCATCTCCTGCCCAAGTTAGAGTCAGGCGGGCCTGAGCTGGAATCCTGGTTTTTACTATCCACCAACTTCATTTGACAATTCACTTGTCCTCTTTGGATCTCAGTTCTTTGCCTGTATTCTGTGTTGTTATATATTATACTTCAAGTAGAAAGGTCTCTCTGAGGGCCTGGAACAATAGCTACTACTGAGGGTCAGCATGCCCCAACTCCGCTCTGCTCCACTCCGCTCTGCTCCACCCCGATCCTCAACAGCCCTTTGGAGCAAGATCCACCACTGGCCTTGTTAGGAGGAAACACTTGTTAACTCGGAGCCCCTCCTCTGCCACGTTTCCCACTCTACTCCCCAGGAAGAAGGGAGATTAAAGATGATGGTTTAGGCCTTTCTTTACCCCTGGTAACCCATGTAAAAAGTGATTCATCTAATTAGTAAAGTTTCAGATTCAGCCATCCAGCGCAGGTCTGTATATTCAAATATGGTAGCATCGGGGCCACCTCACCCTCATATAGGGTGGTGTGCTTCAAATTGACCAAAATCTGTTCTGGTTCCTTTCCCCATAGTTTGAGCCCCCCACCCCCAACCCACCCCCATGGCTCTTCTGCAGCTTTTGGTCTGAGCAAGGGTGTCCTATTTCATCAATCATAAACCTGTTGGAAAATTGTGTCTGATCAACTTGCTACAACTTTTTCTCCCCTAACCTCTAGCTGCAGGGGAGCGCAGACACCTGTGGGAACCACACAGACTTCTGGGTCATTTGGTCATCTCTGGGCTGGTGGCTGTGGCTGTGGCTCACAGGCCTCCTCTGCGAAGCGCTGGGGAGTGAGACTCCAACAGTAGCAGAGACAGCGGCCCCAGCAATGAGGTGGGGCTGGGGGCCTTGGCTGAATGGTCAAGGAGATGGCCACAGACTCTAGTCAGGGAGAGGGATCCCGAGGGTCAGGGCAGGTTAACCAGGCCCTGAGTTCCCGGCCCTGATTGACTGTACCTGGCAGGTGTACCCCTTCAGTTGGCATTCTGAGAATTGTGCAGATAGCTCTCCTCTCTTTCCTTCTAAACCTCTGAAGGGCTTATTGGAAAGATAGATATAGAGATGGTTCCAAGCCGGGGCTAGTTGATTTGTGATAATCACCAGTAGCATATTACTGGAGTAAGTTTGGCCAATTTGGGGGCTTGGCCTTGGACAGGCTTAAGAAAAAGGCCAAGGTCACTGCATGGCTCAGATGGACCCCATTTCTTGTACATGAGTTGTGCTGACTCAGTTATTAGAGAACCCAAGTGTGCTTGGGTAAGGATTTGATATGTTGACATGGTCATGGGTTAGGGACCTGCAGGTAATTATGCTCCTGTAACCCAAATTTAAGTTCCTGCCCTTGTAGGACTTGTGGTCTGGTAGTAGAGAGGTGCCTAGGCAAGCAAAGACAAATAACTAGGTTTGAGAAGTATGAAAGATAGGGGTGCACATAGTGGGACAGCAAACCCAGTGTAGAGGGACCAGGAAATATCTCTAGAGAAAATGATCTTAAACATTAGATGTTTTAGCACAGAAAAGGCTGAAAGGAGGGCAAGCAACAGCATTCACTGAAGGCTTACACTGTGAACAACAATGAAGTGACTTTCCCAAGGACACTCTGTAAGTGGCAGCGTCTGGGTTTCTCAAAAGCCAAACTCCATGTTCTTAATCACATTGCTTCACTGTCAGTATTGAAATTACTATTTAAGAGGCCCAACTATTGGTTACAACTACTCCATGTAATTCACTGCAGATTTGGTTGTTCTCTTGGCCAGGTGGGGTTTGGAACTCCAGCCCCTCAACCTGTAAAGAAAATGCAATTGAAACTATTAGGTAGTGGAGCGTGGTAGGTTTCTGAACTGTGTTGAGGCAGAAACTGCAATACCGATGTTGTCTATACTCTGAAGAACATTTTCCAGACAACTTCCCCATTGCCTAAGTAAGTTGAAGCTACTGTTGTTTTTCCATTTGGTTGCAACATGCAAGCTTGGTTGATTTCAGGAGCCTTAAAGTGAAGAATTATGCTCTGTAAACATCATATGTTAACATAAAAGTTTACAAAGTAAAGTAAGGGTGATACTCCCACAGTTCTAGACCAATGCCTTTATAGACACCTTCTTTTAAATTTATAAAATTTGTGGCACCAAATATATATACAGTGTTCCCTTTATATCTATGGGTCTGGATCTGTGGTTTCAATCAACTGTGGTTCGACAATAATTTTTTTTTTAAAAATGGATAGTCGTGTCTGTACTGAACATGTACAGGCTTTTTTTCCTTGGCATTATTCCCTAAACAACATAGTATGAAAACTGTTTACTCAGGTCATTTATGTTGTATTAGGTATTACAAATAATCTAAAGATTATTTAAAGTATATGGGAGGTTGTGTCTAGGTTATACGCAAAAACGATATCATTTTATATAAGGCACTTGAGCATCCATGGAATTTGGTCTCATCAGGGGTCCTAGAACCAATCGCCCATGGATACTAAGGGATGACTGTATCTTTATATTCTGTCTCCTGGAAAAATATGGAATGTCTTAGAAGAGAAGTAATTTTTAAAAAATTAAGATTCAAAAGAATAAAAAGGGGACATTCAATTTCAATAGAATGGCATATAAAAGTTGTTTCTGGGCTCTCTGGAAACCAAAGCAAAAAGGGAAACATGGAAAATTGTGTAAGTTTTCATTATTAAAAAGGAGAAAGTATATTAATTCTTCTGGAAGAAAAAGTGTTTACAAAGACACACATTTGGAAAGTAGTGATTTGACATAGGCTTGACCTTTAGAAGAAGGAAGGAACAATTCCAAGTGTTTGTAATGCAGCGGATTGTAATACAATCCAAGAGCATAATGAAATACAGTATACTCTTTCCTTTAAACCTAGAATGGAGAAAGAATTCCTACTGGGGAACTATTAATGGAAAGTCCCAGAACCACTAGGCCATGATGCACAGATCTGGGCTAAGAATGCAGCATCAATTCCCCCAGTTATGTATTTATGAGACAGACACTTGTTGATTACCTGGTCTGTGCCATTCATGTCTCTAAGGCTGGGATTGAGTGATGAAAAAGAAAAAGTCTCTGCTCACAGTCCACATTAAAATGATTCCAGAGTATCAATAGAAAATTTTACAGTTTTAATTGTCACATGATGTGTGACAGATGCATTATGGGTTAATCAACTTACATGATGCTTTATGGTTTACTAAAATGTTTTCACACATTATTACAACCCAAATCTCCTTGTGGAACATTGAGACATTCCAGGTATAACTCAACATTCAGATTGGGACTGATATTTTTGGTTACAGAGTCTTGATATATCATGGAAGTATTGTCTGTGCTTATATTTTTCCATTAGGAAGGATATGCTTGAGAGCCCATTTCAGAAATTAGTAAGAAAGTCAGCTAGTAAATGCCACAGAGACCTTAACATACCTTGATGTGCTTAAGAGTTGAACATTGCATTTAGTGACACTTGGTTTAATAAATATCACAATTTTCTTCACATCCCATGAAGTGTTGCAGGACTTTTGGCAAAATGTGAGGTCTTTGTGGTGAGCACAGCTAGGAAATATTAATAACTGTGAAATGGCCACTTATCTCTATGTCGATGCTATATTCACCAGTCATATGGGTCATCAGGCTCTCAGGTCCTTCATTCTCCTTCCTGAGCATGCCTATTGTGCACAATGGGTGAAGAATTCAGCTCCTTTCTCAGTTAATTAACCTACCTGCTAATGATACTATTCTGCCCTTGGTTTATTCAGAGCAACCTCCCGTTCTCAGCCTCCTGTCTATCTGGTCAGAAGCTTTTGATGATGAAGGTAGATTCTATAAGAAGGAAACGGCAACATACATTCACATGTGAAGGCAGGCAATGGGGAGGTAGGGTGATCTCTCATCCTAGTTTTCCCAGAACTTTCCTGATGTTAGCACTGAAAGTCCCAAGTCCTGGGAACCCCTTAAACAGGACCAGGGTTGTTTACCCTAAGTGCAGGGACGCATCTGTATTGTCAAACAGCAACAAATGAACACCTCTACCGTTGACTAAAATACAAAGCAGGCAGTAACATTGTGCATTCTAGTTTGAATTCCCCTAGAAGCAAGCCCTGTGTCCAGGACTCCAGAGCAAGTAGTTTACTGGGAGGTGATCCCGGGAAACAGTGGTGGAGGAGAGGAGAAATGAGACAGGAAAGCAAGTTGCCACTGTGGGAACCTAATGCTACTAGGAAACACTGGGAAGTGGTGTAGTACATGTGCCTCAGAGCCATGTCACCTGAGGGACAGAGGAGTTGGGGTAAGCACCCGTCATTATCGAAGTCTGTTCTTAGTGGTGGGGGTTAAGGTTGCTGATTTGGTCCACTAAGCCTATGGGCAGAGTGGACATCAGCTGCCAGAGAAAGTCTTCCTACAAAAAGATGCAGGTATTGCAAATAGAAGTAGCGCTATTGTGCGCCGAAATGGTAAAAGCCAAAGGGGTATGGGGAGGACACTGACAGCACTGCCACAGTGGGTCTACGTTGTTACCCAGGTCAACTCATTCCACAGCACTGACAAGCTCTCAGCTTCTTGGCTAATGGGAGGAAGAAGGTGTGTGCTGGACATGGGGAGAGTAAGGACATGGCGGGTATTTGAAAGGCTGATGAGTTTGATGCTTCTGAATCATGATTGGTACACATTCTTTTCACTAGTCATTATCATATGGCCAAACTATAGGTATGGAGGATCAGTTAGAATCTTCCAAGTAGTCATTAATAATGCCACTTCAGACATTACTTCTATAAATCTGAATGATTTGGGGGGAGGAGACTTTTGAACACCCTTTAGGGTCTTACCATAGCTCACCAGGCCTCATTAGCATAAAAAGTTTACGTTTTGTTTTTTCATTTATATCTTTCCCTGAGCCATTAGAAACATGACAAAGCTTTTCTCTCAAGTCTCTTCTAGAAACACCTAGAATAAGACTTCCATCTAAAGTCTGCAAGATGTTCATAGCAGAATGCAACGGCAAGCTCTGCACCCAGGTATGCAGGCCAGGTACCTGGAGTTGGTGACTGAGCCACGTTCAGCCACATTCAGCCATGAAGACCAAGATTGTCGGTCTTCCAGGTGACCTGACAAATGCCTCTGCCAAATGGTGATGCTTGAATCTGGTTAGAGGCTGGAGATTCAATCAGAGTTGAATCAAAGACTCAATCGTTGCCCAAAGAGTTTAGCAAAGACAATAGGTGAGCAGATTCCATGAGTAATCAAAAGTCTCGAGGCAGGGAGAAGAGGAGAGAGTGTCTGTGAGTGCCAGCTGGTCATGGAGCCGTATTAGCAGCAAGTACAGAGCAGCTGGGTGGAGCTGTGGGCATGACGGTAGATCACTGGAGCAATGTCTGCCCACCCTGGACAGGAGGAGGACAGCAGGTGGCTCAGCCTGGTTTGTGTCTTAATAAAAGTCAATCCCATGTCTATGCGTCTGGCCGTAAGGCTATTGGAGCATTTTCTGTGTTCTTCAGTTCCCACATCCACGAGAAACCTTGTTAATTGCAGTATCTGGGTATTTGTCCTCATCAACTTAAAAGAGCCCAACTAATTTATCTATATTTTATGCATTTGAAATTACCACTCACTTTTCTCTGATTTAGTCTAAACAATTTAAATTCTATTAGTCTTTCTTATTGTTATAATTTGAACAGTAGTTTTGTTTTCAATTTAAAGACTCATAGATTCAGTTCAGCTTATTGAAGTCTTCCTGCCTAGTTGGCGATGGGGAGTAGGACAGTGTGAGACCCTGGGTCTGATTAGACCCTATGTCTAATCAGAAAGACATAGATTTCAAGTTGGGCTCTGCAATTCACTGCAGATGTGCACACGGGCAAGTTACTGAACTTCTCTGAGTCTTAAATGAGGATTATACTCCACTTACTCATTTCTCCTGCCCTCCCCCTCAAGCCCTTGGCAACCTCTGATCTTTTTATCGTCCCTACAGTCTGGCCTTTCTGAGAATGTCATATAGTTAGAATCATACAGTATGTAATTTTTTTCCGATTGGCTTTCTTCATTTAGCAATATGCATTGAAGTTTCTTCCATGTCTTTTCCTGGACTGATAGCTTATTTCTTTTTATTGCTGAATAGTAGTCCATGGTATGGATGTACCACAGTTCTTTTTTTTTTTTTTTTTTTAACTCTTTCACCTAGTGAAGAACTGGATACTTTTTTAAAATGTGCAATATTTATTAAAACAAAATAAAAGAAAAACATTGATTGAGAGTCTAACCACAGGCCAAACCCTCTTCAAGAATCTTGGGATGTATCAATGAGCAAAGCACATAACAATCTTTGCTCTTGGGAATATTACATAATAGTGGGAAGAGATAGATACACAGAAAATAAAAAATAGAAAAAACAAATAAGTAAATTACAAATTATACAAGCAGGTGGTAGTTACTATGACGCAGTAGAAAGTAGTGCAGGTCAAGGGCGTTGGGTTGGGGTGAGGAGAGGCTGCCAATGAGGAATCTGAATGGGGTAGTCAGAGCCCCATGTGAAGATGATGCTTGAACCCAGATTTGGCAGAATTTTCTAAGGTCAGAAGCAACAGATGGCTTATAAATGTGAAATTTAAAAACTTACTACTAATAAAAAAAGCAAATTCAAACAGTGTTATAATATTTCACTTATTAAATTAGCATACACTTAAAAAATAGGGTTAGTGATGTTATATGGAGATTTCACACAGTAGGAGTAAGAATTGTTAATAACTTATTCTTGAAGGCAATGGGAAGGCAGGGAACAAGGAATCTTAGCAGTGTTTAAACACAGTCATTTCACATCTATGAATGCCTGGTAAAAAAAGGAAC
>CM052437.1:114043788-114071797 GCA_028533085.1 Varecia variegata | reverse complement strand
TGTTATAATATTTCACTTATTAAATTAGCATACACTTAAAAAATAGGGTTAGTGATGTTATATGGAGATTTCACACAGTAGGAGTAAGAATTGTTAATAACTTATTCTTGAAGGCAATGGGAAGGCAGGGAACAAGGAATCTTAGCAGTGTTTAAACACAGTCATTTCACATCTATGAATGCCTGGTAAAAAAAGGAACCCGAAATGCTGACAAAATTTACGTAAAAATTATTTAATTGTTGCATTAAAATTTGGAAATAGCACATCTTTTCTATAATGGGGACAAATTAGAAATTATTACAGTGCATTCAATGAATGTAATACTGTTCAATCTTTAAAAATGATGAAATCATTTTTGAAGAATACTTAATGATTTGGGAAGGTGCTTATGCATAGAAAATGTTCCAAAAGAAATATACCAAATGTTAATAGTAGTTATAAACCTCGGTGGTGGGATTATGGATGCTTAAAAATAACTTCTTTAATGATATTTAGGTATGATACATTACAAAATTCATGCATAATACATGTATATTATAAAACAGATTATTAAAAATGAAAATTACAGAAAAGTAAGAAGACAATAAAAATAGCTTAGGATTATTTCTATTAATTCTGTTCATTCTTTTACTTTCTTCTTCGAGATCAGCTATCATTTATCTTTTTTCCCCGATGCTTCCTGCTGTCTCTTTCTGTGTCCTTCTCTCTCTCTCTTCTTCTGCTGTGTATCCATCCATCCTTGCTGATTCGGAGGCATTCTTTGCTCTTCCGAGTGGTAATCTCTTGTTAGTTTTAGGCATTTCATAAGTATCTTCTCTCAACATATCCCCTTCCTGTTTAACTTTGATCCATCAGTTTTTCAATTGGCCCACCAATATTTCCATGCGGAACATCATTTTTTAGTAAGATCTTTGTTTTGAGTTTCTGTGTCTGTCATTTTTTCCCTCTCACCATTTCCATCTTTGTTCTATAATGAATTCTCAAGTTCGTCTTCCACATTACTTAGTCTGTCAGTGCCAGTTCTGCTATTTCTGCCTTAAATGAGGGCTCATTTCTGCTTTTTGAAAATTTTTTTTTCTTACAGCATTTCTTACTTCAGTAAAGCCTACTTTCTTCTCATCTTATTGCTTCTAGGTCTATTTTCTCACTGACCTTTTTCTATTTTATTTCATCATCTATTGAGATAGAAACAACTTTTGATTTTTTTTTCTTTTGTTTCCTTGAGTAAAAATTTCTAGAGGTACCTTTTTTTTTTTTTTTCTGAGTCTTCCAGAAGGTGTTCGGTTTCACTTAATCTTCCCAACTTTTCAGATTGCTACATCCTCAAATGGGAAGCAGGTGGGATGAGGCCCCTGCCCCACTGCTCCGACCACTTCTGTAGTGGCTGAATCTCTGCGGGAGTCGCAGATGGCGGGTAGGTTGGTGAGCCCAGCGCCTCACACATTTCCTGTCGACTTCTGCTCTCTCAGACAGAAATGGGATCCACTCCTACGTCCACTGCCGGCTCGCTAGTACACGGAACAGATGGACTGCATGGGAAACTCTAGCCCTGGTTTTTACTGCTTCTATTTCTGTCTCCTCCCAGACCCATAGTGCTTTATTTATGGAGACTACTATGCTGGTAGCCCACAACCTAAGTCTTGCCCAGGTGTTTTCTGAAGAGCTGCAGTCTCTGGATGTAGATAGGGTTGAGGTGGGGGTGAGTGAAATGAGAAATTACCATCTGGCTGTCCCAAAAAATACCATGAGCTCAGAGAAGGGCTAGTCGGCTAGTTTTCTGATAGGTACAGTTCACGTGTTTCTCAACTGAATGTCGTATACAGTGGAAGTGAGACAAAGCGTTCTTCTCCCTTCATTCAAGTGTAGTTTTTCCCTTTAGACACAAAGCACAGGGGGTCCCTCACTGCGGCAAGATGCTTATGAGTCAGGTTCCAGGGGCATTAAAGCCAGATTCGTCTAGATTTTGGAAACAAGCTCATTGTTCTAGTTTTCACAGGTGTTATGAATTTCCATCTTTGTATCTCTTCAGAGCTATTTTAATGAGGCCTTGAGAAAGGCCAGGTGCCACTTGAAGCTGGGTCATTTATTTAAGAGGTCACAGTTTCATTTCTGACCCTGGAGGGGCAGTGATCTCTGCAGGGAAAGTTCTCCAAGGGATACCTGCAGGCCAGGCCGGGGCACTTCACGAAGAAAAAAAGGCTTGAATCTGTTCCAGATATTTGGACAAGCAATTCGGGAAAGAGAAAAATTTGCCTGAGAGATTCTGAAGTCTGGTATTATTAATGCCCTGCCTTCATTATATAAAACATTTTAATATGGCTTTTCATAAAGATTTGAACTTTAGAAAAATTGTACCTTGATGAATCCTTTCTAGTATTCATTTATACAGAAATAAAAAAAAATAGTCCACTTGCATGGCTATTGAATAAGAGTAGGGAGCAAAGAATGATATAGATGAGATGCATAATACAGGCTAAGTGCTGTGTGGTTTAGCATGTTGTCCTGTGGATGGACTTAATTGGTACTATTATAATATTTAAATGAAACACTTTCTTCCTCTGAGGCCCCCAGGCCAAGGTGAAAAACAATAGGTGGTAAGTAGCCCTTGTTTCAACGTGAGGACTACACCAGCCATATGTAAGATTGCCAGAGAAAATAGAGCATGCCCAGTTAAATTTGAAGTTCAAATATACTATAAATAATTTTTTAGTATAAGTATGTCCCAAATGTACAGGACTTGTAAAAGGAGATGTCAGAACATTTTGAGTGACACCTTGAAGATACATTAATAGAAGAGGGGAGGCTGAGGAGGCCAGGTGATATAATTTTGGTGTCATGCCACTGCCTCTGTCGGGGAGAGGAGGATGTGCTTCCTTCTACCAACACCTCCTGGAAGAGTCAAGTTGAAACACTGGCTGGAGCCACCTGCCTCGCAGCAGAGGAAAGAGGAGGGGCTGCATTGAGAGCACGTGGTGTCTCTGCTGAAGCCAGGTCTGGGGGCACATTCCCTATGGATCAGACAGTCCCACAGGAGGCTCCAGGCCGGCAGGTGGTTTGCAAATGAACTCCACTCAGAAGCCTCCTTTCAGCAATGAGTGGCTTTGGCAGAAAGAGACCCATCGGTTTCAAGAGCTGAGGTAGCTGCTGTAAGCTACCACCCGGAGGAAGATTGAGAAAGGTAGAGGCTGGTGTTCTCAGAGAACTTTCTGCAGGATTTGTCAAAGTGCCCCAGGACAGACCCATAGAAAGGCTGGGGAGCACTTGTGCGGATCACGGACTCTCTCCCTCACTCACATCCGTTCCTGCCTTACCACATATGTGAATGCGTGCTAGGTGCATGTATTTGCACTGCACGCCAGGTGGGTGCTGTGCTGGGTGCGTGGGGTACATCAGAGGGCCCAGCAGACACAGACACTTGCTCTTCAGGAGCAAAGGGCTGGCAGACAGTGAGCCAACCCCGGTAAATACGTACATCATAGAATATGTTAGAAAGTAACAACTGTTATGCTCTGTCTTCAGAAGAGAGTCAGGCGGCCGGGCAGTGCCATGGGGGCTGGGGTGCAGGTATTAATTAGAGAGATAAGAGTTGCTGGGAGAGCTCCAGGCTCCTGGTGAAGGGGCTGCATTATCTTACGGGATATGCCCCCAGTGTGTCCAGTTTATTTAAAGTCACCAGGAATAAATTACTACATATTACCAATAGTCATATGTCATTCTTACATATCTTTGCAATTGGCCAAAAGAGAGCATAGCATACAAAATTCTCTAGTTGGAATTGTGATTTATGATGGAGAAAGCTAACCAAGAGTCAGGGTTGGGGGAAGCTGCTGGGGAGAAATGTTGCCAGCCTATCCTATCCCCCTTCTGTTCCTCCATCCTGGTGCTTGGTTATGGAGACATTAGCAAGGATGAGAGTGGAGCGTGAAAGAGACCATTTTCCATTAGCAATGGAAGGGAGGCAACAGAGGGAGGAGAGAATGACCTTGAAAAGGGAGTGGGCACCAGTGCAAGAGGCCAACATTTCAAAAGGCAGTATTTGAGTGAGAGTTTAAAAGAGAAATAAACAGAGAAAGGGATATATTCAAAGCTATTTAGCTGTTCAATTTCAATTATTTTAGCTTGTCAAAATAATCCTCTTCTGAATATGATTCTGTGCTAAGGCTGACTTCAGAGTTAGGCATCGAGCCAGCTTCACAGGTTCAGGTTCAGGTTGCCAAAGGTTATATTCATAGCAGCATGGTTTGTGGAAAGAAGGAGTTGAAGATCGCTAGGGGAATGTGTAAATAAAATGTGGTGTATGCCCGTAACAGTAATGGACTAGGTTTGCATACAGGCACCTGGATAGATTTCAAAATATGGGGTGGCATAAAAAAATGGAAAAATGTTTAATAGCATAACACCATAAATATAATTTAAAATGCACACACACAAAATAACTCTATTTTTTATGGTACATGACATCCAAATAGATACATTGACTGTATATCCAAGGGCTAAATAACAAATATACTAGAGTATTAGTCAAGGGAAGGAGGAAAATGAGAATGGGGAAAGAACAGCATTGAACATCTACTGACATTGTCCCATATCAGGGCATGTAGGAAGTGTCACAGGTCATCTCTCACCAGGTGGGGCCATTGATCATGCTGCTCCAAGGCGCAAGCACTTTGTAAGCTTTAGGCTGCCCCTTTCTGCTGCCCATGGAAGCCGCAGAGTGAGCTGAGGAATGTGGTAATAACAAGGGAAGAGGGGTGTGCTAAATTCTGCTATCTAATTGTGACTCTCTTGTGGGCATCCTATTTCTTCGTGAATGAGTAGAGGCTGCAGGGAAGATTAGAGGGACTCTGGAAGGCATCACTAGACCCAGATGCCAGTTACAGATGAAAGCCTCAGGTTTCTCCTGGTCTTCTTGCTAAGTTTGCAGCTTCCCAATGAATGGGCCACAGCCGGGGTTCTGCACTGGGCTGTAGGTACCATGGCAAGGCCAGGCTACTGCTTGGTCTCAGTCCATGAGGTCTGGGACTGAAGAACAGCCTTATCTCTGGGGCAGACAATGAGATCTCTCCTGAAGGTGAGCCTGGGTTCCTGATCCCTGTCCCACCTCTTTGTCCTCTGCACAACTCATTAATGAGTGGTGATGCGTAGCTGAAGGAGAAACCCTCTTCCTACCTTTTTAGATTCTAACTGGGGAAATGTTATGCTATTTTTTTTTAACAAGTCAGCATGCTTCCAGCTTTTTTGTCAGCTCACATTTGAACTTAATCCTACTAACTTCTTTTAAAGTGTGAAACTTAGGTAGAAGTGGAAACCATCTGCCTTCCGCACTGCACTGGAAGATGAAATTGCTTGCGTTCAAATACTGTGTTGTTCGTATAATAGAAATTATTTTATCATATATTTTAAATTGGTTAGAATTCTCAATTTGGTTATTACAGTATGGAATTCATTCTATTTTCTAAATGCAATATATTTTCTTTGTTTTCTAGATTTATTGAGGTATAACTGACCGACAACAGTTGTATTAATATATGTTTAAGGTTTACAATGTAGTGTTTTGATATACATATACATTGTGAAATCATTGCCACAATCAAGCTGATTAACACATTTATTACCTCACATAGTTACCGTGTGTGTGTGTGTGTGTGTGTGTGTGTGTGTGTGAGTGGTGAGAACATTTACCTACCCTCTTAGCAAATTTTACATACAGGACACATCATTATTAACCAAAGTCACCATGCTGTACACTGGGTCTCCAGAGTTTATTCATCTTATAACTGAAAGTTTGTACCCTTTGACCAACATCTCCCTATTTCCTCCACTCCTCAGCTTCATGTCTTTACTTTCTGTTTCTTGGGTTCAACTCTTTTAGATCCCAAGAATGTAGGAAATTAAGTATTTCAAACTTAAAGCTGTTGGAACTTTAAATTTTGAGCCTTGAGAGGAAGGTTTTCATAATGGTTGTACCACATAGGGGTGAAGAGAGGAAGTTTCCCCCTTCACCTTCTGCAGGTTTACTGAAAATGAATTGACAAAAAGTGGATCAATAGGAGAAAAAGGCATACGACATTTTTATAATGTGCATTTCACAGGGGAGTTACAAGAGCATGATGACCCGATTCCCAGTGGAGTACAGTTGCTTGTATACCCTTCCATGTGGAGAAGGGGGAGATGGGAATGTGGAGATAGATGAGAAAGTTGCTTTGAGGTCTAGGGGAGGTGTTGGGAAGGTGAGGGGCAGAAATGAACTGGGGACAAAGGTTGTTTTATTATGCAGATAAAGCTGCCCAGGTAATCTCTGGAGCTGCCCTCAGGAGAATAGGTGAAAAGTATGTTTGGGCTAATGAAAGTTCCTGGTTTCTTCTCTTGTGGTTGATTTTCCTGGTTACTTGATGAGATTCCTAGGGAAAGGGTCTTAAGACAATTGCATTTCTTTTGGAAAGAAGCTTTCTTAGTTAGATTAAAAAAAAATTCCACAGAGAGTCTCTGCCAGTGCTGTAGGAAAGAGGATCAGAGAGACAGGTGGGAGAAGACCAGAGAGAGACCTTGGTTCTGAGGCTTATTTCTGAGAGCTTTCAATCTTCAAAGCGCTCAACATACAAAGGTGCCATGTTTCGGGGTATCATTTTCTGTGCTCCAACAACCAATTTATGTTTCCAACAATAATATATGAGGATTCCCTTTTCTCCACATTCAAGTGTAAAATATTTGCTTATCTCCTCCTAGAAATTGAACATATTCATTTATTAAACAATATTTGCAAAGAGCACCTATGTATCAGGACTGAATGTTTAAGAAGTCCTGGGCTTAAAAAGATAAAAGTCATGGTTCCTGCTTCTGTGCACTTACCTACAGCCTACTAGGGAGACCACGAATACATTAAGACAATAGCTGAAGTATGTACAAACTGTGGCAGCCTAGGAAAGAAATGTTTCTTAGAGAATCAAGGAAAGCTTTACATAGGAGAAATCCTTAGCTAAGTCTTAAGGGACAGTTGGAAGAGATATAGGGGCCATAAAGAAGGGTTCTTTACAGAAAGAATGACTACCTGTGTTTCTGGGGCACCAAGGAAGGCAGAAAGGAGAAGACAGGGACAGAGTTCCTGCCCCTGGTTCTCAATGCAGCCTTTGCAATTCCTTTGGTCCTTGAGGAATTGGTTGAAGAATCCTTGTTATAGATCATTGACTCCAGCAGAGTTGACTCCAGAATAAAGTTTTTTATTTCTTTTAAAAGGAGGCGTGAATTTGAGAACCAATGTGCATTGCAAATATTCTAACTAATATATCACAATTATAGAAACACCTGTTCTAGACATGACAATGTTTTTGTTGTTGATGCACTAGGCTAGGTGCATAAAAACTAACTTATACATTTAAAAACTTTTAATAAATAAATGATAGTCCTAGCATTAATTTTTCCCCTGAAGCCTAAAAACAAGTTGAGATTGAAAAAACACAAATTTTTGTAGCTCCAGAAAATCTCACAGTGAGCACTGACTCATAAACTATTTATTGTAGAAGTGCCATTTTCTTTTAATACATGCAGTTGATTATGCAAAATAAGTAAGTTTAGATTTTTTCTTATGGATCTCAGTTTCTTGCATGGACCTTTTTTTTTTTTTACTCTGAAAGCACTAGTCAACTTTATTTGGTAGTCAATAAAAGAAAAATAGGGTCTGTTTATCTGGTTTGGCCCTATAGAAATTGACTCTCTAAAATGGAATGTGAGGCCTCTTGTTATCCAATGATATTGTCTCTTTCTAATTATGATCAACTTTTCACAGACACCTAGAGGGAACAGAAATGAATAACATTCAAAATTTTTTAAATGTGTGTTTCTTTCACCACTTATTAAGTCAGAATGAGTACCTTTCTAATCTAGCACCTTGCATGTGTTCCATACAGTAGCAACTGGTAAAAGAGGATGAGGGTAAGAAAATACACTGTGGCTTCAACTCCAGAATTCTTTAGGGAATCTCAAGGCCAAGATTATATAGCTGAAGCAAAGAGCAAGATTGAACAATTACATGCCTTTTTTTCCCCTGCCAGTTTAGGGAGTCTAGCTGAATATTTCAAACAAAATAGATGCGCAGAAACTTTTCTGTGATTGAAAGAATCCCATATCTACCAAGTTTTTTTCTAACCCATTAAGGAAGAGGATTGGTCAATGTATTGATAATTTTTCCACCTTATACTTTGCTTTCCAGGTGGAAAGCAATAGAGTGTAGGAGTTACATGTACAGGCTCTGAAGTCCCACTATATTTGGATCCTGGCTCTTTCAGTTAATAACTGTGTGACGTTGGGAAACTTACTTAAATTCAATATGCCTCACTTTCCGTATCAGCAAAATGGGAATATTAATAGTTCTCGCCTTGAGGGGTGCCTGCAAAAATAAAATGAGTCAATATGTGCATTGCTCGCTTTCCCAAACTGCCAGGCTCGTCATGTGGCATAGTCAGTTTGTGCTTCCGGATATCCATGTACCCCTTACATATCCCAGCTTCCCTGCAGTTAGATTGGGGCTCTGTGACTAGCTCTGGCAGCAGTGATCTGTGTCGCTGCCAAGCCACGGTGGTTAAGGACCAATATGCTTTCTTCATCCCTCTCTTCTCCACCCATGGTGACTCTGGAGACCACATGTTTCTGGTGATGCAGCTTTGATATGGTAAGAGCCAGGGGCCCCAAGCCATAGCTTGAAAGAGAGACACACAGGACAGCCGCCCAATCCATGGTGAACTTTGCATGAATGAGAAATAAATGTTTTACTGCACTATGTGATAAGCCAATGAGGTGTTTAGGGGTTTGATTGTTGCTACAACAGAGCCTAACATTACCCTGTTACAAGTCATAAGCAGTTTAAGTTACACACAAATAACCCTGCTTCCTCCTTTTTAAGAAAACTTTATTTTAGACCTATTTTAATTTTTTATAATAACTTACAACATTAAGCCATAAAACTCTTCAAGAAATAAGCATGTATATTTAATTTTTACTGTATAAATTCAATTATTTTGACATTAGATTTTGAGGTTACTCTGTTTGATCTCTTAGGGTACGAGACTAATCTGTGGAATTACATCCAGAGATGCACCTGAAGAATTTCTGATGCCAATTATCTGGGAAAGAGGTATGCTTTGCGTCAGCAAAGAAAGTTTTAGGGTGTGAAATTCTCTTGTTCTTGACACTTTGTTCTTGGTAAGGAAAGGGTCAAGGTATCTAAAAGGCAGTAAAAAAACTGGGGATTGCAGTATCAGGAATCTCTGTCCTTAGAAACAGTTCGGGTACCAAGGAAGTTGAGATCCCAACAAGGGCTGTGGCCCAATACCATGGTGGCAGCAGAAGGGATAATTTTTTTTAAAGGAAAAATAGTAAAAAGGAAGATAATCTCAAGGCAACAAAAGTGGTATCTCTTGGTTTCCCAGCAAACAAAATTCTCCTTCCAGAATTAACCATGGAAGCAAATGGTCTTGTTTTTCTTAAGAAAGACAGCATTTTCTTAATTACCTTGTAAAAATTGGTGACTTTTCAACTAATCCTTAAGGATTTCAATTATACTGTGATTCATAATCTTACAAATAAGCACCAATTAGAATATGCCTTTTGAGTGTACAGTACTCCACTTCTAATTTGGAATTTCGAACTTATCTCTTCTCTACTGTCTTTTCCAATACTCTGGACTTAAAATTCTTGCATTTTTAGCCCACTGAATTGATGGCAAGCCAGTGCAACTCTCATATAAAACAATTAAAATGTCATAATGGGCTCTTCTGGATTACAGATTTGGGTGACAGGTTACAACAGTGAAAGTGATATAATATTTTATTTCCCACACCAAATCCTACCACCCAACCTCACATAGCTGGCTATTTCTCTAGCATTTCTCTTGACATTCGCTTCCTGCAAATTTTTATGTGGTCTTTTGCAAGGGCGTACCTAAGAGAGTCCCCTGTTAGTGTATGTCCCAATCCCTACTATTCCCTTTGCCACCCTATCAGTTAGATTTGCTGCACAACAACGGGCTCCAAAATTTAGTGGCTTAAAACAACACTCATTTGTATTTCTGTGGATTGACAATTTGGGCTCAACTCAGCTGGGCAGTTTTTGGATCTGGAACAGGCTGGGTTAGTCTCAGCAGGGGCTCGCGCGTGCACCTGCAGGTAGCTGCCGGATTGCAGGGGATCGGTGGTTGACTTTTGACTGGAGTGTGATCCCTCCAGCAAGCGACCCAGGCTCCTTCACAGAGTGGCAGCATTGCAACAGTAGCCACAGTAGAAGCTGCAAGTCTTCCCTAGGCCTCCACTCGGGACGGACCCATTGCTCTGCCACATTCTATTTGTCAAAACAAGTCACAAGGCCAGCCTAGTTTCAGGGTGAGACACTGCCTCCTAATGCAAGGGGCTTCAGAGTATTGCAGTCATTTTTGCAATCAACCAGAATCACCAAAAATTGGTTTTGCCTATTTTTGAATTTTAAACAAATAAAATTGTACATTGTGTACCACTCTTTTGAGTCTGGTTTCTTCGTTCAGCATTGTATATTGTTGTGTGTAGGATTAATTTGTTCTCTTGAAAAATATTCATTGGACACCTACTATTTTCTGAGAATAAAGGAAAATAAGATATAGATCCTGTCCTCAAGAAACTGGGGAGAGTGCCAAGGGAATGTGATATATCTGTTATGGTCAAAGTATGCACAGAGAGTTAGGACTAGGACCAAAGTCAGACCTCACAGATGGGGGGGGGTGATGTTTTCCTGTATCTCTATTTATAAACAGGACTTAGTCATATGCAGGGAGATAGCAGCAAAGGATTCTTCAGTTGGAGGGAAGAGCAGACAGGATATGGAGCTGTGAAACGTCATGACGGCTCAAAGACTACAAACAGTTTATGACAATGATTACAACTAGCACTTGTAAGTGTGTTAGAAGAACTTGGACCAGTGATTTTCAAACATTAGTATGCATCAGAATCACTTGGAGTGTTACAGCAAGTGTTACAGCGGGTGGTCCCGAGGACAAACCGAGCAGCACACGGAGAGTCGGAGAATCAAGGTTTATTCGCCAGTGGGCTCAGAGGGGTCTCGCCACCAAATTCTGAGCCCCATCTACCCAATTTTTCCCATTTTTATTAAGTTGGGGTGCTCCAAGGGGAGGGGTCTCAGGTGACTAATGCCCGCCAGGTAAGAGGTTAGATTAGTGTTTTGCACCAGGTAATTAGTTTTAGTGTTATGCTGATGTGCTAGATGTTAGGCTAGTGTCCTGCACCAGGTAATTACGTTTAGTGTTATGCTGGTGTGCTAGACCTTAGGTTAGTGATATGCTAATGTGTCAGGTGTTAGGTTAGTAATATGTTAATGTGGGTCTTCCGTGAGGGGTGGGGGTCTCAGGTGGCTGCTGTTCTAAGTAATAGATGGGGGTTTTCCTTATCAGGAGGACTTGTTATTTTTAATTTTATTTATTGATACTTAATAGATATATGTATTTTGGGGGTACATGTGATAATTTAATATATTCATATAACTTGTAAAGATCAAATCAGTATAATTACGATATCCATCACCTTAAATATTTGTCTTTTCTTTACACTAGAAACATTTGCATTATTTTCTTCTAGCTATTTGGAAATATAGAGTAGATTATTGTGAACTATAGTCACCCTACTGATCTATCAAACACTAGGTCTTACTTCTTCTATCAAACTGTTTATTTGTACCCAATAGTCAACCTTTTGAGTCCTCCCCGCTCTCCTTTCTGGACTCTGGTAAACACCAATCTGTGCTATCTTTATGAGATCCACATTTTTAGCCCTCATATATGAATAGGAAGATGCAATATTTGTCTTTCCAAGCTTGACTTATTTCACTTAACATGATGACCTCCACTTCCAGCCATGTTGTTGTTATTTCATCCACCTACATTCAACTTTAGCAAGTAGTGCCAAATAGTTTTCTAATGTGGTTGTAACAATTTTCTCTTCCACTGGCAGTTTATGAGAGTTCCATTTGTAACACATTTTGCCTCAATTAGTTATCACTTCCTATCAGTGTTTCTAATTTGAGTCATTGTAAAGTGTGTTTACTTCTCTCTCATTGTTTAATTTGCATTTCCTTGATGAATAATGATGCAGTTTCTTTTCACATGTTTATTGGGCATTTGGATATCCACTTTTGTGACCTGCCTATTCAAGACTTTTGCCTACTTTCCATTCAGTTATCTCTGTTTTTAAAACATTTATTTATTAGACATATTCATAGATATTTAATGAGTCTTTTATCAGGTACGTCTATTGCAAATGTCTTTTCCTAGTCTGTGGCTTGCCTTTTCACCTATTAATGGTATCTTTTTATGATCAGAGGTTGTACTATTTTAACTATTCCCATTAATCAATCTTCTCCATGATGGTTAATGTTTTTCTGCCTACCTCAAGGTGGCGAACAAATTTTCATGTTATTTTTCAGAAATTTTATTGTTTTACCTTTCACCTTTATAATATATCAACAATCTCCCTTGAATTGATTTTTCTATGTGGAGTAGGGTAGGATATGGATAGTCTATATGGATATCCAATTCACTCAGCACCATTTATTGGAAAGACCATCCTTTTAATACTGCGCTACCATCTCACCTTTGTTAAAATGTGTTTGTGCAAGGTTAGGTATGTTTCTGGATTCTCTCTTCAGTTCCATTTGTCTATCTGTCAGTCCTTGCACTAATACCATACTGCCTTAATTGCTGTGGCTCTATAATAAGTGATGACATCCAGGAGTGTAAGTATTCCATACTCACAATTATCTTTGCTATTCTTGCCATTCCGTTTCCATATGAGCTTCACAAACACACAAATGAATACCCTGCTGGGGTATTAGCTAGGATTGCACTAATCTATTGATCATTTTGGGAAGAACTAACATATATCAACAATATTGAATCTCCAGATTCATAAATATGTCTTATTCTTTCATTTATTAAGGTTTTAAAAATGTTTCTCAATAAATTTATGGAGTTTTCATTAGGTTACATAGTATGTAGATTTGAATGATTTTTTTTTGATATTAATCTTGTAACCAGTGACCTGAGTTCACTCATTAATTCTAATAATTTGTCTCCATATTCTTTTGAGTTTCTTATATTTAAACAATTTCCTATGTATATACAATATAATATCTGTGTATAATATCATTTTTATTCTTTTCTTTTTCAATCCTTCTTTTCCAATAATTCTTTTTCTTGCCTCATTGTACTGGCTAGGAGCTCTAGTATAATGCCAAATAGAAATAAGTGGTGACAGCAGGCATCATGCCTTGTTTCTGATATCCGGGGGAAAGCTATTACTATTTCATTATTGTGTATAATCTTAGCCTTAGGTTTTCTGTAGTTTTATTGTATCATTAAAGTTCTCTTCTATTTATAGATTTCTAAATTTTTAATTTATTGAGATGGCCATATGATTTCCTATTTTATTATATAAAAGTGAATTACTTTGATTACTTTTTGGATGTTAGACTAACTTTCTGGGAATGAAATTCTCTTGGTTGCTGGGTTCAACTGCTAATATTTGATTGGAATTATTGAATTTATATTTGTGAAAAGTGTTAGACCTTTTTTTTCTTTCTCATAAAATCAGGGTTTGGTATGAAGATGATGGTGGTCTTTTAAAATGGGTTAGAAAAGGTTTTTCTGTTTTGCTATTTTCTGGAATTGCTTGTAATATACTGATGTTCTTTCTTCCTTAAATATTTGGTAGAATTTACCAAAAAATCTTTTTGATTTTCAGATTTCATATAAGACAATTATTTTTCACAGATTCAGTTTCTGTAATTGATACAGATATTTTCAGATTTTTCATTTCTTCATGTGTCAATTTTCATAAATTTTGTTTTTGCTAGCAACTTATCATTTCATCTAAATCATTAAAATTTATTGACATTAAGTTTTTCACAATATGCTCTTATTCATTAAAGTCTAATGAATTTGTAATGTCTTTTCTTTTTATTTCTAGTATTGGTAATTTGTATCTTTTCTCTCTCTTTAAAAAAAAATCAATGTACTAGGGGGTTATCATTTTTAATAGACTTTTTAAAGAACCAAGTTTTGGCCTTAATGATTTTCTCTATTTTTTTTTATTTTATTAATATCTGTTCCTATTGCTATGCTTTCCTTCTTCCTTTAATTTAATTTGCTGTTGTTCTATAATTTCTTGAGATTAATATTTCCCTTATTGATTTTCAGTCTTTCTTATTTTTTAAAACCTGCATTTAAGGCCATATATATCCTTTGAATAGTGACCATACATGCATTCCCCAAGATTTGATAGGTTATATTTTCATTATCATTTCAGTCTAAAAATTTTTTAAATTTCTGTTGAGATTTTTGCCTTAATCCTGTATTGTGTCAAAGAGTATTTCTTGATTTCTATACATTGGGAAATTTCTTGGTTCTTTCTTTTCTAACTAATTTCAGGCTTGGTTCCACTGTGGTCAGAGAATATACTCTGCTTGATTATGGTACATCATATGGTCAACTTGATAACTGTTCTAAACACAATTGGAAAGTAATGTATATTTTACACTTTTGTATACATGCTATTGCTATCAAATTTATTAACCACTTTGTTCAAATTTTCTAACTTACTCATCTTTTGTCTGCTTTTCTATCAGTTACTGAGAGAGATATGTTAAGAATCTCTATCTAAAATCTAAAACTGTGGGTTTCTTGATTTTATTAGTTCTATTGATTTTTGCTTTACATATCTTTGAAGCTTATTTTATTATGCTTTTTATAACTTCTTGTTGAACTAATGCTTTTATCATTATGGAATATTCCTTGTTGGCTTTGGTAATACTTTTTTTGCATTAAATTCTACTAATTTGATATGAGTTTAGCTATGCCAGCTTTTTAATTTTTTTTGGATAATATTTGCATGTCATATCATTTACCATTTTTTTATTCTCAAACTTTCTGTGCCCTTGTATTTGAAATGTGTCTCTATTATACAACATATAGTTGGGTTTCATCCTTATTTTTCGGTCTTAAAGTCTTTTTCTTTGAATTGAAATTTTTAGTTTATTTATAATATATGTAATTATCAATATCTTTGAAGCTTCTATACTACTATTTGTTTTCTGTTTGTTCCATCTTTTCAATAGTCCTCTTTCTCTCTTCCTTTCTTTTTTCTTGATTATCAAATAATTTTTATTATTTTCCTCTTCCTATTAGGTTTTTATTCATTGTTTTATTCATGTTTCAGTAATTATCCTAGGATTGCAATATGTGATCTTGATTTATCAGTCATTAATAAATTAGTAAATTAGTACTTTTACCACTTCCCAGACAACATAAGGATTTTAAGACATGTAGATAAGATTTACCTATCCCCAACCTTTTTGTAATTGTTGTCAGATATTTTAATTCTACATACATATTAAATCTTACACAACATTATTACTGCTTTATGTTATTCTTATTCAGATTTAGTTATATATTTACTATTTCCATTGTTCTTTGTTTTTTCCTGGAGATATATATATATATATATATGTATATATATATATATATATATTTTGGTCTGAGATTATATTCTTTCTGCTTAAAAATCTATGATTGATATTTCCTTTCTGTGATAAATTTGGGGATGAATTTTCTTGGGACAAATATTTTTATTGTCTTTATTATACCCTTATTTCTGAAAAATAGTTTTTCTAGCTAAGGAATTCTAGATTAGTGGTTATTTTCTTTCAGCATTTAAACAAAATCATCTATTGTCTTTATCTCTCATTGTTTCTTTTCAAAAGTCACTTGTCAGTTTTATTTTGTTCTTTCATAGGTGATATATCCTTTTCCTCTGGCTGTTTTAAAATTTTTTTCTTTTTGTATTCAGTTTTCAGCTGCTTTACCATGATATGGTAGGTATGGTTTTACTTATAGTCACTTATATTTGTCCTGCTTGGAGTTTATAATGATTTAAGACCTTTCATCAATTTTGGCAAATTCTCAACCATTATATTTTTTGAATATTGAATACCCCTTTTTAGATCTTCCTCTCCTATGATTCCAATTACATGTGTTAGATACTTTCATTTTCACTGTACTCTAAAGATAAGTACTGGATAAAGACATTCTCATATATTCAAATAATAGAATACTATGTGGAGCTAAAACAAACTAAACCAAAAACCAAAACCCCAAACTAGAAGAAAGAAGAGAAAAAAAGGTGTTCTATTTCTAATAATGAAGAATTATCTAGTTGTAGACCTAGCCTCCTGATAACAATTTTGAAAGCTAGACAAAATTCAAACAAGTAAACAGAATGTATAGTCACTCGAACTACTAGAGAGCACTAAGGTATCCATGTCTTGAAAAGCCAATATTCCAGAATGAAGAAAACTTGTGTAGGTGTATATGATCTCTTCTCTAATTTTTAAAGATTTTTCCCTTTGCGTCTTCAATATGGGTATTTGCTTCTGACCTACCTTCCAAATTACTAATCCTCTGTATAGTTGTGTCAAATTTAATATTTATTTATTTATTTATTAAAAAAATATTTTTGTAGAGACAGGGTCTTGCTCTGTTGTCCAGGCTGGTCTTGAACTCCTGACCTCAAGCAATCTTCCTGCCTCCACCTCCCAATGTGCTAGGATTACAGGCATGAACCACTGCACCTGGTCCAAATTTAATATTCAATCCACCTAGTGAGTTCCTAGTTTCAATATTCTTATTTTTATATTCTAGATTTTCAACATTTTTTTTAAATGTATAGTCCCAATTTTTTGGTTTTATTTCACCATCTTGTCTTCTATTTTATTAAACATGTTCTTAATAGTCATTTTAAAGTCTGTTTGTGAAAACTTAATTGTCTGGATCACTTTTGGAGCTATTTCTATTGTCTACTTTCTGTTCTTTTCTATTTATTCCCTTTCTGGAAAAAACCCACAACTCCATAGCAAAGACTTATATATGAAATAGTAAGGTCTTTCTCTATGATCCCTAGCTTTTTATATATATATATATATATATATATATTATTTATTGTAGCTTATTATCGGGGTACAACCGTTCTGGTTAAGTATATTGCCCATGCCCCTCCCAACCCCCAGAGACTGAGCCTCAAGGGTGTCCATTCCCCCAACAGTGCACATCGCACTCATCATGTAGGTATAGATCTTGACAGGCAGTTAGAATAGGGAAGATTACCCAATTGCAATTGGAGATGGAGCAGTTTTAAGGTTGTGTTTCAGACTTTATCATGCCTGATCAATTTTTGCTTTCCTCTAATTCCTGGAGTGTGATTCTCAGGGATCTCAGATGAAAACTTGTTTATCACTATTCATCTTTCTTCTGAGGCTCTGAATTTCATTTTTAAAAATCTTCCCAGCATTGTGAAACTGCCAAAAGCTCTAAACTTCTTGACTGCCACATTCTGCTAAGCTTCTCTTGGTCAAAGCAAATTCGGAATCAGCAAATGCTTCCAGCAGAAAAGCTGCGTATCGTCAGCCTCACTCACCTCTGCTGCTTTTCTCTTAGCTCCTCAACTCCTGGGTATGTTAGCAGCCTTGAACTCCAACTTTTTTTCTCACCAGATGTTGAAATTGCTGAAAGCTGTCCTCAGTTTCTCTGTCTCTTAGTAGTTGCTTTTTGCTCATTTTCTCAGCTTCTTTGTCTGTACCTCTTGCAAAATAGCAAATGACTTGAGTCATCTCAGTTTCTCTTCTCTTCAAGGCTTTTGAAGTCCTGGATACCTTGGTAGCTCTCTGTTGCCTGTAAATTTCTTTTTAATCTTGCTATTATAGTTGTTCTAAGTGGGGGGTTTGATCTGCTATAAATTAATCCTTAGTTGGCAAAAATGGAATACCTTTTTCTTTTCTTTGATTTTTTTCAGCTACATATATACCATTGCATAGATATTCTAAAATGTCTTTATACAGTCCTGAGTTACAGAAACTTAAGTTGTTTCCAATATTTGCGATTGCAAACCATAAAGCAGTGGGTAACCTTGTATCTACATTACTTCACACATATGCAAATATATATGTAACACAAATTCCTGGAATGAAATTGCTTAATCAAAAGGAATGTGCATTTGTGTCTTGGTATACATTTCCTATTGTCCTCCACAGAACTTATACCAATGTTCATATAATATGTAAATATTATATGAGCTACGAGCATGCCTATTTTTCAACAGCGTAACAACACAGTGTATTATTTTAATTTTGGTATTTGTCAATGGTAGCTAAAAATGGTATCTCATTATAGTTTTAATTTGCATTACTTTTATTGTGGGAGATATTGAACACTTTTCATATAAAGTCCCAAGTTAACACACTGATCTATAGATTTGTTATGGACGATCAACTTTTCCCAGCTTATATTTCACTAAATTCACATGAAATTTTCTGCAAAAAGAAATGCCGTATCTTACATTTTCCTATTTCAGCAATTTGTAAAAAAGCCTCTGAGAAAAGAAACTCTTAACTTTTTTTCATTGAGGAAAAAGTATAACATAATATTTATTATTTTAACTAATTATAAGCATATGGTTTGATGGCATTAAATACACACATGATGGTGTGTAACCATCACCATTATCTATACTGAATATCTATATAGTCCCTTCTCAGTTTGAACTTGTCTCTCTGCTTAAAAGAATCTTCCCCAATACTTAGAGGTGTTTGTATCACTCACTTATTTAGGTCAGAGAAGTTTTCTTTCGAACTCTCCTTTCTAAACTATCCCTGAATATTAGCTACCCCATTACCCTGTCTTATTTTTCTTAACAGGCCTCAATTCTTGGCACTATATTAAATATTCATTGATATGTTTCTTTGTTACCCGTTCACCAATATAAGCTCTAGGAGGGCAAGGTGTTGTTTTGTTCAGTGCTATATTGCCAGCACTTAAAACAGCACCTTGAATACGTGTTAGGCACCTAGCAAATATTTTCTGAATAGATGAACTATTAATAAATATACTGATGAAAAAGTTACCTAAGAAGTAAAGGGAATTTATTGGCCCACTGAAATTAAAAAAAAATATATCTGTTCAGATATAGCTAGATCGAGAACCCATACAATGTCACTGGGACGCTCTCTCTCTCCACCCCTCGGTTCAGCTTTCCTCCCTCTTGGCTTCACTTTCTAGCAGATCCTTCCCTCATGTGGCCCCTGGAAATCTTAGGTTTACATCATGTCAGGTTAAAACATCCAGAGAAGAGGATGCACAGCTTTCCCAGTAGCACCAGCAGAATTTCAGGGCTTTCCGGGGTTTTACTGGGCAACACACCTGAACCAAATACTCTGGCCAAGGAGTTGAACTCTGCTCTTTGGCCAGGCCTGGGTCACTTGTCCCTTCCCCAAGCCCACTCAAGCCATGTGGACCAAGAAGGGGGAAAGGTGGTTCTTCAAAGAAAAATCAAGATGTGGACACTAGAAGATGGGTGAAGGGATGCCAGGAAGGTGAAAGAAACAGATACACCCTGTTCCCTATGATTGAAAAAAAAAAAAAAGAAAACCAAACAAAACAAATTTTCTAATCTATTTATTTGTTTATTGTTTGTTTCTCCCCCTACCTCCCAGAATGTGAATGCCATGAGGGCAGGGACTTTTTGTCTCTTTTGTCCACTGTTGTGTCCCCAGAGCCCAGAACTGTGCCTGGCATACAGCAGCGCTCAGCGAATGTTTGTTGAATAAATGAACGAGATCATTTGAGTCTCAGTGGTTTTTATGTTCTCTGTGCTCTCTTCTCATTTCTGTGGATATGTATTTTAAAGGATGGTATTATACAATCTGATATATTTTGTTTATTCCTTTACAAGATTTTAATTGTTTCTCTTTCATTCTCATTTCTTATAGTGCTTCTGACTTCAGTGTTGTTCAAAAGAATGCAGCTATTACCTAAAAATGTGTTTAAATTATCTTCTGATAATGTGTGTAGCTGAACCAGCTTCATTGAAACACAGAACAACACGTGCGTATACATACACACACACAGATACACACACACTAACGACAAGCTATGCACTGTAGTTTTATAGCAATTCTCATTGTAGTTTGTGCCAGGGAAATAACAATCACCTGTGATCAGAGCTTTATTTTTTTTTTTTTAATGCTCAGCTGTCATTAACATAAAGGTTTTCTAATTTGCTTTGTCAGTTTTGTACTAGAAAAGGCAAAAGAAGAATGAAAACCAATTTTGACATATAAAAATAAAATGTTTAAATCAAGCTGAAAATATTTTATAATGGTCAGAGGCTAGTTGTGGCTTTCTCAAAGGATTCCAACGTTCGAGTCTGAAAACCTAGTGGACTCTGACCATCTTGCATACTTTTCCCTCTACAGGGCAAAAAATATAAGTGGAACTCTCTTTTCCCTTAACTTTATTTCCTTTTTTAATTTATGGGATGTTTTCCCACCCCTCCACAGTCTCGTGCCCCTCCTTCCAAAAGCCTGACATGCTGCCTACTTTCCAATAAGAAACGTTAACGTAGCTTTGTCCCATTTCTCCTGTTGTCATGGCTGCCAAATTAGAATTACTGTGTTGAGTTTAAGGCTTGTGAACTTACATGTATAAATATATTTGCCATCTCCTTTTTTCCCTATAATATTAATTTTGTATTTTTGATTTCTTTACTTTTTGGTCAATAATTTTGGTTATACTACATAATCCTTCAAAGCTTTTATGGAAAGAAACAAGTTATAAATGAGTCAATTAAAACTTTAGAATCTGTTTATATGCTGATCACTGTAACATTCACTAGGAGTGATGTGGAGAACCTAAGCAAAGGATGAGACCTCCCATGCTCTTGAAGAGTTTTACAGTAATATTTGCTGAACGGGACCAGTGTAGCTCCAAGGACCAGGGTGGATCATTCTGTCTTAGGATTCCAGAGATCATGATGGCTGTTGGTTACTCAGAAAATGACTTACAACCTTCTCAAATATGAGAAGCTACTTTCAATGTCAAAATGTGTTATAAACCCTGTATTAGTCAGGATAGGTTAGGCTATGTGGCAACAACAAACAACTTCAAAACGTGAGCGACTTAGAACTACCGATTTTATTTCTAGATCATGTTACACGTCCATCCTGAATCAATGAAGGCTGCCGATCATCGTGGCCACTCTGGCAGCCAGGCTGATGGAGCCACCATCATCTCTGATCACTTCACTGAAGCAGAAGAAAGAGCAGAATTCTGGAGGGTGTCCCACTGGCAATCAAAGCCTGGCTCAGAAGTGACAGTTATCACTTGTACTCACAACTCATTCACCAAAACTAGTCACGTGGCACCACCCACCTACAAGGGGGTCGAGATATTCAGCCTTTGCACGGGCTCAGAAGGAGGGGAGAACTGGAAAAATTAGCTAAATGCACAAATGAGCACCACAGAGGTACCTGCACAATGGTGGTTTGTCAATTTTTAACATTGGTCATTTGAGAAAACACATAATGATAAAAAGTTGCTATGAACTTGAGTAACACTTTAATTTATATTGCATGAATCATATTAATAACTAAGTAAATGTAACAAGACAAAAACATTTTTATAAGAATTAGCACCAGGAAAGAAACGGCACCAGGATTATTTTTAGGGAGAGAACTCCCTTTGGGAAACTAGCCTGATGATTACAGGGAAGGAATGATGGGAATGCGAGGCAGGCACTCTTCTCCATAATACAGAGGGAAGAATTTAGAGTTTTAGGAGGCAGTACAAGATGATAAAAGGAAGGAAGGGTGGGGAAAAGGAGAGAGAGGAGAGAAAGAGAGGGGAGAGGGGTTAGCAAATGGGGAGAAGGATTGGTTCCCTGAAATGACTTTCTTCCTTTGACCTTTCTCCTCGACCCACGAACTTCAGTAATATTTAGTAAACTTATAAGTGCAAGATGTGAGTACATTCTGGTTGTGAAAACTAAAGAAGGAGACACGTTTCATGCTGGACTGAAGTAGCAAATGTCTTATACAGCCCGTAATGATGCAAGGGACTTGAGGTAGAAAAGGACTAGAGAACACAAATTGTTCAGAAGTTTGCAGAAGTCTTGGAGAGGGCTTTAGGTGGCCTGGCCATAAACTGCCAATTCTATGTAACTTTTAAAGGTTCTCAGTTGACATTTTTGTTAATTAATATTACATATTGTCATTAATTAATAGTATCTTTAAATGCACTTACATCAATTTGTGCATTGACTTATTCATTTAAGACTTATTGACTGCAAACAAGACACTGAAGAGCATGATAAAGAAGATTCCTTTCACCTATGGAGCTTATCACTACTCAGGAGAGGCAGAAGTTACACAAACCCATATGGAGTAGATTTATATTATTTACTTATTCTTCAATAATGCTCAACGGTTATAGATTTATAGACCCAGTACGTAGGTTCTGTGGGTTGGGAACCACAGTACCAGGAATTTAGGCTATTCCTTAGCAGGCCTGACATGGAAGGACCTAAGGATATCTATACCAAATTCAATTCTTCTCTTTTCTGAGAATGCTCAAAGGGTTTTCTCTAATGCATAAGAGATCCATGCTAGATAGTTAGCAAATACAATGAAGGAGAGAAATTCCATTTGAGGAACCAAATATATCAATTAAATAGAGATTTTTAAAATAAACATTTAAAAAATGTTTGGGAATAATGGAATCCACAAAGCAAGATTTAGATTATATAAAAAAAAGGATAGACAAGTTTGAATAAGAGACAGATGGATATTCTAGAGATGAAAAATATAGTCACTGATAAAATAATTTAAAAACACCCAATAGGGAGGTTCAAAAGGGGCTTAAATACAGCTGAATGTGGCATTAGTGCATTGAAATATGGATCAGAGGAAAACAAGGGTCACACAGCTGGGTGGAATTGGGACTCCAACAAGGGTCTGAAGATCTTTTTCCAGAAACTGAGATTTTTTAAAACTGTGCTATATATTGCCAGAGCAACAGCCATTTGAATTTTTTGTATTAAGAATATGTAGAACCTCGAGGAAGAAACAGTTTCCACTAAGTGCTGTTACTCACATTCCATTCAAAGTCTATCAAAAAAGGGATGCTGAAAGTCTTTCCTCATCTACCCTTAAAATAGTGGTCTTACAGAAAGCTGTTTATGATACATGGAATGATCCACTTTTATGGATCATTCTGTTTTACAATGTTTTTATATATGCTATATATAACATAAAATGATATTTTCAGCTTTTTATGTGAATATATATTTATATACATTTGTATATATTATATATAAAAAGCATATTTATATATTATATATACATATATTTTGATATGTTAAAAATATAATAATAATATATGTATTCCATTATCTATAAATGGATATTAATACTCTAAATGTTAACAGTGGCTAATGCTGAATAATTTTTATTCCTTTTTGTTTACAGTTACTTCTTTTAAAAGTTGCAACATTCCAAAAAGCACAGCTCTTTTTAAGCCGAAAAACACAGGCTAAATGGTTTCCCCAATATAGGTTCATAATGAAAAATTAAGCCAGTAATTTTTATCTGCCACCTGAAAAATAGTAGCATTAATAAAGTTATTTTGGGGATTCTATGTGAAAATTGTCAACTCCAATTCGCTTGATCTTTAGCAGTTATGTAAGTGTAAAGTAAAAATAAACAATTATTTAAATATGGCAATCAGGTGAAATTATACCTGGCGTTTATTACACCAACGGGTCATGTCCACTTCCAAGGCTATTGTAACAAGCCCTGATTTTCGTGCTAGCGTCAAAAATGTGGTCCTGCTTGGCCATGGGCTACTAGCCCCTCCCACTCCTCCATCCGCAATGCCAGAGGAGGGGTACACTAAGGGACCCCGAAACACTCCACTGATAAGCAGCATTCTTTATCCATAGTAAGGTTCTGCTTGTTTGTTTGAAAATGCCCAGCAATTCTTGTTCTTGCCTCGCAACTCTGCACGTTAACATGAGTCTTAGCAAGACCTTAAATGCTGACTTCCACGCGACCGCACTTCAGCTACACTCTCAGTATTTCCTTTTTGTTTGTTAGCTATAAAACTGAACAAATGGGACTGAGGGACTTTGGCATAGCTCCAAATCAGAGTGAAACGCATCCCGAATTGGCCCTTTGCCCAAAGGTATAATTTTCAGCTGTGAGTTGCCCTTAATTTTGAAAATCATCTTTGTAGCTTCAGATTTTTCAGGGCAGTAGAAGCATTGTGTCTGCTCTCCAGGCATCCAGCATTAAAAAATAAATAAATAAATAAAAATGCAGTATTGTGCTTTCTTTTTGCATCAGATCAGACTTTTTTAGTGAGAGGATTCAACATATTAAGAAAATTCAAGTGTAAATGATATAAATACCTTGTGCTTGCTGGCTGTAAGTATCTCAGTAGTGTGCAGGTTTCTTTAGGTCATTTGATCTTAGATCATTTTTTCAAGTTTAATAGTGAGATATTTTAAATCTAAATTTCTCTGCCTTTATGAATAGTAAAAGCATCAGTTTCAATTATGTTGTTGTAAATAACAAATTATTCTGTGATTAAGGATAACAATTGACAATACACGTATTTAGTAAACAAACATGCCTGTGTGTATAAAACATCAACAATATGCTAATGCGTGGTATTTTATAAGACTACCGAGCATAGGGACTTTCAAAACAGCAAGTTGATATTTGTTTCTATGAATAAAGTCTTCCAATATGTCTTAAACTCCATCAGGCAAATGATGGTCCTAATGAGTTGAGATTTGTTCTTCTTTGAGAAGATAATGCCTATAGGAACTTGAACCATTTTTATAGTTGCCACTTTGCTTTTTGTATTTATTAGAAGTAAGATGTGATATTTTTCTATTTTGCCAAGTTCAACTTAGATCTTGCAAGTCGATTTTTAAACAATCTGATTGAATTATGTCAGCTAATCCTTTATATCTTTTATCCCCCAAACTGAAAAACAAATTACACAATTAAAGATAATTATATACCTTTTCTTATTATTAGTTCTGCAACAAATACATATGGTGCTCAGGACCAGACATACCTGGTTTCTGATACCCAAGTTAAAAAATTAAACCTATGCAGAAGACACCAGCAACTGCCAAAAATGTGATACTTAACCTGTGTGAACCATGACATATACTCTCTGAGCCTCAATTTCCTTATCTAAAAACATAAGAAAATATTTCTTCTTTGCGAGGTTGTTGTGCGGAGTCGTGAAATAATATGTAAATAGGTCTAGTATATCGTGAAATAATATGTAAATAGGTCTAGTATAGGACCTAACAACATTTAAAAATTTAATTACTGTTTTTCTTTTCAGATTATGAAAAGAATAGAAGCTTATTACAGAGAACTGAAAAACATAAACGTCAGGCATGGTGGAGCATGCCAGTAGCCCCAGCTACACAGGAGACTGAGGCAGGAGGATGACTTGATTCCAGGAGTTTGAGGCTGCAGTGAGCTATGATTGTGCCACTGCACTACAGCCTGGGTGACAGAGTGAGACCCCATCTCTGAAAAAAAAGAAAAAGAAAAGTAGAAAAAAATCACCATTGTCATACCATCCACTTTTTTTTCTGGCCTTTTTCCTAACATGGTTTTTGTAGTTGAGGTGTTGCTCAATATAAAATTTTATATTTTGCCTTAATTCAATTTACTTTATAACACCAGAATTTTCTCATGGTATTGGATGCTATTCATAACCATCAGTTTTAGTGTCTGTGTACCATTTCCCTATTGTTGGATATGTTGTTTCCAATGTTTTGCCTTGTAGACAGTATCATGATAAATATCTTTGTTTCTAGTTATTGTATTTCAGATTGTTCTCTCAGAATAGTTTATATTTGTCCCATCTGTTCTTTTTTCCATGTTTCCACCTTTTCTGCCTTCTTTTGGATTAATGATTTTTTATGATTCCATTTTGTCTCTTTATCGGCTCATTTTTGTTATAATACCTGTTTGTTTCTTTCAGCGGATGTTTTAGTGTCGATAGTATACATCTTGAACTTATCACAGCCTGCCTTCAGGTTCTATTTTACCACTTCATGTATAGTATAAGAACTTCAAGATGGTATATGTCCATCCCTCCCTCCTGGCTTGTGTGCTGTTTTTGTCATACATTTTTCCTCTACATATGTTATAAACATCACAATACATTATTTTTAATAATTAACTCTCTTTTAAAGATATTTTAAAAGTAACAAAAAATTCTTTTATATTTAGTTACTTATTTACTATTTCTGTTGTTCTTCATTCCTTTGTGTAGTTCAGATTTCCATCTGGTATCATCTATGGTTTTCCATCTGCCTGAAGGACTTCCTTTAACATTTCTTGTAGCACAGATCTGCTGGGGTGATGCATTCTTTCAGCTTTTGTATGTCTGCAAAAGTCTGTATTTTGACTTCATTTTTGAAAGATTTTTCTGCTGAGTATAGAATTCCAGGTTGACTTGCTTTTTCCTTTCAGCACAATTAAATATGTTGCTCCACTAACTTCTGGCCTGCATTGTTTCTGACAAGCAGTTTGTTGTCACTCTTATCTTTGTTCCTCTACATAATGTGAGTTTTTAGTTTGACTGCTTTTTAGATTTCTCTGTATCACTGCTTTTCAGCAATTTCAGTGTTATTACTTGATGTAGTTTTCCTCAGGTTCTGCCTTGAGTTTGTTGAACTTAGATGTCTGGGTTTGCAGTTTTTATCAAATTTAGAACGTTTTCAGCCAGCCCAATTTCTTCAAATATTTTTTTCTGATCCCACATCCTAACCTCTGGAGACACCAACTGCATGCATACTAGGCTGTTTGAAGTTGTCCTATACCCACTGCTTCTCTGTTCATTTATTTTAGTCTTTTTCACTCTGTATTTCACTTTGGATAACTTCTATTGCTGTATCTTCAAATTCATTAATCTTTTATATTGTCTGAAAGGCTGTTAATATCATCCAGTGTAATCTTCATCTTAGACATTGTAGTTTTCTTCTCTAGAAGTTCTATTTGAGTCTTTATATCTTGTATGTCTCTACTTAACATGTTCAATCTTTCCTCTATATATGGAATATAGTTATAATAATTGTTTTAATGTTATTTTCTACTATCATCTGTGTCATTTTGAAGTCTGTTTCTGTTTATTAGTTTTTCTCCTCATTATGGACCATATTTTCCTGCTTCTTTGCATGGCTAGTAATTTGTTACTGGATGCCAGATGTTGGGGCTCAGAAAACAGTATGCTCAAGTGAAGGCCTCAGAAGCAGCCTTAGGAGAAAAACCTTTTCTCTGACCTTCTCCTGTCCTCCCATCTCCCAGTCCCATTCTGCCCTGAGGCTAGCCATAGAAACTAGAATCCCTCTTCCTGAAGGCAGATCATGAAAAGCCAGAACCTCTTTTCCCAAAAGCCAGCCATAAAACCTAAACTTATTCTGTATAAAAACCGACCATAAAGAAATTATTGGACCTACCTTGTTTGAACGTATCCCCTATTGCAGAGAGGGTCCTGCCCCACACACAGAAGGAGAAGACAGTCTATAAGCATTAGATCACACCCTTTTTGTCCAATCATATTTCTACACAGCTGTTTATACTTTATTGAGCCTAAGCATAAAAATGGACAATTTCCCCAGTGTCTTTGAGTTTTCATTCTGAAGGCTTTCATGTACAGACATTAAATAAATTTGTATGACTTTTCTCCTATTAATCAATGTGCCTCATGTCAGTGATTTTTCAGTGAAACTTTAGGGGACCAAGTGCCTTGGTCCCTACACAGACACTGTGCCTTTTACCTTGGTAAGTGGTGGATATTTTTGTGTTTCCATCTTGAGCTTTGTTCTGGGATGCAGTTAAGTTACTTGGAAACCATTTTATCTTTTCAAGGCCTAATTTAAAGCATTTTTTAGGTGTGACAAGAACAGCATTTAATCTAGTGCTATTTTTTTTTTTTTTTTTTTTGAGACAGAGTCTCGCTTTGTTGCCCGGGCTAGAGTGAGTGCTGTGGCGTCAGCCTAGCTCACAGCAACCTCAAACTCCTGGGCTCAAGCGATCCTCCTGCCTCAGCCTCCCGTGT